>JAWZYV010012370.1:0-382303 GCA_038373885.1 Cheiracanthium punctorium
TTCAAAATGAACTATGTAGTTCGTAATGAACTGTCTAGTTCAAAATGAACTATGTAGTTCGTAATGAACTGTCTAGTTCAAAATGAACTATGTAGTTCGTAATGAACTGTCTAGTTCAAAATGAACTATGTAGTTCGTAATGAACTGTCTAGTTCAAAATGAACTATGTAGTTCGTAATGAACTGTCTAGTTCAAAATGAACTATGTAGTTCGTAATGAACTGTCTAGTTCAAAATGAACTATGTAGTTCGTAATGAACTGTCTAGTTCAAAATGAACTATGTAGTTCGTAATGAACTGTCTAGTTCAAAATGAACTATGTAGTTCAAAATGAACTAAGTAGTTCGAATGAACTATCTAGTTCAAAATGAACTAAGTAGTTCAAATGAACTATCTAGTTCAAAATGAACTAAGTAGTTCAAATGAACTATCTAGTTCAAAATGAACTAAGTAGTTCAAATGAACTATCTAGTTCAAAATGAACTAAGTAGTTCAAATGAACTATCTAGTTCAAAATGAACTAAGTAGTTCAAATGAACTATCTAGTTCAAAATGAACTAAGTAGTTCAAATGAACTATCTAGTTCAAAATGAACTAAGTAGTTCAAATGAACTATCTAGTTCAAAATGAACTATGTAGTTCAAAATGAACTAAGTAGTTCAATAAACTAAATAGTTTAATGAACTAGATAGTTCATTATGAACTATGCAATTTGGGATGAACTATATAGTTCATATTGAACTATGTAGTTCGGCATGAACTATATAGTTATTGGTGAACTATCTAGTTCATTACCGGAAATAGTACAGAACTATTTCCGGTGGTTTCCGTACTGGAAATAGTTTAGATCAATTTCAGGTACAGAAACCACGCGCGGAGTATGGCTGATGCATGGTTTCTCTAATTTGTCGGGATCGGGAGAGCATTTTTTTTGTATCAGAGTGTTTTTTGACGTAGCAGTGGCGTACCCAGAAATTCATTTTGAGGGTGCGTATCGTCATTACCATAAGGAGCAGTGTAGTACTAGGTAAAATCTAAAGAATATGCATGGGGAAGTCGGAGGTTATCGGTAGGCTATCGGTATTGTGAAAAATTTTATAACAAACTGAAATCTTTCAAATGAATTAAGTTCTGAAGTGTTTGATAACTTAAGATGACTCCCCCTCCCCCCTCCACACACACACACACAAAAGAAAAAAAAGACGGTTCAAATAATGTCCACTTAAGATGTAAAATATTACAGTTTCAAAAATTTATTATTGTTACTTGAAACTGTTATTTAATGCACAGGCGTCGAGTTATATGAGTCCATGGGACTTGAGCCTCCTTAATAAATTATGAGTTGGGGCTGAGCCCACCACAGTGGCGTACCCACAGGGGTGCAAAGAGACATATGCCCCCCCCCCCCAAGATTTATTCTCAAATTAGAAATGATGAATGATGAGAGATATTTGAAATGGTGAGAGAAAAGATGAATTTTTTCATGCTCATCCTCTTCCCCCCCCCCCATCAGGAAAGAGAATGCATGATTCTAGCTAGAGGAATGCCTATAAAAAGAATAGAAAGTCTGTAATCACTAAAAATGTGCTTTTGTGTTTATGGGTCCAGTGCTCAGCATTTGTAGACGGAGGAGAGAGAAGAGGGGTGCATTCCTATAGAATATCTATGGAAGATGCCCCCTCTCCGAACAGTAGTGATACTCTCTGATTCCGTATTCATAAGCGGACAGACGTCAGGAAATATCGGTCAAACTATTTCTTTTACTCGAATTATTAAGTTCATGGCTATAAATTTGCTTATTTTTTATTTAACTTTTTGATCCGAGAATGAGTAAAGCGAAACAGTAGTCACTTTTAAGTTATTTTAACTGTGGTGGAAAAAAAAATCCAAACGTCAATTTGAAGCAGGAAATTATACATTAAAAACAGTTTCAATTAGCAGTAATAAATTTTAAGTAACTGCAGTAAACAGGCATTAGCGAACGTTTTTTTTTTTTTTTGGGGGGGGGGGGCTTATTTTGAGTTTTCAAACACTTCAGATCTTAATTAATGTGAAAGATTTCAGTATGTTATGAAATCGATAGCTGTGATAAGGGGGAGGGAAAGCTTGACCCCCCCCACCAACCTACCCTTACATATAGGCACTCACAATATCATATTTTCCTGATTTTACCCGGTAATGCAGTACTTTTTTCGTAGTAACGACAATATGCACCCCCAAATAGATATTCTGGGTACGCCACTGGCCCACCAAATAATTTACCATTAAATAAAAAAAACTAATTTAACCAAAGTAAAAATACTCAATTTATGAAACGTTTCTTGTATTTTTAAAAAATTTCTACTTCCGATTTCGATCATGTTTTAGTATTCATTGTGACGCCACATAATACATAGTGCCATTATAATCTGCCCTCGCCAGATGCTAGTTAATTAAAATCAGAATATGAAATGTAAAGTTCAGATAAAATGCGCAGTCCCCAATCAAACGTGCAAAAAAGGTTTTTTTTTTTCTTTCCCTTTGGATTTTCTACTTCGGTACCATTTTTGACTTAGAACGTATTGGGAAGATACTAGCATGAATATAAACCTCACCATGGCACAGTGTATCTTGAACTATCTTGTTCATGTTGAACTAAAATGAACTATCTAGTTCAATACGAACTATGTAGTTAAAAATGAACTAAATAGTTCAAAATGAACTAAGTAGTTCAAAATGAACTAGATAGTTCAATGAACTAGATAGTTCATTTGAACGAACTATAGTTCATTTAGTTGAACTATTTAGTTCTTTAGTTCATTGTAGTGAACTAGTTCAATGAACTAGTTCATTCATGAACTACCCATCACTAGCAAGTAGGTATACTGCACAATTTACAATAATAATAATAATACTTTTTTATATATAAAAAATCACTTTGTTGTTTGTATGGATTTTTAAGAACGACAGTATAATTTGAAAAAGGCATACAAGCATTAAATATCTATTTAAAATAAATATTAAGCTGCTATCAGTAATTTCCAAGTTTTGAAACAGTTTTAGTGTTAATTCTTTTGGCGATTTTTTTTTAATTGGGAATAAAATACTATTGCCAACTCAGGTTTGCCTTTCCGACAGGTTGATGATAAAAAACAATAGACGTACATGAAAATATGTAAAATGATCAAGTGAAACAATTTTGATTATTTTTATGCAATTTCAATTTTAATGATCATCACATTCATCAAAAATAATCCTTGCTTGTTAACTTTGCTTATAATTTTTTTTTAAATGGCTTTTACATATTTTTTTATGTGAACTATTATTCTTTAAACATATTTCAAGCTTGGATGTATGTATAGAGTTTTGGTTTAGTAAAATTTAACTAATTTTAATGTAGGGAGCCCTCAACACTTCCGCTTTCTTAATAAATTTAATAATGCAAACAAATTATATTCTAAAGATGCGATACCTCACTAAAAATAATTTGAGTAAAAAAATTAAAAGACATGTTAAAATTAAAATATATTTTGGAATTCTGACAAAAGCATCCCTAAACAAAAGTAAAGAGCTAGTTTAAATCATTACAAATAAAAACAAACAGTTCCTATCTAATACCTTGATTGAAATCACCAAAATTATTTCAGTATTGAAATAATAAATCAAAATATCTCTATTATTCTCAACATTTGATAACATAATTTGTTGCTTCTATCCAACAAATAAACAAAGCGGTACAAAAATATTAACTATAAAACACTACCGAAGAATGATAACTTATATCAAACTGTAATTGAACAATCACTACAAACATTTGCATACATTCTTAATTTTAAAAAATCAATTAAATAATAAAATTTAATTTAAAATAAACTGTTAAGTAAAACAGAACAGCACATTTGCCGAGTGAGGAAAGCCATTTGCTGGGAAAAAAAGGGGTCCCAAATGTAACAACATGCACTTGAATCTCCAGCTTCCAGATTTTAACGTACATAAACTCTTGGTGAGCCACAACAACATTTATTGTGCCAAAAAAGTCACAAAATAGAATTATGCCAAAATGGACCAATACTAAAGCTATAACATTTTTTACTGAATTATACACACACACAAAAATCAAACTCTTTTTTTATAATTGATTGTTATATAAATTAATGTAATTATTATTGTTGCGCATTTTGAGGTATATTAATAATAAAATTTAGTTTTAACAGTTTAGTAGTCAAGGGTGAATTAAAGAGGGGGGCGGCAGCCGCCCCTTCCACCCCCTACCCCACCCCCCTTTAATTAAAGAGAAAAATTAATGTAAAAATAGGGATGCACCGAATATTTGGTTGGTATTCGGTATACTGCCTATTCGGCAGACAAACCGAATATTCGGTTCGGCCGAATACTTAAATATTCGGCAACCGAATAGTAAACAAATTGAAGTATTTACCAATCGGTAAACAAATACATATTTTTTATATCATGACTGAAAGATACAGTATAGTATCATAGTACTAAATTGATTCAAGTTGTTACTTACTAATATCACATGTGAATAAGCGTTTGAAACACTTAGAAAGTCTTCCTATCAAGGCCATCCTTGGCAGATAGCCCTAACTTAGCGTTCCGCAATCACACAAAAAACTAATATCACAATGAAATTAGTTTTAATGTAAGAGGAAACACTCAGATGTTAAATTTGAATTTTGTTGCCTTAATTTTTCTTAAGGAATGTTTGAATTTTTCTTAAATCTTATGATACATTCATTACATTAACCTTGCTATTATTAACTGATTTAAATTTGAAACAGTAACCAGAAAAAAAATCATAACATTAAGTGTTCATAAATATGTAAAGCCAATTAACTGCCAAATTTTTTAGTAAACTATGCAGGTAAAAAAAATAGCAGCATTTCACTAATATTTAAAAAAGTTATTAATAATATATAAAGGAAACACACTTGGATATTAAATTTTGCAGCATTTTAATTTTTGAAGTTTTACACCATATGAAATATTAAAATAAATAAAACTTTATGAAGAAAAATACACATAAAAGGTTACTTATTTTATCATTTAACACCAGTATTTTGAGTGTTTTTTCATATGAAATATTGTTTAAGAAAAAAATAATTAAATTAATCATTGCAATCAAAGTTTAATAACGGTTTAATAAATTTTAACCAAGTATTCGGTATTCGGCTGAATATTCGGTTAGAATTTTAACCGACTATTCAGTATTCGGTATTCTGCAAAATATGGTATTCGGTGCATCCCTAATGTAAAAGATACTATTTTACTTATATAAAATGGATGTATGTAGAATCCGAAGTTTCGATCAGAGCCCCCCCTGACGTGGGAGGTCACGTGATGTTTTGTTTTTCGTTGGCTGGCGAATTCGGAAGAGGCGAGCAGTGAGAGAGAGCGAAGTTGACAAAGACGGTCGGAGATATTGAACTGAGATGGAACTTTTTCATGCATGCCTGGGTGGCGTATATTCTTATTCTTTTTTAAGCAGTGAATCCTGTGTGGATGTATTTTTGTTTTCTTACCTAAGTGGTACCAATTTTCAAGCATACCTGTGTAAATAGAAGATTTATTAAATGTGTGTGTGTCCAAGTAACTTAGCCTCGTCATTGGGTAAATGTCCTGCTTTTAATTAGAAGCTCATAATAGTAATTCGTCAATTCATAGGGTCAGTATACGACCCTATAGTTTTTGGGGACTTTTGCCGGGATGTCGATGTGGATGTCGATATCGAAAACCCTCTAGTTTTTCGGAACTTTTCGCCGGGATAGAATTAGAATTAGATTCGATAGAATTGGATAGAATCTGATTAAATTGAAAAGAGTAGAATTTGATAAGTGTGAAGAATAATACTGAATATTGAATTGATTATTGTGTAAAGTACCTGTGCTTCAAAAAATGTTATTTGTGTGCTCACGTATCAGTTATGGATTACCAGGGCGAGTTTGATCGCCGAAGACTGCAAACTGTAAGTACTCGATTTTTTTATTAACAAACATGTCTTACATCGAAAGACATCGTAAAGAGGATATTATCAAATTAATGCGTGAACTGGATTTAAAGATTCCCGATAACCCAACTATTGCTAAAATGAAACATATTATTATTAGTGATGCGAAGTACGATGAAGAATTCACAAAATCTGTTCTCAGTAACATTGCGGCAGACCACGAAAGCGAAGAAAAGATTGCGCAGGAAAAATTAGAACAGGAGAAATTAGAACGTGAATTCCAATTGGAACAATTAAAATAAAAAAAATTATGAGAAAGGTAACAGTACAGAACCTTTTGTAATCCAAAACAAAATAGATCTTACAAAAATAATCGAAAGTTTCGATTCGAAGGATCCAAAAGCCGACATTAGCACGTATCTCGCTTTATTTGAGATGCAAGCCACAAGAGTTGAAATTAAAAAAGATGATTGGGTCACATACTTATTAGGATTACTACCTCTAGACATCGCGCAAATCATAACTCGAGAACCCGAAAATGTTTCAAATGATTATGATCACATAAAAGCAGTATTGCTGAAAAGATTTAAATTAACTGCAGAACAGTTTAGACAAAAGTTATTTTTTTCATAAAAAAGAAAGTTCTTGTTCTTGGCGAGAATTCGCTTTCGAACTTAACCATTATTTTGAAGAATGGGTTCATGGTGTAAATGTTAAAGATTTCACTAGTCTTTGTGAACTGATAGTTTCTGACCAGATTAAAAGAAGAGTGCCACAAGAGGTTAAAGAATATTTTATAGATAACTGGCATAAGTGGAACACTAGGGAGCAGTAGCGCAGCCAGAAATTTTTTTTAGGGGGGGTCCAAATTACTCTGACTAGGGGGGGGAGATCAGACCCCCCCCTAAAATGATCATGTTGCTGTTCACAGGGCCCCCATAAATAAAACCCATATAAGTTTTTGTAGGGGAGGGGGGGGGGACTGGTCGTCTCAGACAGGCACTCAGCATTCATCCCTTCCCCGGAAGAAATGTTTCACGAATTATACCTTTACAGAAAATATTTGAAATTTTACCCTCAGGCCCCCAGAAAGCTCAGAATCAGTGGGAATACCTATATTCTCCCCCCAGTGGCGGATTTTGCACTTGAGAGGCCCGAGGCGCAACTCAATTTTGAGGCCCCACTCCTCAAAAAAAAAAAAAAAAAAAAAAAAAAAAAAATCACTACACTGTAAAAAAAAATTCAGAAACGTTTCAGCTAACTGTAAGGCAACTTTTTTCGTAATTGCTTCTCACAAAGCGTGAGAAACATTTAAGATAGGTGTTGGGGAAAAAAGAACGTTTCAGATTTGTGTCTGAAAAGTTTCCGGTAAAACAATGATATTGCAATTTTACAACAATTTCTGTTGTATATTTGATAGATTTCAGATAATTTCATGAAACGTTTCGAAATTTTTTTAGAGTGTAACTCTAACTCCTTTACATTATTACTAATTATTTTAAAATGTTTTAATTCCTTTTATATGTAGTTTATGTCTACAAACCAGGGCCTGACTTTCACTATAACACTTTTGTGCCCAGGGCACTTTTCAGATTTTATGTCCTTTAGCTGGCTCAATTTTTTTGCCCCTGTATATCGTGTTAAACTCAATTTTTTGGCTTATTTCTCCATGTGTGCCCAGGGCACGTGCACCAAGTGTCCGTCCGATAGTCAGGGCCTGCTACAAAAGGAGTATTAAAATTTTAAAATAATTTTTATGTTTATAGATTTGTTCATCTTAAAAAACATTTTTTATCTCAATAATTTTTGTACTACGTTTCACTTTTCATGATTAACACTAAATAAACATCAGCATATTTCTAAGTATAACCCAGCAACTGCAGTTTTATATTGATTATTTTTCACTGTTACTTAATTACGTCTAATTACTTTTTGTGGACCACTGGCATATGTCTTGTTTCAGTCATGAAAATTTTGACTACTTAAGAGGTACTTTTGAAGGTCAGAACAAGGGAAACTTAATCAGAAGCATGACTTTGACATCACAAAGTTCAGAAGAATTCTTTACTTGGATAAAACGAACCAAAAATTTAACATTCCTTCAAGAACATATATTTATAAATATTTAAATATATTAATAAATTTCCCGTTTGGAACTACAAAACTAAGCAGTTTAATAGTAAAAGTAAACTTTCTGTTTAGTCTAATTTTTGTGTTTATTCAAAAACTGTCAATAAGTTTAGGACTATTACTAATGAGTAATTAGGTGTGAATAATATATATGTGACGTCAGATATTTCAGTAAAGTTCCAGATTTAAGGCAGGTAAAACGGTTTATTGAATATTACATTTAAGTTACAATATAGAGTGAGAAGAGGAGAGGGGAGGGGAGACGGGTACGAAAATCCGCGTGGATTAATCAAGCAGTTCTAGTGGCAGAAGTCTCTCGATTTTCGATGTGCGGGAGTATTTACGTTCATCATACCACGTGGTTTGCGAAGACATAACTCCGCCTCTCTCTTATCTCTAATCGAACCACACACATTTACCAACATGACCCGCATCCGGGGCAACAAGGGCGTGGGGACACGTGTACATCTAAAGAACTCAGAATCGATGGCCTGATGTTTGACAAATAACAAAATAAATAAAACATAGCTCCAGAGCGCGCGTGGCAAGTATGACAGGAAAGCAAAACTTACAGTGAAAGTACCGCTTGAACAATACCCAAACTAGTAAAACCCAAATTACCTTTTTATACATTACAAATACACACACACACACACACATTATTCTATATTTTAAATAGAATGAAAAAACTACAAGAGAAATTAAAAAAAAACAATACTTTAAGTAGTTAAAGTAAAAAAAAATATTATTGACTTAAAAATAAATTCCACTTTATAATGGGTAAATGGGTATGCTCTAAGCTTTGGTCCTAGGTTTATAATTAATGTTTAGCATTTTCATCTGCGGCTATAAAATACATGCCGTATTTATAATATAGTTATCATAAATATTTTTTAGTTGAAAACAAAAAATTAAATTAATCATCATTTGTTTTTTTAAGTTTTTAATTAACTGTGTATGAAATTCCAGTTCAAAATTTGTCTACGAATTTTAACCCACTATCATCCGATCGAGTTGAAACTTTGCACGCATGTGAAATTTCGGTGACGCTAAGTATTGCTTTCTTTAATTTTTCAATACTTTTTTTTAACTATCAAATATCTTCTCCCAATCCCCCCCAAAAAGTGTTATCGCACATGTATCAGCTCATATCTTTTTAATTACTGGTCGGCAATCTTTTATCATTGCATATTAGGAATGTTTCGATTCCAAAAAAAGATAAAATCGGCTATTCCTAGCTTAAATTTTTAATTTTTAGTGATTTTTCGAAAGAAGATAAATTATTGTTCCCAATTTCTTTTACATCGTGACAACCAACAACAATTATATATTCTGGGTATATTTCAAAATTTTACTGAATACAGAGTGTCCTTTCCTAAATCATTTAAATGAAGAACGGCTGAAAAATATAAAATATTAAATTTTGACAAATTTTTCAATCTCAAGCTGTAGAATAAAGTGGTTCAGGCTTTTCTCTTTTAAAATGTGAAATATTCTTATCAGACTGTACACTTTTTGATTTGGGGGGGGGCGGCAATCTATAAAGCAGGTGTATTTGAATGTCCTACTGCAATACCTGCTACTGAGCCGCAATCTGATTCAGTGCGGCCCAACCAGTGGCTGAGCGCATAGCACTCTGAACTGAGAGATGGAATGTGCCTGGTTCAAAATCAGGTCGCGTCCGCCAACCTAACCGTTAGGAATTTTCCGAGGTTTCCTCCAAAACTTAGCGTAAATAGGGGTTAGAATCCCTTAGAAAGACCCCCAAGGGAAGCAACCACACCCATGGGCATAGATGCCACTTGTAGATAATTGGCCGTAATCCCCCAACCCAATATAACTAATTGATTCCGGATAGGAAAAAGGCATGGGGCACCTGTATTTTTTGAGATAAAATATAGTGAGCAAATTAACACAATGCAAAAAATCTAGGAATTTTTCTTGGAAATAATGGACAGTTGAGGGCCCTAAAATTCCAAGGAATGTTGCATGAAAATACCAGGAACTTCATTGAACAGCTCAGGAAAGATCCACTGAATTGCATATTGTTCAGTAAAGTTCTTGGTATTTTCGTGCAACTTTCCTTGGAATTTAGGGCACCTCAGCTGCCTATAATTTTCAAGGAACACTACTGAAATTTTTTTTTTATTATTTTTTTTAAACAATTCTAGTCATTTTTAAGTGAACTGCCTGTTTTTTAAGGTCGTGAGACCACTATTCGGTTAAGTGACGGGTTGAACGAAACAGTAAAGTTTTCAAAGGGAAATGTATACTTTCTGTATAGTATTTGTAAGTCTAACTTATCCTTATTTCCAAGGAACGTTTCTGGAAAGTTTTACAGTGAAATACGGAATTAAAGCATCAATTACTTATAAACTAAAAGTATTCGTATGAAAGTATTAGTTTAGATTATGGTCCAATGCTGTGAAGAGGAAAGGGAATCACCAAAGAAAAGATTGTTCAAAAGCGCTTTCTACACTAGAAGCAATCCTGAAACTATGAACAATGTCTCTTGAACAGATATTTACATATAGTTTTTTTTCTTTCTGAAAACCGAATTTGGAGGCCCCTTAGAAATATGAGGCCCGAGGCGCGCGCCTCATGCAACTATTGGGAAATCCGGCACTGTACAGCACCCTTTTGGCAAGCCAGCACCCTTTTGGCAAGCCAGCGTATAGGCAGGGGGATAGAGGAATTGATGTCCCCCCTCCGACACTTTTGCATAAATTTAACGTTAGCTGTTAGAACGTTTTGTCTTTCAGAAATTTCAATTGTTCGGTGTAATGCAAATCAATCAAATAACATTTGCCATTATAAAAATGTATTATTGTAATAAAATTGCTATTTATAAGCTTTTATACATTCTTATAAGAAAAACGAAAGAACTAACGGAAAACTGTAAGCCTCTAATCCATAGGTTCCCAACGTGGGCGATAACGCCCCCCTGTGGGCGTTTGAGGCTTTCAGGGGAGCGGTAAAAGACCCAGAGAAAATTAGGAGGCGTTGATATAGCACGGTGGGGCGTGGGAAGATTAACTAAATATAGTCTAAAAAAGACTTAAAAATCACTCTGATAATTCATTTCTATCACGTGTGCGAACCTCTTTTTTAAATGAAGAAGAAATTTAGTACTCAGTAGAGTTTCAATTCCAACAATATTCATCTATTAGTAATTTTTTTTATTGAATTCTTGTTTTCACCATGCATTATGTACGCTCTTATTTCTTTGGAGTGGGAGGGCGGGCGGTATTGAAATATTCACTAGAAAAGGAGGCGCCAATTCAAAAAAGGTTGGGAACCTATGCTCTAATCGTTAACGACCGCTTTTCGAGATGGTGGAGTTCTTTGTTTCTTAACACTAAATAAAATACATTCAGGTGTTCTAATTCTAGTCTTATGTTCATATTTATTCTATTCATTAAAAAATATCTCTCCTCTTTTAAAAACCTTTTTAATAAAGCATAGCTGTAATAAATACACACAAACTCCGCATTGTATACATTGTATACCTCAAACCTGATTTCAAAAATGTAGTCTACTTTTTCTAGAAAATTCACACAGAGTCAAAAGCCAAGAGCCAAAAGAGCAGCTCTCCATATGTATTCGATACTTGGCGAAATGTTTGTTTTTTGCATAGTTGGTAAAAAAAATTTACTCAGCCTGGACACTCCGACTTGCCTAACTATACAGTCATATTTTGAAAGATTTATTACACCAAACTTTTAAATTCATGTACTAAATAAAGCTCTTTTGTTTGGGGGGGGGGGAGGAGAGATAAAGGCGATTTAAAACGGGGACTGTTTTGAAGAGAACTCTTCCCCAGTGGTCTTTAAAAAGGGAGATAATAAACAAGTAGTCTTACGTTTTTCAAGTAGTTTATTCTAGCTATCGCACTTCAAAATAGAATTAATAAAACAATAACTGTAAATTTAAAAATTAATCTCCATGACAACAATTCTAGACATTATTTAAATAATGGTATCTCTTGTAAAAGTAATATTTTATCACATTAGTCACGCAATTTTAATTTTCCTATTAAAATTCTTTAAAACTTTAATGTTTAAAATTTTTTTACTCAGAAAAAACTGAAATTAATTAAAAAAACTTTTACTTATTAATATATCTGCTGCAGTTACAAAACATGCGTTCACTGTTTCAAGTTTTGTAAAAAAAAATAAATGCAGTAGTTGATTCTTCAATTGACAGGAAGAAAATTTTCAATAGTCTATATATGAACTTATTGATTCATCATGCATGATTTGTTTAAAAAACAATAAAAGAAAAGGAAATAAAAAAATTGTGTGAATCTCGTCTTGTGAGTCGATTGTGTAAAGTCTCAAAATCCTTATTTATTATATTACCACGATCCTCCATTACCTAAGAAATTAATAAAATAAATAAACAGCTCTTCAAATATTTTAGCATAATATGTGTTTAAAAAGTAACAATATTTGACACAAACTGGAATTCAAAAAAAGGTAATTTAATGTATTTGTTATCATTGACTACATTGTAATTGCCAGTAATAATAAGCTTATGATATAGTTTTAAATAATCTTTATAAGTTGGATCATTGCATCTTGTATACATGCAAGTACGATTGTCTATGTTTAGAAAATTCTTGGCTAATTATAAATAAAAACACTTCAACCATCTGCTAGGTTATACTTGAAAGATCTTTTTATATTAAGATTTTTACTGATAATAAATTATGAACCACGTCTGTGTCATTCCACCTCCTCTGTTGTGTAAAGTTATTTTGAAATTTAATCAAGTAAAGTTTACCTCTTTGTTAATGTCGAGACCAATATCAAGAGGATGAGCTTGAGATTCAGCACCCTCAAAGATTTGTTTCGGTGCAACAGATTTTTCACCGGGTCCGGGCCCGTCCATACTATCAGCAGTCTTTGATGCTGCACGATCACCATCATCGGTTTTAATTTTTCTTCTCGAAGAAAGATAAAAACATTTCCCTTGGGGTTTTCTTTCTTTTTAAACTGGACGAATTCATGATCGTAAGAAACAAAGAACCCAAAGCTTAAACTTCTGCTTAAAAATTAAAGGCATCCAACTTAAGTGAATCCACTGAACCATTCGAAATTTCGTTATACCACATCTAAGCTCCCAGCAGACCCTCTTTTTTATTGTTTGTTGTGTGTGTGTATGGTGTGTGTATTTGAATACTGTGTTTATGTCAAGAAAAGAAGAGTGGTGTGCTTGAAGACTACAATATAGGCAATATATTTTCTTCTTTCCTTCATGACAATTTTGTTATCAGCTAATTGTAGCATGAATAGATTCTTTCGGAGGATATTCGGTTCAGTATACAACCGTTCCTTTGCGCTACAAGGGTGCGCCCCTTTACATTGTCCGATTTGTCCATCCTAGCCCCACAAATTCCCTATCAGAGACACGACTGGAGATTTATTGCCTAAGGAGTCTCTATGACGGTGCTTGCTGGAAGCCTTTTATGATTTTATCTTGCGTCCTCCTTTTCAAGACAACTACGGATACAAAGTTTAAAAAGATTTTTTAAAAGAAAAAACACTTTTTAGAGAATAAATTTGGAAAAGAAAGAAGAGAAAGAGAAAAAATGGGCCCTTTTTAGAGAAAAAAATGGGCCCCTTAAATTGGTGGCCCATGGGCCCCACTCGCCCTGTAGATAAACGGACCCTGCTCATAGCGGCCCCTTAGCTCATAGGGGGGGTCCGGACCCCCTGGACCCCCCCCTTCGCTGCGCCACTGCTAGGGAGGAAATAGTAGAAAAGTTAGAAGAATATGAATCAGCTCGTGTTTTATTTAATAAAACATTTCCTAAAAAAGTGAATGAAGAAAATGACATGTTTTCTAGCCCCGTGCCAGGGAAAGAAAATAAAAATTTTGGAGCTACCAGGAAAAAATGTTATGCTTGTAATAGTTATTCACACAAAATTGCTGAATGTAAATATAGGTTTAGGAACGATGATTTTGATCGTACAGGTGAAGGTAAACAGAAAATTGTTAATCAAATGGTTGTAGAAGAACCAGGCAAAACCGAAAGCAAAAATAGATTCAGACTGAAAGATATAATCGAGCAAAGTATAGTTATAGAAATAAAGGTGAATCGGTGGTGGAGAACAAAATTGTGGAATCATCTAGTAATAAAATTGAGAAATATGTTAATATTTTTAATTTTGATGTGAAAGCAGTAATTGATACCGGTTCTGAAGTAACTTTGATTGACCAGAATATTTATGAAAAGATGGGATCTGCTATTTTATCCAGTACAGATATTAATTTGTGTGGTATCGATTCTGAAAGAGTTTCACCCATTGGTTTCTTTAATTCTAAAATAGTGATTGACAGTTGTACAGTATATACTAATGTTTATGTTATGAAGCATATGTGCTTTAGGGCAGTCATTGGAATGGCTGTAATATCGAAACTAGAATTTAATTTTGTGCAAGGGAATGTTAACGTAAAAAATGCAGCCATGATTGATGTAATCTGTCCTACCAAACGAGTTACTAATTTAGGTAAATACCTTTATTCAACACCTAATTTCGAACCAGATGTGCTTCCCGTTATATGTAAACAACAGTCTCTGGGGTTGCGAGAACATAAACACTGCGAATTGTTAAAGAAAAAAATGCACAATATAAAAGAGAAAACGGAGGTCATTAAAGAAACGGCTAATAAAGCTCAGTCACCCCCTCAAGAGGAAGTTTGCCGCAGCGAAAAGGTTGAAAGTAAGGTAGCTGCATTGAATAGAAAGATTGTTGCTGGAAGACGATCTAGAAAGATCGGAAGAAAAATTAAAAATTGCTATTCAAAAGTTACAGGAAACTTCACAAGCCACAGATGAAAATGAACGCATTCATAAATCTTTTGAAATTCGGTTAGGACAAGTTCGATCAATTGCTGAGGAATCTGACAGAAAATATCAAGAACTAGCATGTCGAATCGCCATGATAGAAAACGACTCGAAACGCGCTGAAAAACGAGCAGCCATAGGTGAAAGTAGAACTGCAGAATTAGAAGAATTAAGAGTGGATGGTAATAATACGAAATCCCTTGAAGTCAGCAAAGAAAAGGCTCTGCAGAAAGGAGAAACATGTGGTATAACTTGTCAGAAGATGTGCATAATGGATGACTTTTGCTGCTCAATAAAGGACTTCAAAAATGCAACTAACTTTTCTTTATTAGTATAAACACATCTTTATGAACAATTGGTTAAATGGATTAAAAACTTTTTTTTTTAAAATGTATAATAAAATGACTGTCTTCCATAAACCATTATTAACAATTCTGATAACAGCAGCAAACATCTAACAAAGAGTGGAAGACAGCCTTCCATCTATGAAGCACATATCTATATATCAGCACACTGAAACCATTCTATTATATATTAAACAGAAAAGGTTAATTTAACAGTTACTGCAAATTATGCATGCAGAGCTACTCAAAATAATTTGCATAAAGAAAACAAGGTCTGAAATTTACCTGACACTAAGAACATGAATGAAAAGCATTACCAGGAATTATAGCTTATAGTCTTAAAGCACAATAAAATAAGGTCAGAAAATTATCTATAGGTTTGCACAATTAAAGGTCAGAAATTTACCTGTAGTTATTTAATTTTCAAGTCTAGAATCAAGGTCAGAAGTTTGCCTATAGGTTTATGCAATTTGCCTGTCAATCTCTGGTATTTATTCAGAAGCTGAACTATGAAACAACTCAACTCTACCTTATGTTTAAGAAGGAGAAATCTAGTTTAAGAGGTAGATTTAATTTATGATGTTTACACCAAAGCTGAAGGTACATTTAAATTTTAAGAAACTTTACTACTTTTAGATAGCTCTGCTTTTTTTTTCACTTAAATAAAATAAAAAAACTTTGGATATTACAAAGTTTTCAAAAACAAAGTAAGGCTCAGCTGGCTTTTATTTGTTGGATGACACAAAGCCTGGGAAAAACACTGGGCAGGCAACCATTTATTTATTTATGTATTTATGTTTTAATCTTTAGAACAATTTTATTAGAAACTGATTTTTAATCACACTGACCCAACAAATGCCCCCTTTTCCCATGCTCTGTATCAGCCAAACAACCATTCGCAATAGAAAGAAAATTTTTCAAAAGATAAAGTCTTTGTGAACAGGTCGGCTACATTTTCCTTGCCTGACACATATTTTAGATCAAATTTCTCAATATTTTCTTTTACATAGTAAGTAACTTCTTGTATCTATGTATTTAGTGCGACTATTTTCAACATCATTTTTAGAGAAAAAGAGTGTGCTCTGATTGTCACAATAAACAACTGGCTTTTCTATTTTTACATTTAGTAATGTTAAATCATCAAATATTCTTAGCAACCAGCACAGTTCTTTTATTGAATCTGATAGTGCAGCATACTCTGCCTCCATACTTGATAAAGCTGTACATTTTTATTTTCTAGAACTCCAGATTACTGGTACTTCATCAAGAAATAGGACATGGCCACTAATTGATTTTCTGCTTACTAAATCTGATGCCCAACTTGCATCCATATAAACTCTTAATTGATTATTTGAATTTCTGGATAAATTAATAGAAAAATGCTGGGTATTTATTACATACTGAAAAACTTGACACAAATACTTCCAGTGTGTCCATGAAGGTTGACTTGAAAATTGTGATAGAGCTATTACTGAATACTGAATATCTGGTCTTGTTCGGGAAGCAAGATATAAAAGGCATCCTACCAGTTCTCTGTAAGGCACATCTTTAGCCTTTTCTGAATTTTGAGTTAGTGTTACACCTAAGGGCAGTGGCACTTTACATTTAACTTTAGGTATATCCTTAAATTCTTCAGCTAGTTTTAAAATATATTTATGTTGGTGCATGAACAGTTTACCATCAATTTCTGAAAACTCTATACCCAAAAAATTCTGGATTTTGCCTAAAACTTTAACTTCAAATTTAGACTTTATTAACGTTACAACTTCTTTAAGGATTATTTCATCCTCGGCAAACATCGCCAAGTCATCAACATATACTAGTAGTATTGCTTTAAGTTTATATGTATAAACACAGTTACAACTTTGAATTTTTGAAAAGCCCAATTCATTAAAAGTATTGTCCAACTCCAAGAACCATTCCCTTCCAGCTTGACGCAGCCCATATAATGCTTTGTGTAATTTCATAACATACGATTCCTTACCCTTTTCATGAAAACCCTCTGGTTGTTCCAAGTATATTTTTTCATTAAGGGTCGCATACAGATATGCACTTTTAACATCCAAGTGTAAATGAACCCAATTTTTGTTTATTCCAAAGATTGTAAAAATAATTCTAACAAGGGAAAAGGAAATCACCGGTGAAAAGGTATCAAAATAGTCAATGCCCCCTATTTGTCGAAATCCTTGTGCGACAAGCCGAGCTTTAAAAATTTTTACTCTTTGAGGCTTTCCCTCTTTTAATGTAAATACCCATCGACTCCCCAGGACTCTTGCCTTTCCTGGTCTAGGCACTAGTTCAAATACTTTTCTCTCTCTCAGGGTTCCTAACTCTGATTCCATGGCCTTTTTCCACTCTAATTTTTCTGGAAAATCCTGGGATTCTTTATATGATCTGGGGATTTTTATTGCTACACAATGAGCTTCTGCATCCGAAGATTCACCCCCCTCATCATCCCCACCGGCACTGGGAGAGGTTTCAACTTTACCCGTTGAAGTAAACTTGAACTCTGCAGGATCATAAACTATACCCTTCTGTCGGCAGTATTCTTCAACCTCTCTGTTACTTCTTAACCGAACATTTTGTTCAGGATAATAGTAGACATCAACTCGACCTGCAGAGGCTCCTTTTTTTCTAGTCACCTCCACCCATTTCCAGTCTGCCACAGGGGATGATGACTGAGGTGGATCAGTAACATTTTCAGAATTTGGAGGAATGTTAAATAGATTTACATTTACTTCACAAGATTCCCTGCTATCTACGACAAATTTAAAACTATCTTCATTTATTTTAACATGTTTAGTTTCATTTATTAAAGTTGTACCTGGGTACCAAATCCGATATCCCTTAGTACTAGAGGCATATCCCACTAGTATGCCCTGTTTGGCTCTTTTATCAAATTTATTTTTGCGTTTATGAATGTGAACCGACGCTTTACTACCTATTACTTTTAAATGAGCTACTGAAAAATTTCTACCTATCCATAGATTTATGGGTGCTTTGCCTTTTAACTTTTTATGGGGAAAACGATTTTTGAGATAATTTTGTGTACAGACCAATTCTGCCCAAAGCGGTTGAGGTAACTTTGTTTCAAACAGTAAAGCTCGGACACCATCCAAAAGAGTTCGATTATACCTTTCTGCAACCCCATTCATTTGGGGGGAGTATGGATTTGTATGTTCATGGATGATGCCATGTTCTTGGAGAGAGGTTTCAAATTGACGAGAACAAAATTCACCACCTTGGTCTGTCCTAATTCGTTTAATTTCCCTACCCATTTGTTTTTCAACTAATGATTTGTATAATTTAAAAAAGTGAAAGGCTTGATCTTTATGGTGCAAAATGTATATAAATGAGCAGCGAGAAAAGTCGTCAACAATGGATAAAAAATACCTGGCACCCCCCAGAGAAGGGACTGGAGTTGGACCAAAAATATCTAAGTGTAAAAGCTGAAGAATATCAGTAGTTTCAATGTCATCCTTTGCAGGAAAATCTTTTCTCGTGCTTTTAGCAAAAGTACAGGACTCGCATTCTTGACCATTACCATCAAGTTTATCTAAACCAGTGACATTATTAGATTTAGAAAATTGTACAAGTGTTTTTGTATTAAAGTGGCCAAATCTGGAGTGCTACTTCATGACGTTTTTATTTATAATAAAAGCCCCACCTGATTCTACATGTTGTAAGGAATTTACAGAAAAACAATAAAACCTATCTTTAAGGGGGACACTTAATATTTCTTGATTATCTTTGTAGACTAATGCTTTGTCCCTAAGGAAACAAATTTGAAAGTTTTCTTCACATAAACACCGAACTGAGATTAAATTCCTGCACATATCAGGTGCAAAGTAAACATTTTGTAACACTAAATTTTGAAGAACAGTACCTGAATTAAGCTGCAAATGAACTTCACCGATACCTTGGATGCTAGTTGTTCCTTCAGCAATAATCGCACTGCTCTCAATGGGGCAAAAGGTCTTGAAAGCATCCCTTTGTGTGAAAAAATGATTTGTGGCTGCACTATCCAAGACGCATTCCATAATGGGGCTTTGAGTAACCAAGGCTGCAAAGTGTGCTTGTTTCTCATTATCCTCTTTGTGTTTCTGTCGGTTTCGAGGATTTCCTTGCATTCCAGAATTCGCTTTCTGCAGGCTTCGCTGGAGTTTAAAACAAGTCCTTTTTAAGTGTCCTAATTTGCCACAGTGGGAACATATCACCTCCTTCCGGGACCATGCATTTCGCTTCTTAACCGACACCAGAGCTTGGTGAGTGGTATTGTCAGCAACTTTACACTTTTGTCGATCATATTCAGCCAGCAGTTGTCGGCGGATTTCTACAGTGGTAAATTCTGGATCTGGTAGTCTGTAAAGTTGAACCACTAGGTTTTCATACTCGGGTGGGAGGTTCTCCAGGAGTTGAAATGCCACCTCGTCGTCTGAAAGTTGTTTTCCGGCCCCATCCTTCGCAGCATCTATAACTCGTCCAATGTATCCTTCCATTCCATCTGCACTGTCATACCTGAGGCTGATAAATTTTCGTCTTAAGGCAGCGACACGGGCTCTGCTGCTTGGCTCGAAAGCATTCTTGAGTAATGTCCAAGCCTCTGCTGGTGTATGTGCTTCATATAGGAGACTTTTTAGACTTTCTTCAATACTCAGACATATAATGGCTAGAGCCTTTTTTTCTTTTCGAATATCCCGCACAACCGGGCCTCTAGAATCGTCCGGTTTGTGTTCGGCAGTCTCTTGAGTGGGAATTTCACTTTGGTAATCTGAGGAAAATTCGGAGAGGTCTTGACTGGCCAGCAGCAAATTAATATTATATTTCCATTGTTTAAAGTTATCACGATTTAACTTTGGAAAGTTGAATGATGACCCTGGGTTAACGTCTCCAGAAGATGCCATGAGTCGTTACTGTCAGCATCTGCTACCATGTCAGAAGATGTGCATAATGGATGACTTTTGCTGCTCAATAAAGGATTTCAAAAATGCAACTAACTTTTCTTTATTAGTATAAACACATCTTTATGAACAATTGGTTAAATGGATTAAAAACTTTTTTTTAAAAAATGTATAATAAAATGACTGTCTTCCATAAACCATTATTAACAATTCTGATAACAGCAGCAAACATCTAACAAAGAGTGGAAGACAGCCTTCCATCTATGAAGCACATATCTATATATCAGCACACTGAAACCATTCTATTATATATTAAACAGAAAAGGTTAATTTAACAGTTACTGCTAATTATGCATGCAGAGCTACTCAAAATAATTTGCATAAAGAAAACAAGGTCTGAAATTTACCTGACACTAAGAACATGAATGAAAAGCATTACCAGGAATTATAGCTTATAGTCTTAAAGCACAATAAAATAAGGTCAGAAAATTATCTATAGGTTTGCACAATTAAAGGTCAGAAATTTACCTGTAGTTATTTAATTTTCAAGTCTAGAATCAAGGTCAGAAGTTTGCCTATAGGTTTATGCAATTTGCCTGTCAATCTCTGGTATTTATTCAGAAGCTGAACTATGAAACAACTCAACTCTACCTTATGTTTAAGAAGGAGAAATCTAGTTTAAGAGGTAGATTTAATTTATGATGTTTACACCAAAGCTAAAGGTACATTTAAATTTTAAGAAACTTTACTACTTTTAGATAGCTCTGTTTTTTTTCACTTAAATAAAATAAAAAAACTTTGGATATTACAAAGTTTTCAAAAACAAAGTAAGGCTCAGCTGGCCTTTATTTGTTGGATGACACAAAGCCTGGGAAAAACACTGGGCAGGCAACCATTTATTTATTTATGTATTTATGTTTTAATCTTTAGAACAATTTTATTAGAAACTGATTTTTATCACTCTGACCCAACATAACTAAGCATCAATTATCACAGAAGTTTCGAGAAGCAGATCCTCGGGCTGAATTTGATGAAAAATCTATAGAAAAGCTTCAACCAGAAATGTATAAATTGGAAGTTGAAACCCTTGCAAAGAAAGAAAAAAATCATAATATAGTGCAAGAAGAAAATAAGAAGAGTTATAAGAAAAGAAAGAAAGCAAGAAAAAAGTGAAGGATTTTCGAATCCTATCCCGAAAGATGTACTTTTGAGTACATATCAAATGGACTTCGTTGGACTGAAAAACTTTTCATATTTCTAATGACCTGTAAATGTATGTATTTTTCTTTTCTTTTTTTTTAAGTGTTTTATTTCAGATATCCTTATGGTCCTGGGCGGTGAGGACACCGCAGGTCAGATGGCCGAGCCTGTAGAATCCGAAATTTCGATCAGAGCGCAGATGCCTCACCCCTTCCTTTGAGACCCCCCCTGACGTGGGGGGTCATGTGATGTTTTGATTTTCGTTGGCTGGCGAATTCGGAAGAGGTGAGCAGTGAGAGAGAGCTAAGTTGACAGAGACGGTCGGAGATATTGAACTGAGATGGAACTTTTTCATGCATGCCTGGGTGGTGTATATTCTTGTTCTTTTTTAAGCAGTGAATCCTGTGTGGATGATGTTCTGTTTTCTTACCTAAGTGGTACGAATTTTCAAGCATACCTGTGTAAATAGAAGATTTATTAAATGTGTGTGTGTCCAAGTAATTTAGCCTCGTCATTGCGTAAATGTCCTGCTTTTAATTAAAAGCACATAATAGTAATTCGTCAATTCATAGGGTCAGTACGACCCTATATGTATATGTCAATCTTCTAACTGACTGCCCCCACTAACAAACTAACACCCCCAAGAAACTTGCATTAATCCGCCACTGTTAGTAGTAGCAACTGTAACTCAGATAAATTTAATTAAAATGCCTTTAACCCTCTGGCTGATCATCCTGCGATTTCCACGGGCAACTCAAACGTAGCAAAATTTGCTCATCCCACGATTTTCGCGGGCAGTTGTTTTTCTTCCTGTATTGAGGAGAGCATTTATTTAAAAAAAAAATTTTTATGTAATAACATGTGAAATTGGTTTTTCTGAAGCTTAGTTTCTCATAATAAAAATCTATATTAAAAATCTTTTCTAAAAAGAAAAAATGCACATTTCAATTCTCCAATGTATATAGATTTGAAATATGGAAAAAAAAAAAAAAAAATTTTTTTTTGAAGCAATTTTGGTCCAAAAAATTGAGCAGGCAGAGGGTTAACAGACAGAAACATGTTTTTGGAACAGTGAGTATAATTTCAACAAGACTTTAGAATGAATATGAGGGAGTGCAAAATCTATATAAATAAAATTAGACTTTTGTCTGTACATTTCTTGGAATTCAAAAATTTTGCGATTTCTATCCGTTTCAAGCACCTGGGAATCCGATGCGACCCTCGAAAAAAAGTTTGTCTGTCTGTCATTCTGTCCTTCTGTCGTTCTGTCATTCTCCGTGTCGCTTTTTTTGTTTAAGCATCACGTAAAAACGACAGAAGTGAATGATATGAAATTGGGTGTCATGATAGGTGGTCACTCAACTTAAAACATAGACATCCAATTTTTAAAAAATCTTGATTGGATTTTGAGATTTTGCGAAAATCCTTTCTATCTGCGTAAATTTGTCTTTAAGTATCACGTAAAAACGACTGAAGCGAATGATATGAAATTGGGTGTCATGATAGGTGCTCACTCAACTTAAAACATAGGCTTCGAATTAAAAAAAAATCTTGATTAGATTTTGAGATTTTGTGAAAATCATTTCAAACTGCGTAAATTTGTGTTCGAACATCACGTAATAACTGCAAAGGTGAAAAAATGATATCTGGTGAAAGGATAGGTGGCCACTCACCTTAAACTATAAGCATCTAAAGTAATTAAAAAACTTTGTAAAAAACACACATAAGAAGTAAAAGGAAAGAGGATGCGCGTTTTGTTCAAAAATTGTTTTGAACTTCTTCAGTCCAAGCCCTTCGTCGTAAAGAACACAGGGAACTGAAAAGAGAAAAACAAGCAAGATGTTGCCACAAGGGGCAAAGAAAAGTCGAACAAAACCACGGAGAGGGGAGAAAAAAAAATTAAAAAAGGGGGATAAAGAGGAAAGGAAAGAAGCATAAAAAATACAGAAATAAAAAAAGGAATAAAGAAAAATAATAAAGGGAACACACAAGTACAAACGCACACACAAAAAAGAGAAAACAGAACAAACAAACAAAAAACAAATAGCACACGTTTTTTTTTTTTTTTTTTTTTTTTTTTAAATAAAAACCACGAACAGGACAGCACAATAAATATAAATATAAATAATTTTTTTTTTTTTTATATTAATAAAAACGAAAAAGAAAGACAGTAACACACGTACATACACATTAAAGAAACGGGAAAAAAAAAAAAAAGAAAAAAAAAAGGGGGGGGGTAGACGAAGAAAGTGAAAAGAACCTTAGAACAGCAACTTCCAAGCAGAATGAACGAAAGGAACGGAAGAACCATCATTCACAAGACGATCTAAGTGCTGGGTAATGGAAAAACCTTCCAAAAAATCCAGATGGGACAAAGACTGAGGAGTGCAAAACAATTTTTGAACGAAACGCGTATCCTCTTTCCTTTTACTTCTTATGTGTGTTTTTTACAAAGTTTTTTAATTACTTTATCGTTTAACACCAGTATTTTGAGTGTTTTTTTCACTATAAGCATCTAATTAAAAAATATCGATCCCATTTCGAGATTTTGTGACAATCGTTTAAAACTGAGTGAATCTTTGTTCCCGCATTACGTAATAACGACTAAAGCGAATGATATGAAATTGGGTCACATAATAGATGGTTGCTCAACATAAACTATAGGTGTCCAATTTTTTAAACATTTTTATTAAATTTTGAGATTTTGTGAAAATTCTCTCAAAATACGTTTCAATTTCCTCAAACATCACGCAATAACGACTAATACGAATGATACGAAATTTAGTAATATGATAGGTAGTTGCTAATCTTAATTTATAGGCGTTGAATTTTTAAAATATTTTGATTACATTTTGAAATTTTGCAAAAATTGTTTTAGAATGCTGAAATTTTGTTCAAGCCTCCCGAAATAAAGACTGCAGGGAATGAAACGAAATTGGGTGACATGATAGGTTGTCACTCAACTTAAATTCTAGGTTTCAAATTTTTCAAAAATGTTGATTAGATTTTGAGATTTTGCGAAAATTATTTCAGTATGTGTAAAAATTCATTCGCACATCCCATAATTACGACTAAAGAGAATGAAATGATATTACTTAGTGACTCTCTAACCTGTAATATTTTAACAATACATAAAAATTATAACTTCGCTCTCTTTACTTTGGCAACATACTACATCCATTCTGTGTACTCCTACAATGCTGACGTAAGTTCTTGCTTTTTGGAAATTTGCATTCACTAACCCGTCAAGGACGGGTACTTCAGCTAGTGGTTTAATAAAAACATTATAGAACACCTTGATATCTTGTGAAATTTATCTGGAGAGAAAAAAGTAATACTAACAAGTTTCATTTCCTGATAAATTTCAAATATTCATACTTTCCTAGTTTCCAAATAAAAAGAAATTATATCACTATATAAAATCTGTGTGTCAACCATGCCATGCACCATGTTCAAAATTTGAACATTTACTTACACATAATAAAATAGTACTCTACAGCATGATAGGTCGCTGGAGTGATAGTGTGCCAAAGTCGTTTTGGCACCTATCTACACTTTGAAGTGCAATCTATCTAAACTAAATTGTCTACTTATCCAGGGGTGTAGTAGGGTCAGAACAGCATTCCATAATTCAAATGTGGATTTTATTATTATTATAATTGTAGATAGTAACGTATTTCCTGAAAAAGAAAAAAAATTCTGGTATAGTGTGCTCACACTGTTTTAATTCCATGAGTACCAAAGTAGTTGAAATCGTCCCAGTGAACTGATAGCTAAGTCTAATTGATTAGGAATTCAATCCCCTGCCCTTTATGTTCTCTCTCATTCTTTGAAGAAAAGAAATATCACAATCATGGAAGTAAATTAGAAAATTGTACATAGAACCATTAGATTCTTAGAATCAATATTGATAACAAATGAAATGGAACACAGATGCTGAATGCGTTGGTAGCAATACAGGCAATGGAATTTGTGACTGTCCACCTGACCAGCCAATGGCAGATCCAGGGGAAGGGCTAGGGAGCTTCAACCTCCCTAAGAGATTGTTAAAGGGTAACATTCTGCTTTATTATACACTTTGGATAGGTAAAATGAACTCATCCTTTCCCAAAAAATTTTTACATTGGCTCAGACTAAAATTTTGCTTTATTGTGCATTTTGTTTGGGTCAATTAAGTTTTTTCAAAATTATACATGTCAGGGGCGGCCCTAGGGCCGGACAAACCGGACCCCTGTCCGGGGCGGCATTTTGGCTCGAATTTGAAAAATATATTTCGTATTAGTAAAAGAATTGTTAAAAATTTTCCGAAGAATATCATTCTATATAACTTTACTAGTTGATGTATCCATTCGTCATTAATGGGTTTTTACTAATCGCGCGAAATTTCGTTTGCATTGTAGTAGTACAAAAAAATGGAATTAACATACTGGCAGAAATATAGAAAGCAAAGTTATAACTCTTGTGTATTGTTCAAAGATTACAGGTTAGAGAGTAAATTACTGAGACAAACTGTCAATAGAAAAAATATTTTACATTCAAAATTAACATTTTCTTCTAGTGGATGAGCTTCCTACATCAAGAAGTCATTTAAAGTTGCAAAAGAAGATGCTAGTAATGAATATTAAACTGAAAAGAGAATATCTGGAAATTTCTTTGTGATAGCAAGTAGCCGATATTTAACACTGCAACATCCGATTGAATTATATTTTGATGATTTTACTTGATGCGCGAAAAACTTTATCAAAGTTTACGTCATACCTCAAAAATAATTCAAATTTGTAGAAAATTAAAAACCTGAAATTTTAATTTACTAACCGCCTACTATTTAACAAAATATTTCATTCCCTTTTGTCTGACCACTATAGTTGTTTTCACGAAGTGGTCACACAAAATTTTCTCAAAATAATATACTATATATATATCAATGTTATTTAAATCAATCTCATCGATAGTACCTGAATTTTGTTCTATTAACTTTAGAAATTTTAATATTATGCCTGTAAAATTTTTGCGGAATTTTCTAAAAAAAAAATTATAATAATTAAAAAAAAAAGAAATCGATGTAATTTGTTTAAGTCGAACAGCCACCTATTGTATTACCTCCAGACGTCTTAAAATGATGCCCTCCCCCTCTCTCCCCGCCCCTTAAAAAAGAAAAGAAAAATACAATGCAACTTTTGCAAACCCTTTCAATTTATTCAAATCTTTTAAAAATTTTGATGATGCTTTGTTACCCATCATATGGCCTAATTTCATTCTGTTCTCTTAATCCGTTTTTGATGGATGCCAGAGCAAACTTTTAAAGCGATTTTTGCAAAATCTTAAAATTTATGAATCATTTAAAACAATTTTGGTATCTATTGTTTCAATTAACTTACCATTCAATATAATTCCAAATTTCATTCTATCCCATTGAGCCATTTTTTAACAATGGGCGAACATACATTTACACACAGTTTTCAAACAACAATTTTAAATCTCAAAACTTTTAAACGAATTAGAAATATTTCAGCAACTGCAGTTTAAATTAAAACAACAATTTACCACCTTCTCTAGAACTCTTAAGAAACTGTAAAGATTTTTGAAACGATCTTCGATTGGATGCGATTTTAAATGAAATGTTCTGTTATGCAAGAGAACTTACCGACGAGATAGTATTCTGGCTAACACCGAGTTTAAGCAGCCACGTAACACATTAATTTTGATTGCGAATCACGAGATGTTCTGGTGAAAGATCCTAAATTAAAATTTAAGATAGTTTTACTTTTTTACCGTAAACAAAGCGATTAATATCTTGCGATTAATAGAGTGCAGATTTAATTAATAAGTACCCAATGTAATTATTTTAAATTTTTGCACGGCATAAATGAGTTAAAAGACACTCCTAAAAAGTGCTAATTAAACATTGTAACACAGTGTAACAGTGTTAACACTGTTTATAGTGTAAACAATTTGAGTTAATACTGATCGATGGGGAATCGAGGAATATAAACGCGCTTGATCTAGTAAATGAAATAATGTCAGTTACGGCCTTATTAGGCAAAAAGGAAAGCCCAATTGAAATTTTAAAGCTAATTTCAACTATAGATTTTACACATCTTGCTATTGCTTCGAGAATTTCGCTTTCTTTGCCGATAATTGTGGCAAGTACAGAGAAGAGTTTCTCAAAATTAAAGTTAACTCAGAATTTCTTATATTCAACAACTCTTCCAGATAGGTTAAATAATTTAACTATCGAACATTGGCTAACGAGAAGAATAGAACAGATTTAACATTGGCTATCGAACATGAATTAGTTGAAAAATTGATTTAAGAGAAAAAGTCAGGAATTTTGCGGAATTAAAAGTCAGAAAAAAACCCTCTTTATTTTTCTTTCTTCTTTTGGTTTTTAGTTTAATGTGTGGTTTTTAATTAATTTGGTTTTTCTTATGCTGTGTTATGTTTAAAGAGCTATATCAGCTTTATAGGCATGAAAACAGTATCTGTGAACAATTTATTTTTTTTAACTGTAATTTTACTGTGGGGGGCGGCATTTTAGATTTTTGTCCGGGGCGGCAAAACTGTTAGGGCCGGCCCTGTACATGTCCTCCTATATTGGTCACTGACATAAAAATTCAGATTTTATAAAGAGTTGTTATAGCACAAATTGGCACAAAGTCGTGTTCCGTAGAAAAAAATTTAGCACTACAACACTGTTCATATCTGGCACTACTTGCAATGTAATTTTTAAACAATGAACTACATTCTAAGTAGTTAATATCAGTTTGTAACGAAAGTTTATGCCATATCTGCCTGAAAAACTAACTTCTAACTCCTTAGATAACTGTTTTTGAACTTTCGGTACCAAACCTGCACAGTGTCACATGATACAACAATAGTACTTAAAGCTGTACTCATAATTCGTTGATACAGTATTGGACCCTTTATCCGGAATTCCGAAAACCGGCACTTTCCCCGATTTCAGGTTTTTTTTTTTAATTCTTTTTTTTTAAAGGCTCACTGATCTAGATACCATTTTTTTCCACTACTTAAAATCTCGACTATTCAGCATTCAAGTAACCGGAAAATTTTGTCCCCCCCCCCCCCTTGGGGGGGGTCTTCTCAAATGACTAATTCCTACTGTGAATCACAGCTGTCCAAACTTAGAACGGGGAAGAGGATGCAAATTTCTAACTGCTAGATGTTATCAATAATTCCGTGAATCGTTGTAGTATAAAAAAAATAAACAGACAAAATGCTCACAAAACAAATATGACGGACACACGTTACAAAAACAAAACATTTTACAGCTGTGCCGGCGAGCACGGAGAAAAATCAGCTCCGTACCGATAGCCAAAACAGAAAAAGTGCTGATTACATATAGCTAGGGAGTCCTGACCTACTTATTTTGCCCATCTGCATTCCGATGATTCAACAGTGTTATCTCTGAACAGAAGCTCTAGAGGGAAGGAGAGGGGGACAGAGAAAACGTCACCGTTTGTATTAATCATTCTCTTAGTTTAAAGAAATTACCTGTTAGTGGTTTTATTTTTAATTTACTATTATTTTTCTCCCCAGCGATGCAAAGGTATTATTGCCTTGTAACACTGCAATATAAACGAATATTATTATAAATACAATTAAAAACTTTGTTAAAAACACACAATTAAAAATAGATCAGTATGCACCGATCTATTTTTAGAGTATTTTTCAACATGCATTGATTATCATTCCAAAACATTTCCGATTAGATCCCCCCCCCCCTTAACAGCTTTGTCGACAAACATATTTTTTTTTTTTTACAAGCTTAACTATCCGGAATTTTCACTTATCCGGCATTTCCCGTGCTTTCTGGATAGTCGAGCTTTTACTTATTTAAATTGTGTCCTTTTAATTAAATGGTTTTTCCTTTTCCTGTTATGGGTTACGTTGCAGCTGTACATGTTAGGGAGACAGCAGGCGGATTACTTCTCTATTTCGACGTGCCTCAGATTGTCTTGATATTTTTGTGGGGAACATTGAAACAGCTAAAGATTAATGAAATGTTCAAACAAAATAAAGAATAAATGTTTAAATGTTAGCTTTTCTCCTCTCAATTGTATATGATCTAATTGTAAAGTCTCGTTTTTTAAATTTTGTTTTGTAATAGTGGGCATTTTCTAATTTTTTCTAATGATTTTAATTTTCATCACAATGATGTTATCAAGGGAACGAGCGAGGTATATTGTTTTTGGCCATCACGTAAGCTGTATAATGTCTACCGTCTTTGTAATCCATATGCGGAGGCGAGCGTGCGTGGCGGCGGGAGCGGGGACCATGGTTCTCTCCCGTAGCGATGGTTCTGCATATCTGACAGAATACTTGGATGCCATGGGCGCCGGCAGCATAGGGCAAGGGGATTTTTTGGATGGATTTTTGTATGCAGTGTTTTCCCTTGCTTTTTTTGCTCTTTCCAACATGGTAACTATACGTTAAAATAGTCTCCCCCCCCCCGGGAAATATACTGCCGGCACCCATGGTGGATACCGCGATTCGCAGCATTGAAGTTTTATTTTACAGTAAGTTTTAAATTTAATTATTTTTATTTTAAAATCTATTATGAATGCTTTACTATTTACATAATTATAAGCAGTAATTATCATAAAAGCTACTTGTACTTAAAGACCGGTACTTTTTTAATTCTACTGTGCACAAAGGGTTAATTTTTCGGCAGCGACCCGAAAACTGGCAAATTCCATAAACCGGAATGAGGTCGGTCCCGAGGTTGCCGGATAAAAGGTCCCATACTGTATTATGTAGCTGACTTTTTGCAACACAATTGGAAGTAAATGATGGTTCTAATCCTCTAGAGTGATAGTTCCATTTGAGACACCTTATACTTAATGATAACTATATTTTTTACAGATTTCACAACACAGTGTTATAAAGTAAACCTCTTTCTTTCAAATGCCAAAAATCGTTTGGCAAAATATGAGCAAATACGCCAACGAGACCTGTGTGCTGACGAAGTTTGCGGTGGCGGGAAACTTTCGTTACAGCCTAATACAATAGTGTTTGCCATAAAATTTTATATGCTTCTTGGAAAAAAGTCACCAAGTTTGTTGGGGGTGTCCGTTGCTTCATTTGTAGTCATGATTACATGGGGCTCGTACCAGTTTCTAGAAAAATACCATTTTTAATTGTGCAGGCAGAATCTTCTATGTATGCTGATTTTTATCATATGCCTTCCAAGATGATAACTTGTGAACCAAATTGTTCAATATTTGTCTAACCCAAGATTTTTTTGTAGTAAGATTTCACATCCTGAATGATAGAGCAATTACTTGGTGGAAAATCAATTTCTGGATTTGCCAAATATTTTGCCTGTGGGTCCATTTCAAAGCATTAACAAACTTTTTCAATCCAGAAAACATAAGCCTTCCCCACAAGTCTTTCTCTCTTCGATTATGTTACCAACTACTCTGCTGACTTAAGCTGCTTGCTTTGCTTGATAAAAAATTTCTTTGGAATCAGTTATCTTATGTGTAAAACATGAAGAATACCAGGGAAATGATGTGCATAAATACCAAATCAAGATTTTTACTATGATATTCTGAACAACGTTTCGCAACCACTGGTCCATAACACTTTATTTGTGGTTCACATATGTCAAATTTATTAAAAACTATCAGCAGCAAATGTCAATCTAACTAAAATTCATATTCGAATAATACTTGACATAATAAATAAAATACATGTTTATATAACATTTATTATTTTTGGCTGGTGGTGTTCCATGAAATATTTTTCCTATTTTTTGCTGGTCCGCAGATGTAAGAAGGTTTGGAAACATTGATTTGAATTGAATACATGAAAATCAATTTAAAGTACATTCTCTTAAAATAGTATTCAATTATAAGTCAAATGTCTTATGTAGAAAGTTATGTAGCTTTCAGAAATGGCACAGCATCACCTTTCAAATTTCTCATGACCTACCTAAACTGTTGTCTACCCCCTCCTTTTTTTCCCATTAAAAGCAGATTATTTATATAAAATCCATTTAGAATTTTTTTTAACAATACTACTGCTAAGTTTTTCAAAAGTTTATTTATCATCTGAAAATTTACAACACTGAAAATTTACTGAATCTTTACAAAAACTGGCACTGAAAATTTACAAAATCTCTATTCTATAATTATGTATGCTTATTACATTGTTTAATAGCATTTTTGTTCTTCATAAACATTTCATAAGACTGTTATTGTGGTGAATATTACTTTTCTTTTATGTATATAAAAACAAATATAAGTTTATATATTAACTGTTATGTTTATTTTTCAGATGCTTTGTCACAGTGCAACTTGGATTGATTGTTTCTTAATGTATTCAAAAAAAATATTCTTGACTCAACGAGAATTTTTTGTCTGAAATGGAAAAATCTTCCAATTCAACAAATCATGATGCAAAACTGGGTCCAGTTGTACTTACATCTACTTCTGCATTTAATGTTGTTAGCAAAAAGTCTACTGCTTGTTGGCTGAAGTTAACTGGCATAAATCTTTTAGCATTTGGTTTAGAGCTTTGTGCATGTGCTGGATTCACATATATCCCACCTATACTGTTGAAAAGTGGATTCAGTGATAGAAATCTTACTATTGTTATGGGTATTGGACCATTTATTTCATTATTATTAGTTCCGGTGATAGGTCGCTGGAGTGATAGGTGCCAAAGTCGTTTTGGTCGTAGACGTCCTTTCATGCTTGCTCTTGGTCTACTTATGATTTGTTCATTACTTGTCATTCCTTTTTGCAATGATATCTTCAATCAACATAGTGATGTGTTCCATCCTAGTTTTGGTTTGGCTACTGGTGTTATACTGTTAGATTTCTCTAGTCAAGCTCTCATGAATCCTTGTAAATCTCTGATTCCTGATATTTTTCATTCATCTGAAGAACAGAACTCAGGTTTTACTGTTTATTCATGTATGTTATCATTGGGTGGATGTGTTGGATACTTTATAACATCATTTAATTGGACAAGTACATCATTTGGCATATTTTTTGGTGGACAAGAGAAGGCTGTATTTAGTCTTCTTGCTGTACTTTTGTTTTTCCTTTTGAGTATAAATTTGAGCATTGCTAAGGAAAAGCCATTGCAAAAGAGCATACCATTATTATCTGATTTAATTATTGAAAAAAACTGTAATGGTAGCATAAATAAGGTCAGTTCAGATTATCACAATCAACTTGGTATTAAAATTCCTTTAAAAATTCCAAAAGCTCTAACAAGACTCAAAAATCATTCAAGTTTAAACACATATAAAACTGAAGCAAAATATAGTTTATTTCAACTGTTAAAAATCAAATCTTCTATAAGACGAATAAAAGCATCTTTTAAGGGACTATTTTTGTTAATTCTGTTGCCTATATCTGTTGTAATTAAATGCAGTTTTAAGGACTTTTTTACAATGCCAAAGGTTTTACGTCGTCTGTTCGCTGCTTGTCTGTTTGGATGGATGGGTATAATGTGCCATGATATGTATTATTCTGATTTTGTAGGTCAGGTGAGTAAACTCATTAATTTTTTTGTATTAAACCTGGAAAAAAACTTGTGATGTTTTTAAAATTTCATAATAATATTTGCTTTACACTTTAAGCATGGCGCTCATTTGTCATACTGGCTACATTTTTATCTTTTTATTTTCAACCCTGTTTTACAAATTGGCTCACACATTAATGAACTCCTCTGCAAAATATGTCAAGCATAACTTATTTCCTGACTCCTTATATGTTATAATCAATCCCTAGTATTCCTTAACTTGAATAGGATAAATAATAAAAGAATTTCCCAAGAAACATGTATTTTTGCCCTAATTGTGATGTTGACCTCTGCATTTTGTGTTTTGATGTCTACCACAAACAAATAAATTATTGAAGCTAATGAAATATTTGAAAAACTATTATTTCTTTGTATATATCAATTAATATTTGTTAAAAATTAAATAAATAATTAAGTTTCCATTTACTTACTGTAATACTGATAAATTTTGATCTAAAGCACTTGAATGTTGTTTCCATGTATTTTTCAGTTTCCATGTATTGTATCTAAACAGTAATTTTCTTCAAAAATTTTGAAATAATCAAATGTTATAGTTAGAAATATAATAAATGTTAATACTTACATATCAAGACAGACACCAGCAATGCTTGGTGATTTTTTAGTCGCCAAACACGCCAACGCACGAAACACAACAAATTTGTTTTCAAAATCTAGAGTACAACCTATATTTTACATTTAAATAAGAACCTGTTTTAATTCAAAAGTTTCCTTATGTACATACGCATTAAAACTGACACATGAACACACTACTATTTTCATTTTACATCGAAGTCCGTTTTTTAATATGTTTGTTCCTGTATTGCACTTACGTGTTATAACTGACACATAAGATATTTGTATTTTCACTTTACATCGAAGTTCATTTTAATACGTATGTTACCATACACCACATACGTATTACAGCGGACTTCCATATCATATACATAATCAATTTAAATAAAAATATATGCTTACCTTTAATAATTCAAGAAGAATCTCACGAATAATCTTCATCTCAAATTTGAGCCATTAAACTGTGTATATATGCACCAACTGTCTTTGTTGAAAATTGAAAAATTCAAAATGAAGCATTTTTTGAAAAAAACTAAATGTATAAATAATGTTAAAAATTTAAATTATTAAAATTTTTAAAAATATTTTCTTTGAAACTCACTAAAAATTTTAAAAATTATTAAATTGAAACATTAATTTACTTAGAAGAAGTTGAAACATGAATTTCTGGTGGTGAAAATTTAGCAATATCAGATAGGATAGCATCAAAAAAATTACTACCAACTTTCTTTCGCCATATAAATTCGGCTAAATAGGATTCTAAATGCTTTCTTAATGTACCACGTTGTTTTTTATTTCGCCATTTTACTAAACCCCACAATCTCTCAATATTTTGCGTATGTACCATAGTTTCTGGATCAACAAAATTGTATTTGTGATTAACTTTGTTCAAATCCTGCTTTTTGTAATTCTTCAGATTTATATGCTTTCCAACAGTCCATGTAAATTATACTACCTTCTTCAACATCTATACTATTAAAATCTGTGCGCGTCTGTCTGTGTGTCTGTGTGTAGCATCATCTCCTCCTAAACGGCTGGGAGTTGAGTTTCGACCGAGGTATCCACGAATTCGGAAAATTTCGAGAAAGAACCTCCGCTAATTTAAATTTCGAAATTCGAATTTTTTTAGGAGATATTGATAAAAAACCCTGTCAAAAACGCTAATTTTTGCTCTCTGCAATTCCGTGATTGTAACCCCTGTAGTCAAAAAAGTGAGAAATAAGCATCGAGGTTGCCATGTTTGGCTATTTTATTAAATTATTTAGACTCCTGCAGTAAAAATAAAAGAATAATGATTTTTTTGTTTAGATTATTTACAAAGTTATTTTTTAATTAAAATATTACGTTCATGTTAAATCAGAGCTGGAATTCAATGTTTTTTATGTGTAAAAGAATAAGGGATTGAGAGATTTCAGAGACTAACATGTATATCTTTTAGTTTGTCCAAAAAAAAAAATGGCTCTTTTGGCAATTTTGAGAAAGTAGTAGGTTCTACTGATTTGTATAGTTTTGGACTTGGCACAAATTACTGAGAGTGTAACGAAATAGTATTTTTAATAACAAGTATAAGTTTACGGTGGTATACTTCGATTTTTCATATAGAAATAATGCAGTTATTAAGGCGATTTTAAACGATCTATAGAATTTACACGAAATTAAGTAAACTGATTTAAGTTAGAGGAATTCTGCCAAATTTCAGAAAATTGAAATTCTCGCATTTTGTACATGATAGTTAACGGTGATTAAAACCCGTTATAGTTATTAATAATTTAAATAACTGCTACTTATCAATAATATGCCTGCATTAAATTTTGGAGATGGAACCATATAAATGATAGATAACTATTTCCCATTTTGATTGCTGATAAATCAATGCTTCGAATGATTCCCTGAAAACAAAAAAATCTTACAAAATGGTGTATGTTGGCATTTGGCGATCGAAGTACTGTGAAATAAATAATTGATTCTTATTTGTTAAAGCAGCGCTACGGAAGTTTCTTTTACTAAAAGCTGTTAGAAAGGCGTAATTAATACTGTCTAATATATTTTTTGTTTTACGAATTGAAATGTATGTTGATTCCTACTTTAGTACATTTCTTAGCAAAAATGGCGAAAAATATTCAAATGTAGTGCAGCTCTGTACGTATTATTAATTCCATTCCACAATTGAGATGAGCCGATGTCACTAGCGTATGCATAGATATTTTTTTTTAAATTCCCCCAAACAAAGTATTACGTATTGACTTTAGTGTCAAGTTTAATTTGTGGTTTGAGCTATTGGCCATCGACTGGCGGCGTTAATTTCGCCAATATGGCAGTTCTAGCAAAGTAAACATGAATAACTCATTTCATGCTCTATTTTTAACATTGCTATAGTTTCCGTAGCAACGGAATCCATTGTTGGCACTTAAGTTGTTAAATTTTACAATTAAGTGAAACCACTCATTTCTACAGCTTTTAAGACTCGAAAAAGTGAAAGCGCATCAAACGTGAAATAAATAGAACTAACTGTAACAGACTTGCACTTTAAAAATAATCGAAGTTTTCATGCAATTCTACATATCTTTAATTTTATTTCCTTAGCGTGTGGATGTTATTTTTTACGTTATTTTTGCTGTTTTGCTGGCAGATTATCCGGAGCAGCACATAACCTCTAATGTATTTGCTCCTCCGGACATAAGCAAGAGCGTATGTCCGGCGCGTATTTGTGTAGCCCCACTGTGTTAATCAGATTTTTCTGGTGTCAGATTTTTTAGACCATTTTTTACCGCGGAGGTTCCGATCCTGAAGTATATTGATCACTGATAAATGAAAAAAAAAAGATAATTATATGCAAGCAGGAGTACCCAAAGATTTTTCATGGGAATGTTACGGGAGTTAAGAATATACATTTTGTATGGCAAAAAACTCCACATGGGGTGTTCTGACCCCCTATCTCCTCCTTGGCTACGCCACTGTACGCAAGCATCAGTTGTCACTCATGAAAAACCGTCGTAGATGGCAAACTCCAAAGTTGTTCTGAGGGTTATACAAAATTAAAAATTTTGCTTTTAGTAAATTTTACTTTTGATACAGCTCGAATATTTGGTTTTAATACATTTCTGCCACCAAGGTAAGATTAAATATTACTAAATACGGCAACCCAGAATTTTATTAACTATTGAATTTGACACGATGCAACTACAGTAGATTCCCTATAACACGGTAGATACATTCCGTGTTATAGGAATCCGTGTTGTACGGGTCCTGCGCTATACTCCACCTGGAGTGCAGACTGCGCGGTATAAACGCGGCAAAACTTATTTGCGCTCCGTAAAAATGCAATGATGTTTGGTGTTGCCATTCAAAAGGAATGTTAATTACAGGAGCTAAGGCGTCATAATATCAGAACATATGTCTCATTTCATCGTGCTGTACGAGTCTCTTTTAACGTGTTACACGAAAACGATCGTAATGTTTTCATCGTGTTCTAAGAATTCGTGTTGTAGACCCATGTTATAAAGGGGTCAACTGTAATCTGTAAAAAATGAAAAATAGAATTAGTTATTTATCTAGTGCGAGCTGACTGTGAGATAAATGTCACTTGTCACTTTTATGTAACAAGTGTGATACTGCATTAAGAGTTCAATAAGGGTAATAAGCTTTTTCTCAGAATTTACATCATGAACGTTTTCATTTACAAAAGCGACATGATTTTCACCGGAGCAGGGTACATTTTTGGCTTTTAAACGTAAACGATGCATCCGTTGTTTCATGTAGGTTTTTTAATTTAGGTAAAATTTAATAAAGTCGTGTGTAACATAACTGCGCTAATGCATTGTCCACGCTTTGAAAAATGCAAGATAAAATTGTTGTCAACATCATGTAATGTTATTTATGTGGTATATACTATATATACTAAACCTCAATGTGGTATATACTAAACCTCACAAAACGAATTATTTGTAGAAATCAGGCATTTTTCGACAGTTTTGTCTGCATACCATAAAGTTCTTTTACCTTTTTTGATCTCCAGTCACATTGACGTAGTTTTTGTGTCATGGTTCAATCGTCTAAAATTTGCACTCATGACGTCATTTTTAGTCACGATTCAAGTATTTTTTCACGTTTTGAGATTCCTCATTACTGGTTTTAATTCGAATTATATATGTGTAAGGAAAATATGCGTTTCCCACCGTGCGAAGAACGGGCAAGCAGCTAGTTATTTATTATACTTTGAGTAGAAAACCACAGTGCGGCTACTCTTATACATTCTAAAAAACACCATTTTGTTTCACGACAAACACCTCCAAAAATCGACTGTTCAGGCAACATTCGACCTGCATTACTTTTTCTTTTGGAAAACAAACTTTCATCCACTTCTACAATTATATTTTTACCTCCTAGCTTTTTTTTTTCTTCACTACACAATATGTGCACACATACTTCACGGAGATAATTATTCCAATCTATGGTTGTTTTATCAGCTAATTCGAGTTGTCTTTCGCACCATTTAATAGAAGTTAACTGTTCAGATCAACAATATATAAACCTAATGGCTTTCAAAAATGAAATTCTAGAACGACAAAACTAATTTCCTGCACATATTCCTACAGAATTTCTACATTCTTTCACATTACATTTCCAAACCATACTACGATGTAAGTACATCTTCATTTTATGATTATTAACGCATAATCTTGAAACTGGCAAAATGTTCTTTTCTTGTTGAAAATGAATAGATTGTTCCTCATCATTTGGTAAATCCCATATAATTAACATAACTTAAAATCTTACAAAAATACAATACACTATAGTTAAACAACGTAAGGAAAAAACACTTTCAAATTACCCGCAACCTCAGATTAATATGGGCTTGTGCGAAATGATGTAGCAAAAGAAAGAAAAGAGTCCGTATGTACAAAAATGGCTGCATTTAATGACGTGTTCGATGAAGGGTTACCTTCGTCGAACATTTTTCACTCTTGGCACGTTAGCACATATTTGGCGCAATTCTTTTCAAATGAAAACTAGTGTCCGTTTTAGTACATAGGTACCTAAATTTTCCGTTTTTGCTAGAAAAATATAGTATCATATATTTCTCTGTATAAGCCAAGAATTTTCAAAATTTTTTCAAAAGCCCTAATTTGATAGCTTAATGTAATTAGCTATTGTAACTAATCCATTCATCCATGATCTTCAATCCATCTAGTGAGTTTTTCTTTCAAACCATGATACTTAGGCCGATGACCACATGCTGCCATTATTGATTTTGACATCTGCTCTAATTAAACATGTTTCTTCCTCAACTCTCAAAGTTGCCTTTCATTATTGGAGAAATGCTGAGCAGCAATGCTGTTATTAGAATTCTTCACAAATAGAAGCATCTGAAGTTTAAAATTTGCCTCGCTCTTGCTTGGCTGTTATTTACAACCCTCAAGGTGACACTTGAATGCCACAGTATTTTTCTTTTAATTGAGCTTACATACAGGTTTTTAATTTTGGATCATTTTTTAAAGAAAAATGCACTTGCAACTTATGCTCAAATTGGCTTATATTTGGTTGTGTATGATAACTTTTATGAAGGTTTTCTTAAAAATTAATATGTCCTTAAGGGGTTAAAAATCCTAAGATAAAATTTATTGGCCACAAGTGAAAAGTAGCTGTGTGTTTTGATTTTGTATAATGTGTTTAAGATTTAGAAATGAATTCTTTTATTATTTTTCATAATAATTAGTTTACTTTGTTCTATGACTAGTTTTTAAGTCAATAAAACTTTACGTTAATAAAACTTAAGTTAAGAAATACTTTTCACCTTTGTAGCTTAAAGACAGAATTTAGTACTTGTTTTCTTTAATTACTTCATTTCTCCCTTGAAATTTACTGAAAAAACTCAACAATCCACAAAATTTGGAAAATGCCAGATATGTGAAAACTCCAGAAAATAACTTTAAAAAAATGATGTTGGCTGGCAAAAGCGTGGATTGGAAAGGGGGAATCCGACTATGACTATTTTTGAATGTTAATAAATGTTTATTACTGAGTTTCACTATCTTACAGAAGAAAAAATATCTTTACAAGAAAAATAATATGATCAAGAATAGTAATACTTACCTATTTTTAATGCTTAAATGCTTTTACTCCCCAGAACTATGAAGATGATTAAAAAATAAATAAATCAACTGAGCACTGCATTTTTGTCTTGCAGTCAGATGAAAATAGTTGTGTGATATCTTTTTTCATTAAACCAGACTTTTTACAATTCAGTTAAAAAATTTTGGGTATCTAGTGCAAAATCAACCAATCAAAGCCCTAACAATGACCCACCTTCTTCCAAGATGGCTCTTTCTTCTTGTGCTTTTTGGAGTGTGGATGGTATATGACAAAGGTGTATGAATGGGTTCTTCGGGATTTTATCTACAAAAGAGATTAAAGATTTTATCTACGAAATAATGTTGGAAAATTGTTCATGAGACATTCAGAATTCAAATTACTATGAAAAAATAGGATATAAAGAAACCACCAAGATTTTGAAAGCAAGATGTCATGATTCTATATTTGAAATAATTGTTTTGTTACTAAAAGGAGCAATCATGTCACCCAGTTAGCAACTGATGGATTGACCAATCTCAACCCATTTTGCTGATTTTCAACATCATGAGGTTACCAATCAATATGGTTTGAAAATTCTGGCCCCAAATCAGTTTCAGTTTGTTATAGAATGTGTATTTTGTACTGCAAATATAACCCTATTACCTGGCTTTTTGACAAGTGAAGTACAATGCAAAAGTGTTGTGCATGCATTTTGTAATGCAAAATTCCATCGTTTGTTTCTCCCTTTAGTAGTTCAACCCTAAAGTATTACTATGTTAAAGTGCTATCATGCAATTTACAGTTTCTGGTTGAGAAATAAGCTTGTGAAAGTTCTTAAACAGGAAAGAATTTAAAGGACGCTCTTAAGATGAAGCCTTTCACTGTAATAAATTATATAGTTTGTTAATGTTATGCAAAATCTATACATATTTTATATACTTATACACATGTATATATATGTTTATATATATGGGATGTCCCAAAAAGGTTTAATTCTTTATTTATATTTGAGATAAGTGGACAGTGTAAACTGTTCAAAATAAAGTAAGAAAAAAAATTCCGTTAAAAAAATTGTCCCGTTAATTTTTTTAAATTTACATTTACACAGCACTCAAAAATAAGCCTCTAAAAACAAGCAAAATATTGCTCTCAATAGCACAATTCACAGTGTCATGTAGTAAACTCATTCAACGAGCATTCAGGAAAAACTAACTGTTCGGTCTATGCTGCCTCTAGTTATAGATGTTGCCGAAGTTAGGAGAAACTTCTCGAAGAATCCCTATAAAGTGCGAATTTTGATTACGTATTGGAATTGTAAATGAGTAATTCTAGGCTATTGCAAAATTCTAATGCAGGGAAACAAACATTAGAGGCCCCTTTGAAAAAATCGCTCCAAATTTGCAAAATGTCACAAAGTTTGGCAATAAAAATATGTTCCCAAAAGTGAGGTCAAATAAGCTTCTAGCACGAATATTTCTCGAGATTTCTAGAAACCCTATGTTAACCAGTTTGGGTTTTTCAGTTTTAGTTAACCGATTTTTTGATGCAACAAAATGCAAAATTTAATTATTTGGCACGTTGAATATGAATTTTAAACTATTTTTAACTTCTGGGAAGCAGAACAAACGGAAAATTCATAACATCTAAACTGTCACCAGCATTGGAAGACACACTAGAACTTGAGGGAACCCAATTGGCACTATTTTGGGAAAAATCTGTAATTTCTTGTTTTTTGAAAGCTCTACCACATCATTCAGCGTCATAGGAACTTTAAAATTAGGGGGAGCTTGGAGGAGAGAATAATATGGAGTGGGCATGATCAATAAATCTTATGAGCTCCAAACGGCTCTTTAACTCCGAGCCACGTCCTCCGAAGGCTATGCGTAGGGTTACTTAATTTTTGGTTCACCTCATAGAATATAGCGGACGGAGGAAAAATGCCTTCGGGGAGCGTGGTTCGGAGTTAAAGAGCCGTTTGGAGCTCATATGATATATCAATCACGATCGCTCTATATCATTCTCTCCCCCAAGCTCCCCCTAATTTTAAAGTTCCTACGCCGCTCATTTCATTCGGAATTTTATTTCACTAGTGTGAAATTCACTCACAAATTTTGGTAGAAGTTGCTTTATGGAACCGGCCTGCCCATAATAAAATCAAAACAAGGATATGTAAGTGAAGTAAAAGCAAGTTGAGCTGTTGACAAATGTGAGTTTGTATATTTTTTTAATGCAGAAAAATATTCCATGAAAGAAGATCATGGCTTGTTTTTTTTTTTTTTTTTTTTTTTTCTCCTAACTAGTTTTAAGTTTATTTTTATTTTCCTTAAGGGTGTAGTTCGAAGAAACAAAGTCTCCTTCAAGGTCTAGGTACACAAATTGAAATAAACTAATTGTCCCAGGGACTCGAAAAAATTCAGGTTAATTCTTTATAAGCTGTATTACCCTCCGTAATAAATGAAACAGTGGTGCCTTTTATAAAACTTTCAAAAAAAAAAATCTGTAACATGGAACTGCAGAGTAAAAGATTTTCGAAAAGTGACACATCCTACTAAATTGTCGATTTTTAACAATTTTTTCTGGAAGTCTTGCGACTGATACTGGTTTATTGCTTATTGCAGTGTACAGTACAGCTTCTAAGGAGGCATTCTAAAAATTTTGTAAGTGCATGACATAATTAGTTTACTTGTATTTATGTACCAAAATCATGTTTTTTTTCCCCCTGAACTACACTGTTAATTATCAGCTGTAACTGTGTGACTATTTACAAGCTGCACCCAGTTATTGGCTGCATTTCTGTATCTTAGTTATTTTTTTTTCCCCCAAACCAAAGATTACATTTATGACAATGCTATTTCAATCTTTTCTTTTTTTAATTCTTTAACATCAGATTTTCATGTTCCTAACTTTTTTACTCTTTGTTTTCCTATAATTTTCCAATGTCAAATGTTCGTGATTGTCAACATTTTTACTCTTTATTTATTTTTTCCTTGTATTTTAAATTAATTGCACTCTAGTGCTGAAATGATGTATTATTCGAATATTTTAATTTTGATTAATTCAGCATAAATAGATTGAAATGAAATTTAAAGTTTGACTGTTTATTTATTTATTTATATTTTATTTAATGTTCAGTAATATTCTATTCCTTATTTGAGTTGTTGCATTTGCTGTAGGTAATTTATAGAGGTGAACCACATGCAGAAAGGGAAAGCATTGCTGTGAATTTATATGACGAAGGTGTACGAATGGGCTCTTGGGGATTGTTATTTCATTGTTTATCAGGTACGGCTTACTGAAGTTAAAGTTTTTATAGTTGTAAAATATTGGTGATGTTAAGTTCTTAGTAGTAATTATTTTAGATAGATATTTTCATCAGAAAGAAGTTATTATTTTAATACTTATTTGGATGAATTATAAAAATAAAACTTTATTCATTTATATTTGTTTATGTAAATAAAAATAACTACAAGTACAGTAAAAAACATTTATCGTAAAAGAAACTGATTGACACATTGCAGTCCTGGCAAAGTACTATGTATTTCATTTTTATTTTTCATAAAAATATTTCTTTTTTTCCCCTAAGAATTACAGTCTTATGGATCTTGTGCAGCTTGAGAGAGAGTATAATTGTGACTACTTAGTTTTCACACGCATTGATATTCCATATATTAAGAGTATACATAGGAGCATCCAGGGCTGGGGAGTAGCGCACTACAAGTAGCGAAACTACAGTAGACGCTACTTTTTTTTATAGTTTGTAGTGTATCGCACTACTTTTTTAAAAAGTAGTGTAGTGTGTAGTGCGCTACAAAAATAAGTAGTTTGTAGCATGTTTTGGAAGCTACTTTTGCCGAGTCATCACTTCTGGCGATTGATCACGTGGTGCAATTGCTCTTTCTCCTGACTACAAGCATAGAACTGGAACTGATGCTTGAAAGAAAACCCAATTCCTCCCCCGCCCCTCTCCATGAGGGGATGGAGGGTCGCTAATTGCGAGGACCGACTTTATATCGTCAGATTTGAAAGGATATCGCCTAACCGGAAGCTCACAGAATACTGGACACTGAATGATTTTCAAACCTGATCCTGGCAAGTGGACACTACACTGTATTTATGGGTACAATAAAAAAAAAGACCAAAGAAAATTAATGATGTTACAAAAGCATACAATTTACAGATATGTAAAATTCCTTTTCGAAAGCAAAAAATACTCACTTTTATGCACAGAAATAGATATTTTAAAAATTCAAACCTTATATGTATTCTAACTTTCAAAAAAGTCAATTTTTATGGTCTAAACTTGATTTATATGGGGAATGCACATACCCCCTCTGGATCTGCCAATGGGCCTTGCCTTAATATGAAGTTAAATGCAGCTACTTTTTCTTTTACAATCTCAGACTAGAGACATCAATGCAAATGCAAGCTGTTCTAATCCTGAGTTCTCTCTGACGTTCCCAAATTATCACACTGGCAAAGGGGGGGAGGGGGATCCCTAAATATCCCAATAATTTAGATTAAAAGTTCATATATACTGAAATAATAATAAGAATAATGAAAATAAAACAATTTCCTCTGTAACAGTTATTATTGTCCATCACTAGATCAGCTGGGAGACATTTTTTGGATGGAGAACACGATTTGATCAAAGTACAGTAAATTGAAATGCCATTTTTTACCCTGAGTATTAGTGCTTTGTATTTTAGGTTTTAAAGAAGAAATAAAATTACAAATTTTTTGTCGGTCCAGGAAAATTTTCTAGCATGCTAAACTTGAGCACCGTGTAAAAATAACTATCCCAGACAGTGCCGTATTTAGAGGTGGGAGGCCCTGGGGCAACAAAGGAGTGGTGGCCCCTAATTATTTCTCAAACAAATTAAGAATTTTTTCGAAGACAAGTGTGGCGAAGTGGGTTCGCCGTTAACTCATAGCTTAGATGTTCAGGGTTCGATTTCCAAGTTCGATATTCGTTAGGAAATTTTATGTAAAGATGTCTATTATGGGGGCCTCCTCTCTTGTGGAGGCACTGGGGCTGCAGCTCCGATTGCCCTCCCTCAAATCCTTCCCTGATCCCAGACTTAATATCCATAAGAATTAATAATGCAAATGGATAAAATATTAAAATAAAAACTATCTTAGTTATATAATCTCGCTCAAGTATATGTACGTGATTTTTTAAAATCCAATGTTGGAAGTTTTGAAAATGTTTTGTAAAAACGCAATAGCGGTCAAAAATATGCAGACCCTAATGACACTTAGATGGGGCCCCAGGGCAAGAGGTTATTTTGGGCCTCTATACTATTACAGGCATTCAACTTATTTTTAATTGTTCTCTATTTTCCCAGCATAAAAATAAAACATTTTTAAATAACTCTAAAATTGAATTAAAAATTACCCATGTATTTCTAATTATTTAGATCAAGGCTGTGCATTTAAAATTGATTTTAATATTATTTTAATCTATTTGTATTATTAGCGGATATGTGCACCAAGTTCCGCCTGAAAGAAAATTTTCTTTTCTTCATCATAATATAAAAAAATGCTTACTAATGGATATTTTGTATACGTACATATGGCCATAAGTTTGCAAAAATGCCTTTAATTTCTATTTTATTGATCTAGTCTTAGAAACCATTATCATTGAGTTAGAAGAACGGAAAATAAGTCTTGAAGCCTTTTTATTGTTACACAATTATGATATAGATATTATAAAGGAAATTTAGCTTAACAAAAATTATTATTGCAGCATATATAAATTTAATATACAATAAATCGAGATATTTGTGGGGCCTTTATTTTTCAGCGACTCCGGGCTATTGCCCACGCACCCATGTGTTAATGAGACTCTGAAAATATAAAAATGCTTGGTATGATATTTTAAAGGGGACCCCGAAGTAACCCAGTACCCCGAGGCCTCATCTAAATATGATCAGCTTTGGACCTCTCTTTCCTTCTTTTTTTCCTCTTTATGGCAATTGGTGATTCTACAAATAATACTGAGAATGATAAAAAGAAAAAAGGTGTATAAGGTCAGACTTAAGGCAAAGCAAACCCCCGCCCTACCTCAAGATAAAGAACCACAAGATTGCTACTTCTCATCACTGGAGATAAAGCATTTCTGCTAAGGCGCTCCAGTAACATCGATCTTCAGTTCAGTTCAGTTCAGTTCTCCCCTTCTCTTGTCTTCTTCCCTCACTCGTGTGTGCCACCTGGTAGGATCTATGCCCTCACTCACCACCATCTACAGAAGATTATGTCAAGAAGCAATCTTGTCAGAACCAATTAAACCCGTGTCGTCACTTACAGAATACACATACATGAAAGAGGCTTTTAAAAAAACTAACACTGGCGTGCCATCCACTGCATCAGTAGAAAGGCTGTTTTCTATTGCACAGACATATTTTCCCCTCAGTGATCATGTTTGGCTGATAGCAATTTTGAGATCCAGCTCTTATTAAATACTTTTTATTACTACTTTATTATTAATACTCTTTACTCTAAAATGAATAAACATGTTTTTGAATAAATTTATGTGGCTTTTATTTTATACTAGAGGCATGACAGTCTTCCAGGAGTATGTTGAAATCTGCTTTCTTTTGTCAAAATTTTAAAGTGTCTTTTATATTTAAATTATTAGGTTTTTTGTGCAATAATTTTCAGAATTTAATACGAAAATATGAGAATTTCACTCTCTGGTAGCCTAAAAATAACAATATAATTCTATAAAGTTCTTTTATGCCTAAAACAAAGAAGAAAAAGTTGTGTTGATGATTATAACTTTTAAATTTCTTTAACATAAATAGAGGATTTTTTAATCTAATCTTTTAAATATATATATCATGAATTTAATTAGTAATTGTTTTCATTATTTTATAATATGCATATCATATATGATGTTTTCAATTAAAATATACAATGTTACATGGTTCACACGGGTCATTCGTCATAAATCACTAATTTGTTAAGTCATGAAAAAGGGCCTTTACACTCATTAATTTTGATTTGTGCTCAAGAAACTAGAATGTTTGTACAACATGAAAGGGCTCTCAAAACGGGCCTTTTTTTCCAGTTCAGACATCCAATTTTTTAAAAAACTTTTTTGGTTCTCATGATTTTTCTCGTGCTTTCAGAGCTCACTTTCCCAATTTATTTTTTAATTAGTTTCAGCAATACTTCAATAATTAGCAGTAGTTGTCAGTAGCATATACACTGCTGGCCACCCAAATTGCAACACCAAGAAAAACAAGAGATATCACAACAAAATTTATTGTGTAGATAACATGTTGACCAAGTAACAAATGATTAAATTTACAGCATTCTATGAAGCGTGGTTCCTGCCAAAATCAGTACCCAGAGTAGCCGCCGTTGTTGGAGATCACAGCTGCCACACGCCTCGGCATTGATTCAAAGAGACTTTGAATGTGTTCTTGGGGTACAGCAGACCAAGCAGCTTCCACACGTTGCCAAAGTTGATCTGGTGTGACAGCTGGGGATGAACTCTGGGTCAGTCGTTGAGCAACCATGGACCACATGTTTTCTATCGGCGAAAGATCCGGAGAGCGCGCCGGCCAGGGAAGCAATTCAATCTGGTGATTGACGAAGAACCCTTGGACAATGCGTGCCACGTGTGGCCGTGCATTATCCTGCTGAAATATGGCTGTTGGCAAGCCCTGAAGGTAAGAAAGGACAACTGGCTCCAACACCTCGGAGATGTAGCGCTGGCTGGTTAAAGTACCGGCAATGCGTACTAGAGGAGTGCGAGAGAGATATCCGATACCGCCCCATACCATAATACCCGGTGCAGGACCAGTGTGACGGTGCATAATGCAGCTGTTCAGCATCCTCTCTCCACGGTGTCTCCAGACTCGAATCCGACCGTCGTGGTGTTGCATACAGAAGCGTGACTCGTCAGTAAAGAGAATTTCATTCCATTCTGTCGTCCACATCCTTCTTTCATCGCACCATTGGCGGCGGAGACGTCTGTGGTTCCGCGTCAGAGGTAGACAAAGCAACGGACGTCTTGCGGACAGACCATTCTGCTGTAAACGACGTCGAATGGTACGCGCAGACACTGGATGATGCGTTACAGACTGAATCTGCTGTGATATGGTTCGTGATGTGACTGAGCGGTCCGTCACTGCCATGCGTACAATCTGCCTGTCATCACGTGACGTGGTGCACTGAGGTCGATGCGGTCGATCACGTCTGTCCGTCGTACCCTCCTGCACCCAACGATCACATATCCGCATCACAGTTGTTTGGTTTCGTCCAATACGACGACCGATTTCCCTGAAAGATAACCCACAATCTCGGTATGCCACTATCCTTCCTCTGTCAAACTCGGATACTTGATCAAAAGATGATCGTTGTTTCCTACGAGGCATAATTTATCGTTTTTTTGAAAAAAAAGCAAGAAAAACACAATTGCTGTACTTGAAACCGTCGAAATCTCCAAGCCTTAAATAGCGCTTTGAGGTGGCGCCACAGGCGCGCTTGATGCGCGTCTGCGCTGAAATTCTAATCATTTGCATATCTCACCTCAGCTAATGCATGTTGTAAATTTCATATTATTTGCATGCTTCCTTCAGGGTGTTGCATTTACGATGGCCAGCAGTGTATATAGGCTTCCATCTCGTGGGGGAGGGAGATAATTCAGTATTTTAAACTTTATTGTTCTAAAGTTAAAAGAAATGTTTCCAACTAGCTCCTTTTTAATAATTGTTTTACATTTTCTGAGGGGGGGGGGTCGCCGCCCTCCCCAAGTACTCCCCTGGTTGTTGTTTATTAGAGCAATAGTGTTTCTAATTATTAAGACATCAATAGTTTTCTCTAATTAAGATATAAATATCCTTATATATGAATGTAATGCAAACTGAATCTGTTAGCAAAATTTGTCTCCTAAAAGTAGCGAAGTAGCGACTACATTTCAAAGTAGTGTAGCTAACTACATTTGTCAAAAAGTAGTTGTAGTTAACTACATGTTTCGAAAAGTAGCTGTAGTTGTAGTTCGCTACAAAAAAAAAGTAGTTTTTCCCACCACTGGGAGCATCCAAGGAGAGGTCTATGGGGCTAAAGCCCCTCCTAGAGGTGGAAAGTTAGAAGTGAAAATAATTGAAAATTGTTACCTAATTAAGATATTTTATTTTTAAAAATTGTCTTCAAATTTCTAAAACATTTTTTACCAAAAAAGGACATCGGTTTTTAAATAAGTACTTACAGTTAGTGTATGAAACACAGTTAAATGCAGCTACAGCATAGAAAAAGATCTGATAATTATTTACGTCTCTATAATGAGTTACATTGATAGTGAGCTTGTGTTCTATGAGCAAGTCAACTGGTACAAAATATTTCGAAGTTATAAGAGAGTTGTAACTATAATTGAGGTCTTTATAACCAATCTCAGCAGTATTTGTATCCCAAACCCCCCAAACTAAATCCTGGGTGTGCTAAAGGTATATCACATGACAGCTCTATATTGCTACAAAATGTATGTGAATGACTGAGCACTGCATTTTTGTCTTGCAGTCAGATAAAAACAGTTCTGTGATAGCTTTATTAACAAAGCCAGATTTTTTACAATCAAGTTTTAAAATTTCCAGTGTCTAGTGCAAAATCAACCAATCAAAGCCCTAACAATGACCTACCTTCGTTCAAGATGGCTGTCTCTCTATCAGTTGCTCAGCCAGGATTTTATAGTGATCCTCTGGGGACCGGTGAATTTTGTTCACTATAACTGATGTTCCCCCATGTTGAACAATAAAACTAAACACAAAACTAGAAAACAGTAGTTTATACAAATACTTCATGTTCATTAAGTAAATCAAACATAATTGATCACATTTATTTTTTTAAAACTAATTGTTAAGTAAAATAAACAATTATTCACATTTATGGAAATAATGCACTCTCCATTCAGTTATGTTAGCCTGGGATATTGCATTGGTAATGGAAAATGAAATCATCTAAGGTCAAGAGCGAAATCTCTTGACCTTGGATGAGTTTTTGTTTCTTTTTCAAAAGTACCCAGCTTTTGTTAATGAATGCTTTTAAAGAATGCTTGTTTTTTTTTTTCGTTGCATTACAGCAACGAAAAAAATTATGACCCCCTCTCCCCTCCCTTAGTTAGCATAGGTATCTTAGCCTAGACACTGGCAATTCCCCTGTATTTCAGAACAGGTGCTTGATAATCTCTTTCTCTTTACTCGAACACAAAAGAGGCATTCTTCGTAGTAATCAAACAATATCACCTCTGCCATCTAGAACCTTTTAAATTCACTATGACTGAAGTTATGGTTCACTAAAAATGCTATGAACATTTCTAACGTATGAGAATTGGGACTAATGAAATGTGCATTCACTATAGCTGAAAGTTTACTCTATCCGGAGTTGACTGTAATTGTTTTGTTACTAAAAGGAGCAATCATGTCACCCAGTTAGCAACTGATGGATTGACCAATCTCAACCCATTATGCTGATTTTCAACATCTTGAGGTTACCAATCAATATGGTTTGAAAATTCTGGCCCCAGATCAGTTTTAGTTTGTTATAGAATGTGTATTTTGTACTGCAAATATAACCCTATTACCTGGCTTTTTGACAAGTGAAGTACAATGCAAAAGTGTTGTGCATGCATTTTGTAATGCAAAATTCCATCGTTTGTTTCTCCCTTTAGTAGTTTAACCCTAAATTATTACTATGTTAAAGTACTATCATGCAATTTACAGTTTCTGGTTGAGAAATAAGCTTGTGAAAGTTCTTAAACAGGAAAGAATTTAAAGGACGCTCTTAAGATGAAGCCTTTCACTGTAATAAATTATATAGTTTGTTAATGTTATGCAAAATCTATACACATTTTATATACTTATACACATGTATATATATGTTTATATATATGGGATGTCCCAAAAAGGTTTAATTCTTTATTTATATCTGAGATAAGTGGACAATGTAAATTGAAAAACTGTTCAAAATAAAGTAAGAAAAAAAATTGTCTCGTTAATTTTTTTAAATTTACATTTACACAGCACTCAAAAATAAGCCTCTAAAAACAAGCAAAATATTGCTCTCAATAGCACAATTCACAGTGTCATGTAGTAAACTCATTCAACGAGCATTCAGGAAAAACTAACTGTTCGGTCTATGCTGCCTCTAGTTATAGATGTTGCCGAAGTTAGGAGAAACTTCTCGAAGAATCCCCATAAAGTGCGAATTTTGATTACGTATTGGAATTGTAAATGAGTAATTCTAGGCTATTGCAAAATTCTAATGCAGGGAAACAAACATTAGAGGCCCCTTTGAAAAAATCGCTCCAAATTTGCAAAATGTCACAAAATTTGGCAATAAAAATATGTTCCCAAAAGTGAGGTCAAATAAGCTTCTAGCACCAATATTTCTCGAGATTTCTAGAAACCCTATGTTAACCAATTTGGGTTTTTCAGTTTTAGTTAACCGATTTTTTGATGCAACAAAATGCAAAATTTAATTATTTGGCACATTGAATATGAATTTTAAACTATTTTTAACTTCTGGGAAGCAGAACAAACAGAAAATTCATAACATCTAAACTGTCACCAGCATTGGAAGACACACTAGAACTTGAGGGAACCCAATTGGCACTATTTTGGGAAAAATCTGTAATTTCTTGTTTTTTGAAAGCTCTACCACATCATTCAGCGTCATAGGAACTTTAAAATTAGGGGGAGCTTGGAGGAGAGAATAATATGGAGTGGGCATGATCAATAAATCTTATGAGCTCCAAACGGCTCTTTAACTCCGAGCCACGTCCTCCGAAGGCTATGCGTAGGGTTACTTAATTTTTGGTTCACCTCATAGAATATAGCGGACGGAGGAAAAATGCCTTCGGGGAGCGTGGTTTGGAGTTAAAGAGCTGTTTGGAGCTCATATGATTTATCAATCACGATCGCTCTATATCATTCTCTCCCCCAAGCTCCCCCCTAATTTTAAAGTTCCTACGCCGCTCACATCATTCGGAATTTTATTTCACTAGTGTGAAATTCACTCACAAATTTTGGTAGAAGTTGCTTTATGGAACCGACCTGCCCATAATAAAATCAAAACAAGGATATGTAAGTGAAGTAAAAGCAAGTTGAGCTGTTGACAAATGTTGAAAAAAGCTTGCAAAAGTTCTTAAGCAGGAAAGAATTTAAAGGGGGCTCTTAAGGAAATTAAAGGGAGCTTTAAAGGGGGCTCTTTCTCTTTAATAAATTATATAGTTTGTTAATGTTATACAAAATCTATATACATTTAATATACACATGTATATGTATCTTTATATATACGGGATATCCCCAAAAGGTTTAATTCTTTATTTATATTTGAGATAAGTGGACAATGTAAATTGAAAAACTGTTCAAAATAAAGTAAGGAAAAAAATTACGTTAAAAAAATTTGTCTCATTAATTCTTTTAAATTTATATTTTTAAAATTTGTATATTATCCTTGTACAAAAAAGTTCCCAATTAGTAAAATGCGCCCAATGCACTATTGCGGGGGTGCACAAAATTTTAGCCTGTCATCATAAAATGTGTTGGAGATATTGTTAACCCTCTCATCAACAAATTATGAAAAATCAGAGGAAAAAAATCTGTCTAGCATTTAATCCATCTGTCTAGTATTTATTATAAATCATGCAAAAATATATTTTCCTAATTTCGATTTATATTAGATTGTTCTAATATTAATTTCTGCATTTTCAAAGCATTTTGTTATGCTAAAATTAATTTAAAAGGATGCACATATTAGGTAAAGGTTGAGGAAGAAGGAAAAAACTATACTTATGCTAAAAAAGCAGCGTAAATATTTTCTTAATTTTTCTCCTGAAACAATGAAGCGAAAACTGTAAAAATGATCTAAATTGACTAGTACTGCAATCGGCACGATTTATGCATCTAGTTAAGAGCCTCATATACTTTCTACATGAATTAATGATATTGATATCACTGAAAGAAAAAAATACTAAATTTAATTGTTTTCTCTCTAAATATTGCTATTTGAAGTAGGAGCCTCATATGAGGTTCAGGGTGAAACAAAAATGATCAGGGGCTTAACATGAATGTAAATGCTCAGTGCTAGAGTACAAGAAACTATTTCGCTTTGTGATCTCTGCACGACCCCTGAAGCGTGATTTCTCCCGTTTGAGAACTACTTTTTATTAATTGGGGATTTTTTGTGCGGGAAGGGGGGGGGGGGGTTGTATATAGAAAATTGAAAAGTGTAACATTTTTTTAAAATGTATGACTTTAATTTTTTCTTAACATAGTACTGTTTTCTACCATATTTTGAACATTTTTTCCAATTGATATTGCCCACTAATCTCTAATATATAAAGAATTAAAGTGTATTACCAGCTATTTGGGACACCCTGTTTATATATATATATATATTAGGGTGGTGCGAAAAACAATTTTTTTTTTAAATTTGAAACATCACCATGTGCAATAGTTGCGATTTTGATAGTAAAATTAAACCCTGAAATTTGAATGAAATTGTTTAATATCTTAGGCCTCCTCAAGATCCACGAATTTTGGAAATTATAGGAAAAAATGCTTTAAAATCAACTGCTCTTTTCATTAAAAAAATAATAAAAATACGAAATGTCACTAGGTCATTTATTTGCACTTTTGAGTATATAAACATTTGTTAAAAGCTAGCCGATGTAAAATTAATTCTTAGGCCTCCCGGAATTCCTTGAATTTGAGCGTTTTTCACTGAAAATGGTATGCAGACATATGTAAATAGAGAAGATCCTAGTTTTACCTTCTCATGTAAGGAGCAGGTTATTTCACTCGGAAATCAGACTTTTTTTCAAAACATGGCATTTGCTTCCTATCGAATGTTTTTGCTTGGGTGAATCCATCTCTTTCATGGAGGCCACACATATAAAGAGCAGATTCTGTCAGAATCTTAATCATCCTCTCAACTGCTTGGGAATGGCAGGTTACTTTTAGAAATTTATCGTAAGAACTTGTATGTTTATCCGACTTTAGTAACTCTTGTAACACACTATTTGTTCATTTCTTTGTGATGGGAGGCTCAGTCACAACACATTCTTGCCAATGTAGTCATTGCTTTCGAAATTCATCTTTGGAATATGAAACCTTCTAATGCTCATTGTTTGTTCCAAAGATTTTCTGGCCTTTATGATATGCTGAATGGCAAGCTGATGGACATTCTGTTGTTGAATAACATTGCAGCGAGTACATTTTTTGCATGAGCAAAATATGCGTAGTTTTGAACAACATTTTATATTATCTGGGAGATAGTGAAATCAATATATAAAATATTGCAAATTCTTTCGACCATCCTGAAAGACACTGTTACACTTGATTATGAACCATGTTGGAGCGTATACTTTCATTACGAATGTGGCTAATACAATAAGTTGTGGTGCTGGATCAGATGTTCCAAAATGTGAACGCAAAATGTGGTTTGCTTACGATAGCCAGCGAGAATGAGAAAGTTTTCCAGGGTCTCTTATTTGCTAGATCTTGTGGGCAATAACCAGAGGAAACAGCCTTACAAATTTCTCAAAAATTACGTTGATCCGTGCTAAGATCTTCAAAGTCAGTATCGGACTCAAACGAGAATTCAATTTCCTGGAACTTAATGATAGGAAGGTTAGTGCACGTCTTCAGGGATTTGCCAATCAATCCACTGAATGTGCTTGGTCTTGATGTTTTCCCATTGTCTGCTTCTGTAATGTGCAGTTTGTGAAAATGAAATTGACATATTTGACCACTGAATGGGAGATTTAAGCTTTTCTTCAAGCCGTCCAATTACACGTGCATTTACACTGCGGTATGAGTCACTTCTCTATCACTTCCAATAAAGGCTAATTCTGATAAATCAAAAACTTTCTCATTTAATAAGCTGAAGATACCATCGGAAATGTCCTTTGAACTCTTACTCTTCGGTGCAAAATGTCCCAAATAAACAGAACCGGGTTCTTCATCTAGTGTAATATGCTCCTCCCATAATTTTCTCTTATGCCACTTGCTATCATCCATTTTCGTACTTGTAAGAGTTTCATCCCTTCTTCCGTCAAAAAAGAAAGCTATGAACTTGTGACCAGACAGTGGCGGATTAATGTAGTTTGCCGGGGGGGGGGGGGTGCAGTTAGTTTGTCGGTGTTGGCAGTTAGAATATTGACATATACATCCATTTTATGGAAGTAAAGTAGGATCTTTTACATCAATTTCTTTTTTATCGGGGGGCAGTGTTGCCCCCTTCCCCCCATCCCCCTTTAATCCGCCCTTGTGACCAGACGTATTACCTCATCTTGAATTGCTTGACGTGTCTGTATCTTTTCTCGCCGAATTTTAAACTGATCAATAACAGGTGTACTGTTATCTTTTGTCTGTTCTTGTACATGTTCACTTACATCATGAAGCAAAGCTGACACAAGATCAGCTACAGCTCGATCACTGATGCTTCGCCTATCACACTTTCTCGTAAACACAGATAATTTTATTTGAGACTTAGTTTTCAAAATCAGCTGAGAACGCTGTGGAATGAAATCAGGATCTTTCTGTGATAGAATAGGAAAGATGGGGGGGGGGGGAGTAATAATTAAAAGAAGAATGCAAACTAAAAATCAGGTTTAAAAAAAGTATGTGAGAGGGTGAGATTTGTTAATATCAAGCTCATGCTGGTAATGAAGTGGATGTAGACAAGCTTGTTTATCCAATTTATCAATGTATTTTTGAAGTAAAAATGACAAACTTTAAGGGATTTGGGGAGGCCTAAGAATTAATTTAACATCGGCTAGCTTTTTACAAATGTTTATATACTCAAAAGAGCAAATAAATAACCTGGTGACATTTCATATTTTTATTAATTTTTTAATGAAAAGAGCAGTTGATTTTAAAGCATTTTTTCCTATAATTTCCAAAGTTCGTGGATCTTGAGGAGGCCTAAGATATTAAACAATTTCATCCAAATTTCAGGGTTTAATTTTACTATCAAAATCGCAACTATTGCACATGGTGACGTTTCTAATTTAAAAAAAAATTGTTTTTCGCACCACCTTAATATATATATATATATATTAGTGAAATTAACCAAAGGTTTAAACTAAGGGAGGTTTCATGATTTATTAAATATCTATGCCAGTTTTATTACAAATTACAAGATATGAGAAGAGAAAAGAAGGGGAGGAAAACAGGTATTATTGCATAGGTAATTAATAAGTGCCAAATAAACTTTATGAATGTTGATCATAACTTGCCAAACGGCAGTTAAAAAACCCTTACTTGCTGGTAAAAATTTAGTTCCACTCATCAAAATGGCAAATGGTTTAAATTGTTGTTTCATCCTTCCTTATGAATATAGCTTGTAAATTATTGTAAGTGGCTGGTAAAAAATAAGCCTTGCAAGCCACCGTGGCTGGTAGAAGTTTTTCACTTTGAAGAGGCTTAGCAGCAAAAAACAGTGTGTAAGAGCAGCAATACAAAAATTGAGATAGCAGACTGGTTTTAGCATGTGTGACATTCCATTGTCAGTGTTCATACATGCCAAAACCAGTCTGCTGCCTCAATTTTTCTATCGGTCTTCTTATATATTGTTTTTTATGCTTTTTTATTGCCTTCTGCACCAAGCTACATTTTTGCACAAGGATAGGTTTGCTAAGCAGTGGAAATGGTAGAAAAGCTCCCGATTTCAATATACTGTCGTATTTAAATGACTAAAAGTGCATGGTTTAAATGGAAATAAGTCCATATCCCTTTCATATCTTATTTAATCAAAAACAGTTTATAAGACGATGTTTGCTAGCCCATAGCCAAGGGGTTACATTTGCAGACAGTGAACTTCCGGGAAAAAATTTGCTCTTCCTCCTTGTACAATTTAACCTTGTCCCAAATTTTAAAGAATAGATAGAATAATGATTTAAAAAAATAAAAAGTTGATTACAAAATTGTAAAGGATTTAAATGTCTCAAATCCTGCTCTAGCACCTCTAATATATGCAGTGGCATTTGTCATACATCATTGTCTCTACATAAATCAGCATTAAAACAAAATGTAATTAAATGAAAACATGCAATGAAGTGACTAAAGTATGGCTAAAAATATGCTTATGCAATGAAAAACCTGGGTGGGGAGGAGGAGAAGAGAGCGATTTGCATAGCCATTCTAGGTGTTTCAAGTGCCACAAATGGTCCGCTCCTGTTTATCAGTAGACAGATATTGACTGGCACACAGGTAGACAGGAAAGCAAATAATTTTTATTACTGTTATGAGTGCTTCAGATTTTTAACTGGGCTTTTACACCAGCTTTTTTTAGTATTTTTAACATAAATTATTCATTAATGGTTTGGGACATATTATATATCTGCCGGAAATAAATTATAGCACATTCCCAATTATCCATAAAATTGAGTGGCGTGGCTATTGCAGATAAGCCAGTTTTGTGGCTAATCCACAAAAGTAAACAAATCAACACAAATATGCATTTGAACAATTTATTCTCACAATAGTTAACAGAAATTTACTGAGGAATAATAGAATCACTCACTACTTATATGCAAATTTGTAGATTTATTTCTTTAGAAGTACAGTCAAAAGTTTCTGAGTTTTTTTTTTTTTTCTTAAATACTTCTTTATTAGGCATTGAAGTTGTTCGATTGAGGTCTGTTTTTATAATAAAATATTTTGTGAAGGACCTGTTTTTACAGTGAAATATTTTGTGAAAGGTCCGTTAATGTGTGAAAGGTCCGTTTAAATTTCTCCTAAACAGACCCTTGATTAACAGCTAATATATTCACTGTGTTTACATATGACTTTGAATACTTGATGTGGCTTATATTTACCAATCCTTGTAAGACTTCAATTCTACCGCAGACTGAAACTGTCTGACATTTGATTTGCATCCTTACTCAGGATACTCCATACATTTTCTTGGGGATTGAGATCAAGTAAAAAGGTCAGGGCATTTCATTGTACACATCCCATTATCAAAAAACCATTCTTAGGAGGATTTTGAAATGTGAATGGGGACATTTTCTTGAAAGAAAATCAAACTTTGGCTGCAAATTCTCCATGCAAATGGCAGTAAGTGGGTTTCTAGCATTTTTTGGTAATTGGTAGCTTTCATATGGCCTGTAGTGGAGGTGTTTTACTTTGGATGTATAAGTATGTGGAAAGCTGATAAAAGTTCAGGAATTAGAAAATTATTGGTGATCTTGAGAAAAGGTACTTTTCAACTATGTTGTGTTATTCAAAAATTCAGGTAAAAAATCTCCTTCAAGCATATCTCAAACTTGGCTTTATTAGGATCAAAAATCTTACAAAATCCTTTAATGGCAAGGGGAGGGGGGGTGGCAGAGGAGAGGCTGCAATTTTTCTACCAATTAGTCACTGAATTGGAAAAGTGATCTCTTTGGATTCGAAGCAATTAGACTTAGCACATGAAAGTGGTGATGTAGTACTTAACAAAAACATGCCAATGGACAAGAAATTAGGACCAAACATCTGCAGGGTGTCCACCGACAACTGAAAAGGCGACTTTTGCTACTAATTTAAAGATAAGGTGACTTGGGTAACCTTTCTGAATAAAAAATGCCATTTTCATATTATTTTCAAGTTTTTGGCTACTTGTACCTTACTCCAGGCAACAAATTTGAAAATCAGACTATGATTTTGTTAATTCTCTTTTCTTTTCAAAGTTGCAAATGGTCATTCAGACATTCTAATATTTTTTTAATTGTGCTGTAATAATAAATGTACTATGTGCTTTGTTATATAATGCAAAGTTTTCAATATATCATTTTTTCACTCCTTCTTAAATAAGGTAAATGACGTATGTTTATTTCTTAATTATAAAATCATGCAAAAAGTGCTACTACTTTGGCAACTAAAATTAAGAAAATATCTACTAAATTGGTGACTCTTGTACATCGATGAGGCTATTAATGCTACTATTTTTGCCCTCTGACACTGGTGGACACCCTGATCTGAAGCAATTAAGCATAAATCAGTGCATTAATTTCTTAAGACCCAAACAATTAGATGCAGAAATTTAAAAAGGTTGCTAAAGTGTGTCGATGAAAAAAGTCACCATAGCATACTGTAGAAAGCTGCTAACCTAAACAAAATTGACAACACCATGGAAAGCAGTAACTAGCTGCAGAAATGAAATTCTTTTTAATGTATTGAATAAAAATAAAAGTTGTGAACTTAAAACCATAAGGACTGAAATGCTTTTGTGCTGATGTAGGGGGCTGTATATAACATGCACTGTTATAAAATACAGGTCGGGTTATATATAAGGGTGGAAAAACAATATGTGATATTGTCATCACACAGCCTGAAGGAAAAGCATTACCAGGTAAAGCATGTCCACTTCGTATAATGAGCCTTCACTTTCCTGCTTTTTGAAGTAAAAAACAACTGCTGATGTTGAAAACTATCCATAAGTATAGAAGAGTAGATTTCTCCAAATATCATCGTAGGACCAGTGGTATGTTGTGGTCTCAGATGAAAAAAAAATGAATATGGATGATGTTGCATTCTATTGGCAATTAGAATGACACAAGGAAATCTCCAATTGAGATAATACTTTTTTTCAGATATTTTTATTCACTTTTATTGTATCTTTAGAAGGTATTGGTTTTATTGGTATCTTTTAAAGATATTTTTATCCGGTTTCATTGACATCTGAATAAAGATATCTTCGAAAGAGTACGTTTGGACAAGGATTTAATTGAATTACAAAATACTCCAGGAATTTACAAAATTAACATAATTTTTGATGAAACCAATAAAATAGAAAGTTATGTTGGTATAACAAAAAGAAAGTAAAAAAGAACATATCGATAATCTAAAATTCAATAAACTTAGCACAGCCTTTTTGCGTCGCACCCATAACACTAAAATAGCAGTTGACTTTGACAACATCAAGAAAATTGCTATAATAAAAACAGAACTTGTGCACTTCTTGAATAACTAGAAATTTACTCAACATATATTGCTCTAAATGACATGGCACATTCAATCTTGATGGCGCATAGAACATTTTGCTCATCTTTGGAGGAGAAGGAAAGACCATTTTTAACTGAAAAAGGCTGTGAGGCATCCAAAACATATTTTTATGCATGTTTATTGTATTCAATTTTTACTGCTATGGATGGCAATCCATAATTTTTTTAATGATTCTGGTAACTATGCCTTATTATTCTGAGGATCTTAATCCATTTTCATTTGATTTGCCCATTTACATATGTATTACTAGTTCTCTGTTCTGAATTATATTGTTTTTGTTTAGATAAATTTATTTTGCTAATTTGTGCTCTTTTTATTTTCAAAATTTTTTTTTTAACTTTCTCTTATAACTCTGTTAAGATCAGTTCATTCTTTTCAAATTTTCAGCTGCTGTGTATGCTGCATTTTTCCAGGAAAATCTGATATATCATTTTGGGATGCGTAAAGTGTATCTCTTTGGAATGCTTTCATTTTCATTTAGTTTATTGGGTACTGTTCTTACTAACAGTATTGTGCTTGTCAATATTTTTGCTGCTCTATCTGGATTGGGATTAGCTGCTATAACAACCATACCATATTCATTAATCACTGAATACTGTAAAAAACGAGAGGTATGTATGATAAAAATTTTAAATTATTTAAGTGGTTATGCATATTATGTATATACTTGTGAAACTATAAGAGATTCTGATTTTTTTTAATATCTGAGTTATTTTTCTTTGCTTGTATGCTTATGCTCTTGCATAAACATAACTTTATTCAGAATTTTACATATCTTTTTTACTAGTTCCTTTCTCTTCCCATATTGAAAGTTTGCAATAATTTGACAGTAGGCTAAAATCACTAACCAAATAGTAATTCTTGAAAAAATAGATTATGATAATGGATTTTTGTATAATTAGTGCACTAAGTTTTTTAGTACTTTTCCACTTTAGTACCAAGTTTAGGTACTTTTCTTAGGGGGTAAGAAATGATCTGTTCACATCAACTGCCAGAATTCTTCCACTTAATTCCTCGCCCCTTTTTTAAGTTTACATACAATTTATTGATGAAGAGTGTGGTTTATAGTTTGAAATTTAATTTTTTTTAATGATTTCTTGGTTTACCTATATATTATAGAGGAAGCTTAGCATGCATTAGTTTCTTAAAAATAACTTTACAGAATTAAAAAATGTAATCAGCAGTACATCTAATTTAAGGCCCCACCTCAGACAGAAATTTTTCCAAGTCACGTTTTGAGGAACAATTTCCTACCCCCCTCACAAAAGCTCCTATCGCGAAATGTGATAGCTTGCGTGCCCGTTAGTGATCGAAATTTATTACCTGCAGACGGGTGGGGAAATTTTGACCTGTGACCTCCATGTACATGCCCGCTGCATGAGCAAAATTTATTCTCAGTTGAGTGTATTCGTTCGAACAGATTTAAGTATCAGAATACTCAATGATAAATTTGAAGTACAATAAAAAATTAATTTAATTTGCAAAGGAGACTGCAATTATGTAAAGTGTTGTTACAAAAATTAACATTTTAAAAGATAATATCGAAGTGCGAATATGAGAAATTTTATATCGTAATTATCCTACTATATAGTTATGCTGAACCCTGACTGGCTGACTCAATTTGTAACCATTCCGGGCAAACCACTTCAATGTAAATATTTTACTACCATTACTCCAAGAAGATTAAAAAGCCTAATAACACCCACACCGCTTATACGGTCACCTTGAAAAATTTCATAACTATGTATAAAAATATAAAAAACAATCTGTGTTACTTTAAAAATCTGAAAATCCACCGGTTCCCTCATTTTTAAGAGATTTTTTTACTATTTTCAGCTCCATTTTACTTCCAAGATTTAAAAAAGCGAATAATTTGAGTGAAAAAATTAGGCTTTGAAAGTGTAAAAAAATTGTCATATTCACATCACGGTTATCTATCTGCTTTTGAAGAGAAAATTGTGATTCATTCCTTTAAAATTGTTTTTCTAGATTACATAGTTTATTTATTTATTTATTTATTCACAAATAAATCGTCTGCATGGATATGAGAATGACTGTGAACACAAAACGAAATCTTTGGAATGCCATAAGTTTCGGCGCATTTCCAGAAGAGGATGAAATTCGATTTATGTGTATAATAAAAATTGAATAGGAAGTTATTTATTTTAGGTGAAGACTAAATGTATTCACTGTAGACATATTTTCATCGAATGTTTTTTCTAGCGCCCGTTGTATTTTGCCTCCACAACGGACTTTGATTTCTAGTTTGGTTGATATGATGAAAAAGTGACATAAAAATAATACATTTTTTAAACCTCCTTTATATACATAATTGCTTAAATCTGGGCGTTGAAAAACACTTTCATTATAAAGTATGCAGCTGCGACAAGTCAAAACATGCATAATAGTTTACACGATTTATTCGTGTAAAATATTTTCGTGTTACAAATTTACCTATTTCCTACTCCTTGACTTTTTTTTCTGATCTTTAATTCATATATAATAAAATAACTTTTAAAGGCGGGAATTTGGGGTGAAATAGACATTTTTTTCCCAAAAATACATTTTTTGCAAATTTTCAAAATCGAATTCCCTACTTTAAAGGTGTTGGCACCACCTGAAGACATTGTCCAACTTCGAAAAACATTACAGTGTTATTATCAAACCCAAGAGACAACTTTTCTGACCTCAGTTGATACCGATTTCGAAATTTTGCAAAATTTGTGTTTTCTGGAAAAAAAAAAAATCTATTTTGGCCCAAATGCCCGATTTTGAAGGCGCCTGCACCAACTGAAGATATTGTCCGATTTCAAAAAAGTTTTGCACAGTTATTAAAAAACCTAAGGGACAACTTTTCCACACTAGACTCTCATTGATTTAAAAAAATTGGTGCGTAAATGCATTTTCAGCCCGCCCTAATATATTTGTGGGCATATGCGTAGTGTAATTAGCTCTGTTGCAGAAAAATAACTTCAAGACTTCATATCGTGTGTGTGTTGCGTTTGACATAGTCCGAGGCACAATAGTCAACATGACTTTCAACAGTGGCTGATTCAAAGGAGGAAAGGGAAGATTACCGTAAAAATCGGGAGAAGCGCCGCGGCTCATACGAAAAAAAAGTTAAACTTTTTCAGGGTTCGGCCCATCTGATATTTTTTCCCCTCCAAGTGTACTGCTTATTTAATTATAAATTAATTTACTGCTTATCAATTATATATTAATGTACTGCTTATTTAATTACAGTGCAGCACCGATAATCCGGCAGCGGCTGCAATGACGCGGTGCCGGATTACCGATTTTTCCGAATTAGAGATGTGTTGAAAATTTCCATTAAAACCAGCGTCGATCACGTGCTATTGACCAGTATATTATTTATCAATGAAAAGTAGTCTTAAAATATGCATACGATCGCTGTATAAACCGTCAAAAAAAATAATAATAATAACCTACACTGGAACAAATGTAATTTAGTGTTTAATTCAAACTAAAAACTATAAAGCAGAGAAGATCGTTGATTTTGGAACATTTTCATAAAATATAACACAAATAGTAACTGAAATTTATTTAAATACTAATTTAAAATAAGTGCATTAAATTATTATTAGAATCTAATTAGCTTTTGTATTTACATTAAATACATCGGTTAATTCGACTTGTTTCATTTTTTTTCGGTATTTAATTGGTTAATTAACATATGCACATTCATCAGTTGACTCTCAGATATAAAATCGAATTTATTAAATCTCTCCGTAGTTTGTACCCTAGAGTTTTATTTTGCAAGCTGAATTATTCCCAATTTTACTCTCTTCACAGCTTCTTAATTACGTCGAAACATACCAATTCCCCCCCCCCTCCTTTCCCTCTTGCTGGCGAATTCCTTCCCGCGATAGTTGATGATTTTGCACGGTGACAGGATGTCTAGAAACAAGGCAATGTGTCTGGAAGGAGCCGAAGCCACGTGTTTACGATGATGCGTAAACATGCTGTCTCATTTTAAAAACTCATACATATTAATGTTCTATGAAAGCACTCGCATTATCTTTGAATTCTTCATTCAGCTACACTGCACCTTTGACTGCAATTAATTTAAATGTAATAAGCGAACCAAGCCATATTTACTTTTGTTTTTATCTCGGTATTAGAAAATGCATTGATTCAAATATTTGCGGCAGTAATGGTGATCGGGCCGAAATACGAAACAAAAAGAAAAATATTCGGTGAAAAACTATCTATTGAAGAAGAAAAAAATGAAGATAGCCATACATCAATTAAAATCAGCGTTCAAAGTTCTGGATTTTGAGATTCCGGATCTCTTTGAGGAGGGAAAAAAAAAAAAAAAAAAAAACGAGACTAGTGCCAGATTATAGGTTCCCAGATTATGGATGCTGCACGTATATATTAATTTTCAATAAATTACGATGATCGGACTTACTGCGGGTATATTTTTATATTTGTTTACATTTTTACGAATGCGGCTCGTACGTCGGTGCGGCCCTTCTGTGAGTATATTTTTACACTTGTTTACATTTTTACTGGTGCGGCCGTTTTCCCAGTTTTTACGGTAGTTCCTTACTAATTATGTTCACCTAAGTTTCTAAAGAATTTACAGATATATCATTCATCTAATAAAATTAGAAATGATCTAGATGGTGTTATAAAACTTACTAAGTTAAGAAAAAATAAAAATCTCTTTCGTAAATGTAGTAAAATAAAATTTTGAAACTTAAAATGGATGAGAGAAAGCTATTTCATCTCCCAGCAGTACACTTTGTACTCGGCTGGAATTAAAAAGGATGTAGATTTGAAAAACATCACCAGAGGGCACGATACAGATATCACAGTACATTTTATTAGGCACTTATTTGTATTTTATGTGACACTTGATACATAACCAGTAATATAATAAATGTTATAGAAAAATCAGAAATATATGCTTCATAATACGTTCTCTGGACTTTTTCTTCCAAAGAATAGTGTTGGCCATAAAGATAAATTTAACTAAGTTTTCAAGATTCGTCTATGATGGATTATTGTGTATTATTTTTGGAGAAAGATATTAATTTAGTCGAAAATCTGTGAATTCACACTTTTTAAGCAGAGAGCCTTTATACTTCATATTTTATTGTATTCTTAAAGCATGAAATATGAAATCATTTAATATGAGCAACCAGGCATGGAGCCAGAAAAAATGTCATTGCCCAAAAAGTATATACACAACATATAAACATAATGTATAATAACGTATAAAACATATTTGAAGCTTATTTGAATGAGTTAACGTTTGAAAGATTCCCAAATAATTTTCTTTCTTTTTAAGCTACACTTGGCAGCTATTTACAAAAGTAAGGAATTCTCGCATAATGTTGCATCAATTCGGTACTTCGTAAAAACTAAAATTCTGTACCTCATTATAGTTGGTAGGAATACATATCAAAATCATCCAAAAACAAAATGAGAGCTTCAGAAACCAATAATTTCAGTTTGGCAACATAAAACACTCAGAGAAATGCTGCGAAACGTTGTGGATTCCATGCCTGAAGGAGTGGCAGTTGTGATCAAAGTCAAGGCGCAACATAAAAAATTATATTTAGTTCAATTGCGTTTATTTATTACCTGTTTTTCGGAAGAACTTGAAATTAATTCTTTACTGAATTTTATTCCGGGAAGTCAAAATGCATTATGATTTATAATAAGCAATATATTTTTTATGCCACATTGTTAAATATTAATTTTTTTTTCTTTAACATAATGATATCTTGCCTTTGAAGTATTTAATTTAATATGTTGAAATTAAAAATTGTCGCTTGAATATTGAATTGAGGGACGTGAGGTTAATATTGAAAAAGATTAGATTTTTCATACTTGCAATACTTATGGCCAGTAGTGTGTGTGTATATATATGACTATGTCATTTTATCACTCACCCCTTTTATTGACAATTGTCCGAAAAATGTGTCCCAAAAGCGCAACATAAAAATGCAACAAAATTTTACATATATTTAAATATTATTAGTTCAAAACAGCCTTACTCTATTGTTACAATATTTCGTAAGCTGTAGAATATGCATCACATGTATTAATGACTATGTCATTTTATCTCTCAACCCCTTTATTGAAAGTTGTCCCAAAAATGCGACATAATAAAGTATAAGACATATATATATTGAGTATTTTACATATATTTAAATACTATTAGTTCACAACAGCTTTAATCAATTGTTACAATATTTTGTAAGCTGTAGAAAATGCATCCCATGTATTTTTCTATAAATAGGTTATAATCATAAAAATTCCAACATAGGGTTACCAGGCGAAATACACGAAAGATGAGAGATAAAATGACACAGTCAATTAATATCGTTTTGATATGGCAATAATGAAACTAAAAAATTAGGGGGTTTCAGGGGGGTCTTCCCCTGACGAGGCTCGAACAGCCGAGTTATCTATCTATCTCTTTATATATATGCGCAGTGGAACCTCCTAAAGTGATCACCTTGGTAAAGAGACCACAAGTCTATACTGACCGCTTTTGTAAATTTCCCTTCCAATCACTGCACATTGCATCCAGAGCCTTATTATCGCATGGGCAAATCGGGATTTTGCCCAGGGCCCCCGACTCAAAAGGGCCCCCAATATCAAATGTTGTTCTGAAATATTCTTTTTTATATCAAAATTTTATGAAAAATAAAACAAATTTCATAGATGGGGGCCCCCAAATTCATCAATGCCCGGGCCTCAGTTGGTCATAATCAGGTTCTGATTGCAACCTTTGTGAGGTGACCACCTTTATAAGACGATCAATTTTGTTGATTCCGAAGATGGTCACATAAGACAAGTTCCCCTGTATATATATATATACATACAGGGTGTCCAGCCTTAATGTGACCCAATAGCTAATTCCCGAACCATTCGGTTTAGGTATGCACTTCCCAATTTGAAAAATGTTTTTAAAAAGCTAAGGAAGGTTTTTACGTGCTTTTCGAACCAAAGAACCCATTTAGAAAAATATTACAAAAATTAAATTTTTATACAGAGTACACAAAAACAAAGTAAACACAAAAAGTTTTATTTTATTACAATAAAAACTGACCGAGTTATGGAACTTTGAAAATCATACATTTCATCCATTTTCTCGACCATTTTCAAGACGGTCCCTTACTAGCTTCTTGAAAATGGCCGAGAAAAGTATGATTTTGAAAGTCCCATAACTCAGTCAGTTTTTATTGTAATAAAATGAAACTTTTTGTGTTTACTTTGTTTTGGTGTACTGCATCTATTCCTAAATATAAGTGATAGGACCTGGGGACCGTATAAAAATTTAATTTTTGTTTTTTCTAAATGGGATTTTTGATTCGAAAAGCACGTAAGAACATTCTTTACCTTTTAAAAAACATTTTTCAAATTAGAAGTGCATATCTAAACCGAACCAGTTCAGGAATTAGCTATTGGGTCACATTAAGACCGGACACTCTGTATATACGTATATATATAACTCGGCTGTTCGAGCCTCGCCAGGGGGAGACCCCCATGAACCCCCCTAATTTTTTAGTTTCATTATTGCCATATTAAAACGATATTAATTGACTATGTCATTTTATCTCTCCTCTTTCGTGCATTTCGCCTGGTAACCATATGTTGAAATTTTTATGATTGTAACCTATTTATAGAAAAATATTACATGGGATGCATATCTACAGCTTACAAAATATTGTAACAATAGATTAATGTTGTTGCGAACTAATAGTATTTAAATGTATGTAAAATTGTGTCATATTTTTATTTAGCTTTTTTTGGCCAATTTTCAATAAAATGGATGAGATAAAATGACGGTCATTTTTAAAAGGCTGCTTTAGTTATTAAGAATGTAATCAACCACACCTAGAAAACAAGTGCAAATAAGCATTTATATTGAAAAAAAAAAAAAAAAAGCCTCAATCTGTTGAAATCAATATTGTCCAATGTAACTAAGAAACACTCCTGTGAAATCAGCTTCCAAACAAAATAAATTGCACTGAAATCAGCTCATCAGCTTGGGAGCCAAGATCCTGTAATCAGAGGCATCTTCACGAGTCAGGCTTTTCAGTTTTGTATCCTCCCAATTAAATTAATTAAATATCAATGAGCACAATTTGCATTGCACAGCACGGAGTAAAATTTACACTGATATAACATTGAAGAAGTTTAAATGCACAGGAAATTTTAAATATGATCCTAAAAACAATTTCTAATACTTTTTAGTTAGTTACTACTTTTTTGAGTTAGTTCTTACTTGAGTTAGTTACTACTAGTTTGAGTTAGTTCTAATACTTTTGAGTTAACACTTCTTTTGATTATGAAATTTCAAATAGCTTAGAAGCATTTTTGTGAGTAGTATGTTTTTGGGTGTATTAATACCACAAAGAAATTTTTTTAAATGGTTCATATGAACCAATTCTTTAAATATATTCTGTTTTTTTCCTCCCTTTTAGCCAGCAGAATAAATAATGCCCGTTATAGCTGCGTCTGTACTTAAATACAAGTATAAATTATATACAAGTAAATATATTAAAATTTCAAAGCGTAAACAAAGTTTTTCCTTCATTTATGATCAGTCATCATATTTAAATCGGGATTTATTTTGAGTTATTCTAAAAGCTAGACTGTGGTCCTGGGACAAATTACAAAAAAGGGGTCCAGCTGACCCTGACCCACTGAGAGGGGAGGAGGGGCAATTGCCTCCAATTCCACTCCTAGAGGACGTATGTTGCGAATTTTTGGCGCACAAGTCTCACGGGGAAACAAAATAATTGTGTCTTCCAAAACTTCTTCGGGCTCACACAGATGCATTCATCATACTAAAGTTTAAACATGCAATAAGAAAGAAAAAGAAAGGCGTCAATATATTTGACTGATTACTAGTGAAGCTTTTGTAATGGATAAGTATAAACATACATCTGGGACCCGAAAACGTAAGATAGAGAACTGCAATCAGAGGCTAGTATGAAAAGAAGGTGGACATTGTTGGAAGTTGGAATTACAGGAAAAAAACAAAAAAAGATGCAGATGATTAATAGCTAAGTTTGATAAAAGTTACACTCTGGTCGCTAGTGACTTTTGGATTAGATGATGTGAGTTCGCCTATTCGATTGTGCGTACATAGATACACACACGCACACATACAAATTAGTCCAGTATGTCTTATCTTACTGGATTATATTTACTTATATTTCTTTTTAACCTTTACTTATATACTAAAGGCCCTTTTCTTTAGCATTTTATATTCTGTGTGAAAAATTATATACAAGTAAATATATATATATATAAGTAATGAGCGTAATGAATAGTGATTTAGTTGATTACCGAACATCAGAAGGAAACTTCGATATAAATGGAATTACAAAAGAAAAATAAACCTTCCTACAATTTTAGGTTGAAGCTGCTTCACCCAAAAAAGTCTGTGCATTTAAACTTTTTAAATATTATATCAGTGGAAATTGTACTCCGTACTGTGCAATGTAAATTGTCCCTCTATTTACATCATCCATCCGAAACAAATCTATTGCTTTTCAATACAAACCAAGCAGAAGCCTACAGAAAGTTTTTCTGCGAGGAGTCGTAAATAGAGTTCCCCCTTCTCCCCGTTTCATCTCTGCGGGTGGTAACGCAACACGTGGGCAAGTGGGGGTGGAAAACATCTGAAAATGTTTCATCAAATTTATGGATTAGATAAAAAGTACTTATGTATTTGAAAAGGCAAATTGCACTGCAATTTTTCTATCTGCACCAAATTTCAAAAAGGTTAGTCTGTTCAGAGAAAATCGCAGTTGACTGTCAGAATTAGTGTTTTTGTAGATAGATGATTGTGTTTAATATTAAATAAAAAATATATCAAAGCAATATTTCTAAAATCTGAAAGATGGAAAAGGTGAGAACTCTTTTAAGAAAACAACAATGAAAGAAAAATTTAAAATATAAATATTAACCCTTTTTTTAACTGCACCGTTTCTTTCTCTCTCTCTCTCTCTCTCTCTCTCTCTCTCTCTCTCTCTCTCACACACACTCATATGACGTGCATTCTGATGATATAGATCAATTTTGATGATATAGATCTGTTCTAATTTTTATTCACTATTCCTCCGCTTTTGCAATTCATAGTTACCCGTTGTGCTTGTTATTCTAGCATGTATGAATGTGCACTAATACGTAATAAACATACATGCATATATTAAAAATTTACGTATTTATTATATTGTTTGTTGTTAATTATACTATCAATTTTAGATAATTTTGTAATTATTTATAATGTCAATTTATTATATTAATGTAAATTTGTCAATTATAGCTCTATTATTGTGAAAACAACTGTCGAGGTGTTGGAGAAGATATGGCTGTTCTTGATTCTGCATTTTACCTATCACAAATTATACCTTCATTGTTTTTAGGATATATAGTTGAGTATACAAAGTCATCATCTACTTATATGTTTGTAGCTGCTTTATGTGGAATTGCAGCATGTTACTTTGCATATTTTGTTACGTATACATCTGAGTCTACAAATAAATGTTAATTTCAACTATGGAAAGTGTATATATATATATATATATATATATATATATATATATATATATATGTGTGTGTGTATACATTATATTTATATGTAACAAAAGATACTAGAACTTATTTGTTGTAGTACTAATTAAAATACTTTATTAGCTTTAATATAAAGTTGCAAAATATTTGCTGTCAAACCTCTAAATTGTTATCTATATATTCAAAATATATCATTTTGTGTTTTGACTTAAATAGAAAATACTTTTTCTCTATGAATATTATTTATTTAAAATTTATACATAGATTTTCTATTTTTATAAAGCTTTACTTTCTTTGAATAATATACATGAGAATTTTTTTATTTACCTCATTCTTTCAAAAGCAGTTATCTGAGACAGACAATCTTTTTACTCATATATTATCATCATGTACTTGAATATATAATAGGCAGTTTTAATCAATTTATTTTGAAAGAGCTAAATTCAATTTGCCTGTAAGATAGTTCTGTGAGTTGTGATCATTAAGTTTGTTATGTGCATGCAGGCATTACTATTAAATTGCATCATGATTCGTCGCTAGAGCAAGTATGGATTAAAGGGGGAGGGGCTGAGGAGAAAAAAAATTAATCTAAAAATCCTGTATTACTTGTATAAAATGGATATATATGTGAATCTTAGAACTAGCTGCCCACACCCACAAAATTGCATTAATCTGCCACTGTGCTGGAGAGCACTTATGTAGCTAATTAAAAGGGAGTATTTATTTGTGAAAGGCTGATGCTATTTTGCTTGTCTGCTGCTAGTCAATGATCATTCTATATCAAGTCTATGACTATCACAATTTTTAGCATACACAAATAAAGTTTTTGTATATATTATACATAGCACATGATGTATTACAAGGAATTTAATCTAAGTTAAAAAGTTATTTTTTTGCAAAAGCCAGAGAAACAGCTTTTGCAGAATACTGAAATGCTATTATGTTTATAAATATTCATTTTGTTTTATTATTCTGTGAAAGATATTTATTTGCAAATATATTAGTAAAATTATTTATCAAAAATTAAAACTTTTTTTAACATATTCTGGATAGTCTTTGCAAAACTTCCAGAATAGTTTTAGCATTCTTAAAATTTTATTCTTAGAGGTTTGACTGCTCTTACTAAAATGCATGCATCTGATTGTGCTTACAAAACTTATTAAGTTCAAAGATTCAGTAATTCTCTTTATCTTTATAAAATCATTTTTACACTTTTTATTCTCCACTGTTACACTTGCTCAACTTGTGCCTTATTTCAAACATCTTTTTGTAGATATATTTTATTCATCATCATTCTTTCAGAATGTGCTGTAATTTTTCACGAAAAATAGCTACTTTTTGCCAAGTGCACTTAAATGTATTTTACTTTTGTATTAATTGTTATATAATCAAAGTAACTTTTCATTATCTTGCCATAATTATTGAATTTTAAAGCTTCATTTATTTTTCAAATATATATGTTAAAGAATTATTCCTATATATCTACTTACATATTTTCCCTTTGATCTGGAGAATAATCAGAAGAAGGAACAATGAAAAACGATTTATTTTTTCTTTTCTTAAATGATAGATACTATAATATTGAATTTTGTTTCAAGATAACAGAGTAGCATTATCTGTGAATTGTATCTTTCATTTTCTTTCACAGAAAAACATAGTTATTAAACATTATTTTATATTTTATAATATTACTTTTAATGAAATTCCTGTCTCTTTGTTTAATTAATGATTTTAAACTATTTGTTATTTAAAGACAAAGGTATTTTTGACCAAGCATCACTAAATGATGTTCATCAGAATTCACTGTATATATTTTTCTAATTAATATATATTATTGACTTTTAACATTCATGTTATTTGTTTTGCTTTTATATAAACCCAGCGTTTTGTATTGAATAGTGCCACAACTTCTAAAGGTTTTTTGTATTAGTGTGGATTATCTGGAAAATGTTCCATATTTCTTTGGCTATCAAGTTATGATTAATGAAGCACTTAAGAATTAAAAATATGAATTATATGAAAATGTGTGAGGTAATTTTCCCAAAACCATAATGAGTTATTTTACCTTGGAAGAAATTAATGCAAGAAATTTTCTGAGGACAACGATTAGTTATTTTACCTTGGAAGAAATTAATGCATGAAATTTTCTGAGGACAACGATTAATCTTCGTAACAAAGAAGATTTTGTTGTTAGTTGCTTCTTTTTATTTTTATTATCATTATAATTATCTTCTACAGTTTAGTTCTTTCTACTTATAAGATACTTGTTACTGCAAACTTTTAAAATTTAACTGTTTGGCTTGGAATAATTGTACATTAATGTCATTTAAAAGTTCATCATTTTTTTAAAAGTATCTATACTAATACGATGAAAAATATTTAACACAAAACAGGAAAAAAAAATTTCACCTTACAGAAAGTTTTTCTGCAGCAATGTGTGTGAAAATTCACTAGCATTTTAAGTGCCCTCTTTTTTTAAATTATTATTGCCTACTTTAATTTAGGGGTTCTCTCGGTTTTACTAAATAAATATCAACATTTTCTCTGTGAAATTCATATCATCAAAACTGTGATAGTTTTTTGAAAAGTATACAACTCAAAAGATATATGGGGTGTTATTATAATATCTTATATAATTCACTGTTTATGAAGAACATTATTTTGTACATGGAAAACCCACATAAGAAATGTCTCTTATGCTTGAATATTATTTTTAGAAAGTGTGCAAAATGTTTATGGTACATATTCCCTCAGAAAAAAAAGGCTCCACTTTTAGATATAGACATTAAAAGTCTTTGCATGTGTGGATGTGTGTGTCCAGTGCATCATATGTAATGTAAGCTACCCAATGATTAATTATACATAATCAATAAAAAACACCAAAAATATTTTTTGTTTTTGTAATCTCATATTTATTTATCCAAGTTACATAGAACTGAAGCATAAGCAGGAGAAGATATATCTGGATTTATCCTCTGCAAAATGTTTGCATTAGTCAGCATGAGCTTTCTTTCTTCCCCCCCCCCCCCATACAGAAATTTTGTTTATTAATATGGAGCTACATTTCATTTCACCCCTTGAAATAAATACCTGGCTACATCCCTAACATGGAGAAGTGAAACTTTTCCATGTTCTGTGATTTTTATTTCACATTGGAAGAAAGTATGTCATATAGCATACTGTCAGAACAGCATCATTATTGTGTATTAACCAATTTTTCATGTTTATGTGTTAAATGTATTTCACTGTATTCAATAGTGAAAATACTCTTCCTGAGATAAGGAAGTGCTTCATCATAACTCTTTTAATGATTTTTTTTCTATTTCTTCATGAGTATTTTTGTCTCATTTTGTTTTTGATATTACTTGACCTGATTTAAGTTAATTTATTCTTTTGTGTTTCCTAGTCAAATAATGCTTTCTAAATAAACATGCTTAGTATGAATGTGATATTATGCCAGTAATTCATTGTCAGTTAATTTTTTAGTTTTATACTTTTCTATTTCTATTTTAAAATTTATTTATTTAGGCTAAAATGGAATCAGTGTTATTGTGCTTCAACAAAAGGTTATGTTAAGTTCCTATCATAATAATTTTCCTACCAAAAATTCAAAATGTTATTGATATTTTACTTTTATCTATCTCATGCTGTAATCTAAAATGCTTAAAGAAAAGTGAATTAAGTAAAGTAAATAAAAAAGTATATAAAAGAAACTTTTTATATTTATGTTTCTCCTCTGCAACAGTTTATTGTTTTAACTCATATTTCAGTGCTTTAACCTTGCCCTGTAGTAGACTTTTTACCTGTAAGGGTGTAATTGACCAGTTTATATAGATTGAATATCTAAGCTTTGAGAATTGTTTTCTATGATTATTATTTTAGATGTTTATCAATATTTATTACTGTAGCAAGGATATTTTAGTTCATTTATCCTCTTTCTCATTCCTCTGTATGGGTCAAATCTACCCATACTGTATTGAAAGGTTAAAAATGTTTTGGCTTATTTGAATCATAATATTTATTCTATAGCAGCTGTTGCATTTTATATATCATTATTAGAAATTAATCTTTAATGGTATTAGTTTTTACATTTTTAACTTACAAATCTTGATGAATGTGATAATGAGCATGTGTATTTATTCACCAATGTATTTAAAAAAATTTAACAGAAAATAATCTGATTATTTTTAAAAATTGGTTTTTAAGTTTAACCTTTATACAAGGTTACTGGTAATTCAACATATTCCTGGTAAGGCATGATAGGGGAGCCAAAGGGCTACAATCTTAACCCCTATGTGTATGGCTAAAAATCAATAGTTTTTGAGAAACTAATTCTTAAACTTTTTTTTTGAATAACCTAAAATTTCACATTCAAGTGCAAATTTTAAAAGATCTTCTAATTAAATGAGTTTCATTTTGATTTATTTTCTTAGTTGACACTCTAAGTTGACTTAATCATAAAAATGTGCAAAAAAACTTCAAAATTTAAATTCATTCACATTACCTGTGTAACAGATATTGCCAACATAAATGAGGGCAACTAAAATGAATTGCTTTTGAAGAAAAATCACGAATAATATATTGACTTAAAACTGTATAAGGAATTTAGAATGATATTCACCCCAATCCAATATGCTTCCAGACTGCAAACTTAAGAACGAGAACTTGCCACAAAAATAAAACAAATAACTCCAGAATAACATTAGCACTGCATACATTTATTTAGAAATGAATAGATTTCGAATATTTATGACTTAGCACCACGGAATTGAATAACAAATATTATAAATTACAATAGCGAATAAACAGTATGAATGCGACTTTCGAATACAAACCAGAACTAAAAACATATTGAGTTGAATTCTGGATAAAAAACCTAGTTGCCATTTCCCTTAACAAAAACCTTCTTCTTTGAAGCTTACATTATAAGTAGAACAAAGTCTTTATATGAATAGTCAATTCTGCAGGAACAACCTGTATTTTTTAAAATATTAATTAACATTTTTCCTTTCAAAAGATGTTGCTTATCTCAAAAATACTATTCCAGTAAGCGTACAAATTACCAGTAAAATTTTTCATCTTAATCAGCTATCCAAAAAGGTTTTAATGTCCATCTATAAAACATGTAATTCATAAAGAGTTTTACTTAGCACAGGTAAAAATGCCAAAAGATTCATCCCAAAACATTGTTAATGATCATTGGTTAACCGGTCAAGTGCTTAAAATCTCCGTCACATCAGATTGTGAATCTAAAACAGCTATGTGCTGTATTGTTGTGTTAGTTAGTTTTGTCTCCGTGTTACATAGACATGTTTTGTTGGTTAGCCAGGTAACAACAAAATGTGCTTATGTGAAGCAAGTCGAAACTAACTAATGCAATAGCACAGCATCATAGTTGTTTGAGATTCACAATCTTATGTGACAAAGATTTTAAGCACATAAAAACAGTAAGACCTTGATTGGTTGACCAGTGATCATAAACAATGTTCGGCAGTGCATCCTTTGTTGTTTTTACCTGCGCTAAATAAACCTCACCCTTCTTTATGAATTACCTACCTAGATGGACATTAATACCTGTTTGGATAGATGATTAATGGAACAAATTTTATTTCTAATTTGTATGCATACTGGGATAGTATTTTTGAGATAAAAACATTTATAGAAAAGAAAACTGTACATTAAAATTTTTAAAAATGCAAGTAAAGTGAGTTACCATATTTACCCACGTATATGCCGATACAGCTTATAAGTTGACCTCCCACTTTCCCAATCAAGAAGTTGAAATTTTTTTAAAAATACATTTATTCAAAATCATCTGAAAAAAAAAGAAAATGCTAAATATACAATAATAAAGATAATACTATACAAAATTAAACTGATAATTAATTATAATAATATAACACTACTGAGATAGGGTAAAGTAGTAATATACAAAGTTAAATTGATTCAAGATCTGATTCAGTATTGGACTTGTCAAACAATTTAAAAATTCATTCATCATCATTGGTTCATGATGATACATGTTTTCAATCTTCTTTCAATTTAAAATGCTAGATTCTTCCTGGTATGGAAATCGACAGTAATGGACGTCACTGTGTTATGGAATGTGGGAAGAGAAAAATTGTCTTTCAAAGGGGCATTTTTGACTTCTGATTTAAAAGAAAAAGGACCTTCATATAAGTTGACACCTTCTTCCCCCCACCCTCCCCCCCAATTTTAAAGCCTTTTTTTTGTTGTTGTTGTCCAAAATATTTCGACTTATATGAGGATAAATACACTAATTTAAATTTTAAGTATTTTTGTACTTTTTTATGATTACATCAGCTACAAAAATAAATTAAAATGAAACCCATTTAATTAGTAGATTTTTTTAATTTGCACCTGATTGTCAAATTTTGGGTTGCTCAAGAAAAAAAGTTTTAAGAGTCAAATTTCTCAAAAACTATTGGTTTTTGGCCATACATAAGCTGTCTAAAATTGTAGCGCTTTGGCTTCCTTATTATGTCTTACCAGGAATACCAGTCTTACCGGTAACCCTGTATATTGAATTTAAAATAATTATTATTTTATTTTTATGCTGCTTTTTGAATGTGAAATGTGTTCTTAATATAATTAGTTTAAAATGAAAATTTATTCTCATTTCTTCACTTTTTAATTATACTATTCATATCTGATATTCACCTATATAAGATGAACAAATAAGGTTTATGATCAAGTGTCTAAATTAATATATTTTTTTCACTTTGAATGGAAGTTCTCAGAAAATTATAGCATTTTAATTTATATATCAACTTGATAGAAAAAAAGTCATTTCTCTCCTGCATATTTGGATATATTACTATCTGAAAATCTAACTCATGAAACAGTTTTGCCATATACCACAGACAGCCAAGAAATTTTTAAATTATATTATGCGTTTTAGTGACAAATTTTGCTTATTCTACCTTTTAGGCTTCTACTGATTATTTTGTTAGGATGCGAGGGGGTTTGTACATGCTTGCCATATATTATTAATAATTGGTTTAAAGTATCTCACTAAATAACATGAACAAAACAGAATTTTCTCTACAAAAAAAGTGAAAGTTTAAAAGAGCTCATCCCAAAAGTGAAACAAGCTTAGTGATAATTTATGAAAATGTTGTCATCAAAATGACATCATCTCATGTTATGTTCAGTTCATTAATAATAAATTTATAAATTATTCAGTCTTGATGCAATAGATGTGTGATAAAATGATACATGTTCATGTGTATATAGTTTGAGCCACTTTAAAAATGGTTTTTTCCTTTATTGTTATATTTAAAGGGTTTTTATTGTTTGTTTGTTTAGGGATAATGCCCTCAAAATATTGTGTCATACACCTTTATAATAGGTTTGTTTGTTTGCTTTTTCAGGAGGAGCAGAAGATTATTTCTTGTGCAATATTTTTCTATATTGTGCAGTGAACAAAAACATTTTTCTATATTTTAGTGACATGTTTTCAGATAAGAGGCTTTGATGCTCCTTTGCAGTTTAATGTTGTAAATTTTATTTTAGTTAGAAGTTCAGTGTTGTGTTATGGCAAGCCTATACCACACTCAACTTCTTCAGGAGCATCTGTCAATGGAGGAGGGAGGGGGGGGTTCTTCAGTCGTGGGACATTTTAAGGGGTTCTAATGCATATTCATATTACATCTGTAGAAAAATGGCTAAATTTGACCAGTAGATCAACAACTGCGCAATAGGTTGAAATGTTCTACCTTCGCGCTTCAGTCTTTTGTTAGAAGGAACAATTTGTGTATTTATTTATTTATTTATTTTTAGATTTTAAATAAGCTTTAGTGTTTATAAACAATAATTGTATATTCAGCTGAATGCAAAATGTTAAACACCTGAGAAAATTCATTCATCTTGACTATATCTTGTTTAAAAATTTAAACCCCAAATAAATTTGTGAATTCAGCTTATTACAAATGAGGTCGCAAGTGTTTTACAGTTATTTGAAGTATTCTAGTAGCACAACTAGTTCAAAAGACATTCTTTGAACGTTGTTTGGGATTAATTGTGCTACTAGGGTAGTGACAGTCATTGCCACTTAGATAACATAATTGCTCCTTTTTATGTCGACAAATATTTCAATATAGTACGATTCTGCCATCTCGCACCAAAAGCTGGACGGTTTTCTCTCGTCTTAATTTTTTTCACTGTAATTGCATTTTGAATATTTTCTTAATGAGTTTCCAGTACCGTTCATTGATATCAGCCCTTTTTTTACACACTTCAAAAAATACTAGAAGAGGCAGCTATCTTGGATGAAGACGGGGACACCGTCTAGGGCTTTGATTGACTGATTTCATACTACATACTTAGCACTTTCCAACTTTGTTTCAAAAAGTCGTTTTGAGAAAAAGACTGTCACATGACCTTTTTTTTTATCTGAGTGCAAAGCAAAGGTGCAGTGCACATTGGCGTAACAGAGGGGGGGGGGGCTAAGACCACCCTAGAAAAATGTTAACCTTTTTCTCGATAAGTGGTAAGAATTAACCAATCACACAAAAAAATTCATTAATGTGAAAAGTTTTTAAAAAATTGCAAAAGATCATATTGCAAAGTACTAACTAATTCTGCCATTTCTAGCGTAACTTAATGGGAATGGTGATTTTCTTTTCGAGGAAGCAAGTTAGTGTGATTCCCCATACTTAGACTGAGGACCAGAGGTCAAGGAAAATCCTTCTCGGACACATCTTTTTACTTTTTTCTCTCTAGCTGACCAGGGGTGGATGAGAGAAGATAAGTAAACGGACTTTCATTGGAATGACGCGGTGAGGTATGGTTTCATCAATGAGAATTGAGAGATTACATCTACTTCACTTTGCTAGAAGACTATTGCTGAGTGCGCATGTTACCGTGAATATGCTTTGAAAAGACAGACTAAAAGATACGGGACTAATAATAGGAGGGTTGTAACCGGTGTCTGACTATAATATTTTTGTGCCCAGGGCACTTTCAAAATTTAAAAAATGCCCACTTGTACTTAATTCGTGCATCAATCGTCGTACAGCAAAGTTGCATATACCAATAGTTTACAATTGAAGTAACTTTAATTTGCTATCCATAAAAATTGCATAAGGGGCCATTTCCATATTAAAATTCGCACCAACTTTTTTCCCCCCCAATAGCAACACCTAGATTTCACTTCATATTTCAAAACATTAGCTCATTTTAGCTCCAGATACCAATTTTCAATAAATTTGAACTGAAAATGAGTGACTTATGAGATTCCAAATTTCCCCCCACCCCATGTTAAGATATTTTTTCATATTTTAATTCATGTCCCATGTAATATTGATTATAAGAAGCTGATTTTTGTTCGTACTATTAGAACTAAACGACCCAAACATAATTTACTATTATTATAATTTTAATAAAATATTAATATGAATTATGGATTATTAAATTAATATTCACAAAATTTATGAATAGCGACCTAGCCAAATTTCGATGAAAATAGATGCAGAAAATAATATTACATGGCTGTGCAAAATTTCAAATTTAAAACCAAATCAAATGTCCTGATTTTTGTGTAAAAAAAGAAGGAAGTTTTTTTATCAGCTTGAAACTTTAATGTATAATTAAGTATAATAAAGTGTTTCGTTTCAAAGGCTCTTTAGCAATCGCGGAGCAGTGCCAGATCCTCCTATAGGACGGTGATGGGTTAAAGGGAGCAACTTCACCACTCACTCCCACCCCAAGCACTGATGAAGCTGGTGCTGCTTCACATTCCATGTTCATACGGGAACGGAGTTTAGTGACTAGGCCACTGCGCCGGCCTGTAGCCAGATGATTCAACGAAGGGCACAGTGCTCCCAGGATGACTATGCATTTTCAAATGTTTTCTTCAACCCCCACCTCAAAGGTCTTAAGTTTATGAAAGCACCTTTTGACTACTTTATTTTATTGTTTTTGCTAGTTTCACTGCGTGTGTTAATAAAATTTCAGTGGTGGCAAAATGTCCTAACAGGCTAAATTTTAAAAATAATTTTTGTGGCTGACTTAATTTTTCGTTATGGAATTATCGTGATATCTTAACTATTGTTAGTGATTTTGATGCGTTTTAAAATTTTCAAAGAAGGCTGAAAAGTTTATGATTTTGGTTTGTCTGTCCATCTATGCTCTAACTGCAGTAAATATGCATCGATTGCTACAAAATTTATATATGTTATGTAATATATGGTGTATATAGGATTGATAGCTCTTTACAGGAACACCCAAAAGAATTCGATACATACTACTACGGTTCTACGGGTTGTCATTCTTCAAATCGTACTTCAAAGATATTTGGCTATTTCAAATAACACAAAATTGGTTTATGTTATTAAGGATTACAGAATAAACCTCTCCATCGAAAATAGCGTCTTCTACTGGAGCACCCAAATGTACAGTCACTCTGGAAATTTGTGAAAGGGAAATAGAAACCAGTGCACCCTGGAATATAAAAAAAAAGACCTTTTTGTCATGGAAATCGCGATGTAGACTTTTAATCCAGAAAAAGGGCTATCCAATTGATCATTTAAAATAATAGTCTTTACAGGGTTCCATTGAGACGAAATTTGGGTCTGTTTTATGGTCTCACAAAATTACAATCGATTAAAACAGACCCTTCACAAAAATACAATATTTAAAATAACTCTTCATTGTCATTTTACTTTATCTTTAATTTGTTTTGTAAATTATTTTAAGAAAAAATGTGACTTTTACAAAAGTTGTTTTGAAAATTCAGAAAAATATGTTTTCACAGAAATGGACCCTTGAAAAAATTCGTGGGTCGACCCCTGCTTTATGGTCGATATTATTTTAAGCATTATATATACAGTGTGTCCATAATTATACTTTAAATGTGCGAGCTATCTGTAGCAAAAACTATGCAGCAGAATTGCATGAAAATGGGGTAATGGAATACTGAAATGATGGGAATTTTATTGAGGAAAAAAGACAATGAGTTGCAAATATTTCATGGTGAAATCTAGGTGCGACTATTATGAGGGGGTAATCTGCTACATAATATTGTACAAGCTATTGTTATAACATTACTGGTATAATAATAAAACTAGTAACTCACCAAATGTTTCCAGATTATCTGCTGCATTTTAAATATTCTTTTCATCAGTTGCACACAAAAGATAGGCACTTTTCTCTTTATAGTAATATTTTTAGACTTAAATGAAAGTCAAATTCGGGACTGCGATTCTTATGCTGGGAAAATATTTTGAAGATTTTTTCTGCTTCAAAACGGGGGTGAGACTATTAAGCGAGGGCGATTATTACGCAAGTAAACATGGTAGTCTGAAATTTTTAACAATATCTTGTTTAAATGCAAGTAAAACAATAGCGTGTTTTTCGGTCGTGTAACATCAATAATCATTGGGGTTTTTAAACTTGGTTTAGTTTTGAAAATACATACCTGTCGTATACTTCACTGGTTATAAAGCAGGATTTAAGAACTTATAAAAAAATGTTTAAACTTTTGTAATTGATTTTAAATTCAACTTCATCATTTTTTTCAAATCATTTTTCTGTCTACTTTGCAAATTTGAGAGTAGGGTAAAAATTTTCGAAAGGGTTTTTAGGAGGGGGATTTTTTTGGGAGGGGCACTGCCCCCCAAATGCACCACCTTGAGTACGAGCTTGGAATTGTTTGACGTATGTTAAACTAATACTGACTTTGATATACTACCGCGAAGATAAAGGGGGCTGTAGCCCACCCTAGAAAATCAAACCAGTTACGCCAATGGCTGTGCATAGTGTCTCACATGCATTTTCTAGTGCATGAAGCTGGCATGTGATGTAATCTCTACTGTATGTATACTGAACTTTTGTCAAAATATTAAATGGAAATGCAATGTTGCTTATTGGAAAGTATTTTTTATCTAATACTACAAATCAATAATTTTCATTTAGCATGAAATGTTCCATTTGATACAAAAATGTTTTAATTTAGTAAAGCAGAAGACTAAGATACTATTAATTTTACTATATGATGAATTTTATTGAACAGAAAGCATTTTGTATTCTACACTATACTATATGTTCATTATGTATTATGTTGAATTAAAATTTTGGTTGTATTCCTAATGCACATATTACACCTTCTCATTACATTCAATCTTCAATTCACACAACTGTTTTGTTCAACTTGTTCCACTATTTCTCTCAACTGGTTTGACTGAAAAAGGGATGACTGAATATGTGATGTCACCACAGCCTTTCCATTTGCTTGCCCATGATTGGTCTGTCACAAAAGTGGAACGAGTCAAATGCCCAACTTTCCCTGGACTGGCAGGAAAAAGTTATGGATATCGAACATTCACATATCACACAAGGCTTTTTGCTCAATTGTTGTGGAAAACAGTCGAACGAAAGTGTTATCTGAATTGAAGTTCGAACGTAACAAGAAGGTGTGATATGGGCATAAGCATCGTCTTTTTAGCAGAACTTATATTGTTCAAATATTGTTACATATGTCATCTTCACTCTTTCATGATTTTATTTTTTGTCTTCAATAATCTTCAAAATCTAAAATGCATCTCTTTAAAATATGACTATTAACATGTCAGCTAGTTATTGTAAAATTTCTTGGAGTTTTTTTAAACCATTCTTTATGATGTCATATATTGTGCAGAAAGGAAGGGTATCAATAAGGCCTTATTTTTGCTCCAAAATAATGACAAATAAAAAGTCCTACTGCTCGATGTTTTCTTTGTACAGGGTTGACCAAATTAAACTTCCCCAACTCAGAGGCCTGTGCAGGATGTTGTATGAGTCATAATGTGATGAAATTTTGAAAACAGACACTTCAGATCACGCGCTCGTGATTTATTTTTAAAAAAATTAGTACAAGAAGTTGCCAATAGGTGGTGCTGCAGATCAACAAGACGTTCTCTACAGATGTTCTATATGTGTGCCGTGGTCGAATAGGGCATATCAACAGCACGAGGAATAGTTGACACACTGACAACACCATGTGGTGATTGGCTAGTGACGTCCACGACCGCCAAAGCAACGTCTTTTACGCGTGCAGGATCCATAACATGTCATCCTCTACCTGGTAAAATTCCCAGCTGTCTGGTTCTTCCGAACTTCATCATGTCTCGTAAAGCGCGTGGTATCATTGGTCCTCAGCATAAGTTCTTCAGACGACGGAATGCTCTTATCGCAGCACAGGAGTTCTCATCATTCTGGTAGAAAAGTGTCACTAACAGAGCTTTGTCTTTCAAAGTCGCCATTGTGCATCAGCAAGCTGGAAACAAGTGCCTGTGCAGCGCCTGTCTTCCACTTTTGTAGGGCTCGTCTTTTGGACACGTTGCGCAGAAGCTTTATTTCTGCAAATCATATTGTTGCAATATGCAAATTACAAGTGTTACAGTGCCACCTATCGGCAACTTCTTGTACTAATTTTTTTTTTAAATAAATCACGAGCGCATGATCTGAAGTGTCTGTTTTCAAAATTTTATCACATTATGACCCATACAACATCCTGCACAGGCCTCTGAGTTGAGGAAGTTTAATTTGGACAACCCTGTATATTCTGCAAGTAGACTATGTGCCTGATAAGAAAATATGCGTATAAGAGAGAAAAAATTACAATTGATATTATTTATGGGATGTCAAACTTTGGTCTATGATTTTTGTTCAAAATGATACATTTTCAGTAACATTTCAACTTCTTTTATATAGAGTGCTTATACGAAGCACTTTCTTTTTTATTTTATTTTAATGTTCTTATGTTACTACATAATTTTATTTGAAAATTTCATTGTTTCCATCCTACGCTCGTAGATACAAATGAAATGATTTTCATGATTAAAAATTTGATCATAATATTTTAGCTGGTCTAGTTGTTTGTTGTAAGGCCAGTATAACATGTTGATTAACCGGACACTTGAAGTCAAACACTAACTCTTTTATTAACATTAACTTAAACAATAACTGTAACAAAATAAAAGGTAATATGACTTAAAAGAGAGCAGCGTCGGGCTATGCTGGTGTTTCACCTTATATTTTAGAGTTCATAGTTACTACTTTATGCAATGCTTATGATTATAAGCATTGCACCTCGTAAAAACATTGAGGAAGATGAAAAAATCATGGCACAAGGAATGAGGAGCAGGGGCGTAGCCAGAAATTTTTCATGGGGGGGGTTACAACTACTATAACTCATATATATGTATACGTGTGTGTAGTGAAGAATATACATTTTGTATGGCAAAAAATTTCTCATGGGGGGGTTATGTCCCCCTAACCCCTCCCCTCCCCCTTGGCTATGCCCCTGATGAGGAGCAAGACTTGTTAGTTGTTGCACTCGTATTGCTTCCATAATCTGGTATTTAAGTTACAACAGATATCAAGATCACAGTACCTGAAGAGTTTTATGCGACTATAATGATTATTTAATGGATGCAGATGTTGAAGGACATTGGAGTAATGAGAATGAAGACTAGAGGGGGTGTAAAATGTTGAAATATTCAAAATGATCCAAATAAAGTTGATTAAGTTCATAATTTTTCCTTTTTATGAAACCTTCCTACAGTGCTGTAACTAGACTTTTGTTTCGGGAGGGTGGGGGGGTCACCAAAAACATTTTTTAAAGATAAATGTGTGTATAATAGGTTAAATGTAGCTTTTTAGAAGATTAAAATTAATAAATGTAATTAAGTAAAAAAGCTATTTAAATAAAAACTGTTAATTTATTTTATTAAAGAAAAATGTACATGAATAATCATAAAAAGTATAGACTAGGACTCTAGTATAGACCATATGCATGTGACGTCACAACCATAGCAGACATTTCTCAAACCGGAACTGCTGAACAGCATATGGTCAGCTATTAATGTATTTCAATGGGAGAAAAGCGATCACTAAATTCTGGCCGTTAGATGCAATTTTTTGGGGGGGTTTGGGGGATTTGCCAACGTGGCCAAAACTATACTTTCTTTGGGGGAGGCAAAGCTATACTTTTTGATGGGAAGGGGGCAAACTCTATTTTTTTTTGGTGGCAGAGAGGGCAAAACTACACTTTTTTTCTGAAGGGTGTGAGGTTGACCAAAACATAACTATACAGTAAAATTTCGGGGGGTGGGGTCAACCCTATAAACGCCCCCTTGTATACACCCCTGCCTCCCTAGAATAATAGGATCAACTGCAAAATATATATTAAATGAGAGTATTCTGGTATAATATTAATTTTATCTTACGATTTACCTTCATATAAACCTAATGCATGTACAGTGCGCACCAGTTATAACGTACCAGTGGCGGCTTTTCAGGTGAAGTAGGTGAAGTGCCTCTTCACCAAGTATTGTAAGTAACAAAAAATTGTAACGTAAGCAAGCCATAATCCTTTTTCAAATTTAGTCTGTAAGAATACACTTACATTTCTGATGAAAGCCCAATTTCCATAAGACTATGTGCTAAATCATGCTCTTACTATCAGTGAAGACAAACTCTCTTCCCACCCCTCCCCTTGCCGCGCTTTCTTTGGAAATAACCGCGCGGCCAAAGAAAGACTTGTGTCACGATTGGTCCATTGTTAGAGTCACGTGGTACGCGGGTTCTGACGGGGTGAGTTGTGAAGTGCTAAGGAAAAATTATCTCTTCTACTGCACTTATTGGGGGGGTTGCCATGGTAACCCCAAACGCTTCATTCAGTTTTACAGCTTTACTTTCTATCAGGTGAAGAGATCCCTCAGAAAACGGTCTGTCTCTTCAAGTGAGAGAAAACCCAGCGTAGTGCATCTCCAAGCACAAATTTGTGTAGGAAAATGAAACCACGTGATTTGTTTGAGATTTTGGCACACGAGATTTTTACTGCTGTCTTTTGAAAATTTTAGAGTTTCTTCTTGTGTTAATTTTAATGATAATAATAGTTAGTTTCTTTTCTGTTTATTCACCTTCATTATGTTTCCTGTAAATGATATAGTCTGTAATGTATTACAAACACCGTTTAGTCGGTGGAATGATGACGATAAAAGAGATGTTTTTTCTCGTGGTCGACATAGAGCCTGATTAGCGAAAAGGCTCGAGAAGCTTAAGCTTCCCGTCATAATTTGAAGGGGGCTCAAAAATGACTACAAAACGGATAAAAATTCAAAATTTTGTTTTTAAATGATCTTCTAAGTTATTGTAAAGATTTTTAATTAAGAGAAGTGGAAAGCTATTTTTAAGGCATTTTAGAAGTCTTGATACTCCATGTAGCAACATTTCTAAATTAGTTCAGTATGCGATGTCTATACTTGGGATATTTGTTCCAGTTGAGACAAAATTTTCTATTATCAGGAACATTTGGTCGGTAGAAAGGGGTAAACTTTCAATATGTAATGTTAAAAATCGTCTAAAGGTCAAAATTAATTCTGAACTTCCATGTTGTGATTTTTATGATGTCATCAAAACGAACAAAGAATTCCTGAAAAAAGCCCCATGTCTCATGAAAAATATATGACTAAATAAATAAAGTTTATTGTTTCAGTAGTAAGAAAATGTTTTTAGTTTACTTTTTACAGTAATTTCAAAAATACTGTAAAATCTCATTACAATTAAGTAAAGTATTGCGAAGATAATGAATAATATATTTTTATCTAAGGTAAATTTCAAATTAATTAAAAAAATATTTTTTTCAAATAAAATCATTAGAATAATTAAATCAATTAAATATCCCTTTAACAAAGAAAATCATTAAAAACTTTACTTAATCCAAACAAAAAGGGGATAGAAGGCCCGAAATGAGACTGAGCTTCCCCTCACTTCAAAGGTTAAAAGGGCCCTGGGTCGACCAGTGGAGGCATTAGGAATTAATGCATCGCTGAAAGATTAAAAATTTCTTTCCGCAGAAAGGCCTGTGCCACCGCCTAATTACCATGCTTAATGGACATGGGCACCGTCACCATAGGGCAAGGGGGGCTATGGCCCTCCCTGGATTTTTGTATGCAGTGTTTTCCCTTGCTTTTTTGCTCTTTTCAACATGGTAACTATACGTTAAAGTAGTCTTTGCCCCCCTTGAGTAGTCTGCCCCCCCCCCGGGAAATATTCTGCCGACGCCCATATTAATGGCTGCATCAGGTGTTTTTCATAATATTTTGGTATCAAGCTCTTCACCTATTTTTTTGATCACGAGCCGCCACTGTAACGTGCCTGGTATATAACGTACTATCGGTTATAACGTACCTAGAAGCTAGGTCCCAAGTGAAGTCCTATATTAATAATGTTATTTAACTTTGGTTAAAACGTACTAAACAAAAGTACATACTTCGGCTATAACGTACTTTTTTACCAAAGCTAAGAATAAAATTCCGCTTTTTTTAAGCATTTTATCTCTTTTTTCACGTAAATTTCAGTGCGTTCAAAAACACTCGTTGTCAGTTTTCAGATTCTCAGGCGAGATGAATTGTGTATGAATGAAGGGAGTGATCTTTTATCTTTTTCTCTCGCTAGGCAGGGCTAAGAACAAGACAAAGTTTTTTCTTTGGCATTCATCAATGTAAAAGCCTTCTGAAAAGCCCTATCTATAATGATTCTAATGATAGTGAAGAAGAAACAAAGGAGCCTATACCAATCATACCCGACGCATTCAATGCTGCAAAAACAGCATCATGATTTTTTGAATGCTGCAGTGATGATCCAGAGACTCTACAGAAGTCTATAATGGATATCCAAAACGGTATTTTTAAAGTAGCATCTGTTCATTTAAAACAAATGAAAATTGCAGATATTTATCTCAATAAAAATTATAAGTGATAAAGAATTTTCTATTTTTTATTTAATTTAAATTTTAAAAAATCAGACCTGTTTAAAACGTATATTACAGTGAAATTATGAGCCCACTGGCTTTTTTTAATATTGTATCTTACCTGCGGTATTTCTTATAACATACTTTGGCTATAACGTACTACTTTTTTAGGTCCCCTGAGAGTACGTTATAACCGGTGTCTACTGTATAAGAATTCACATAGGGGATTGGGCAAAAATAAGGCCTTATCTATACCCTTCCTTTTTTTATACCTATTCTGCATTTTATTAATGATCTGTTAAGTATTATTATTTAATATTAGAATTACAATATTCTTGATCTTCAGTCTTAAAAAATCTGCACTCCCTACCATAATTTTAATTTTTAATAAGACTGCTAAACTTGTAAATTGTATATCTATGCTGCACACCTTAGCTACTTTGGCATATTCATCTCTCTTGTAAGAATTTAAGACTATTAAATATTTATGTTACAGGTTGTTTCCAAAGGTTTTTTTGCTGTTATCAGTTTAGAACTTAAAAGGCAGTTATACCTTTATTTTTTTATAACATAATTTTTTAAGAGAAATTGTATTTGTTGCAATGCAAATTAATAATTTCTGGGTTAACTTTGTATCTGCTAAATAATATAACTTTTTTTTTTAAATTTAAGTAAAGGTTTTATCTCTGAATAACTTTAGCAGTGTAAATCATGGTGCTTTTGAATTGTATATACTTTTTAATAAGTTTTGTAAATATGTTATTTATAGTCAGTATTACTATAAATAAAATCTTCCTTAAATTGCTGCTAGTTTTGAGTTGAGAATTGTTTGGACAGTGCAATGTTTTTCTCTCAATGTACTCAATAGTTTTTCGTTTTGAGAAAATTTAAGAGGAAAAAATCATGATGTGTGCTACATTTATTTTGAGATATTTAGCTGTTTGATACAGTATGTGATCTTTACCAGATCTATCATGTTTTTCCAGTCTAAAAGCTCGAGTTTCATTCAATCATTATAATGCGCCTAATTGATGGTTAGTTTCAGTGATCTCATTTTAGTTTGAGTGTTGCGAAGTTTTCAGAATTGCTTGTGAAAGTTTTAAACATTCATTTATTTCTATTAATGTTCACAAGACCAAACAGTTTTAGAGTTTTTCTTTTTCCCTTAAATGTTGAAAATGGAATAAAATTAAGTGAGATGTCAAGGTCCGTGCTGACTTATGCGAACTGTACCAAAGTAAACTTTATCGATAGGGAAGGAAAATGCATGCATTTCTACTGTTGTAACACTCACTTGTCTGAAAAGGGTTTGCAGCCACCCAAAGATTTCGGATCTCGGAATACTGCTTCTGAAATTTGATGGTGCCTGCAGATTTTTTTTTAAATTGCAGGTATTTTAATTGCCTTTAGCAAATAGAATGGGAAAAAATAGTCTGTCATTTCATTGTAATGTCCATTCCTGACGAAATTACTTCTTTACCTAATTAGATTTTTTTTACTTAAGTTAGCAATGGACCATGAAAATTTTATTAGTAGAGGATTGTAAAGAGTTATATGATCCTTCAGACAAGAATTATAGCAACCAACTGAAGTAAGATAATATTTGGGAAGAAATCAATAAAGAAATGAATGTAACAAGTACATTTATATAACTGTTATTATACAAATCATTGAAGTGCAGAACAATCCAAAAACACACACACAAAATAATAAAATCCCCATCGTGCCTGGTCTTTTCATGAAAATGGAGAGTAAGCAGGTTTTTAGAGGTTGAGATGTTACGCTTTTAAAGTGATGTTATGCTTTGGGTGTTACAAGTGAGCGTTGAGCTATGAGCTTCAGTTGGAGTATGGTCGCAATAGTCAGCACAGACTTTTAGTGACGTAAGATTTATTTGTTTTTGCTACATTGTTTGCATATTTTTCTATGAATTATTTAAGACTGTTGAAAACTTTGTGAAATAGTATGCCATATTTTTGAGTTTTGTGCTTTATTATTATTTTTTTTTTTACTTGCTTCTACTTAATTAAGTATTTAATCAGTATTTCTGTCATTACATGTTCAATTATTTTATTGTTATAAATTATTGTTGCATTTAATAAATTTTATTTTTGTGTTCTCTGGATGTGTTTTGTCATTGTATTTTTATAGTTTGTGATGCAAACTGTTGCATACTTACTCGGCGCATTTTTTGTTAAAATGAAAAATAGATATGGTCATGTAAAAAGTTATACTCACTACCAGATGTTTAAAGTTCATTCCGCATAAGCAGTTGAAATATTATTGTTTAATATTTTGAGCTGCATTTACTTAACTATGTTTGTTATGCAGTAGCTATGAAATAACAAGTTTAATCTAAGGGTCCTATTCAGAGTTATATATCTGTTTATATCAGCATGTTAATTTTGCACAGTATACTTATTTGAATTTATGTTATTATTATAGATGTTATACAAATTAAACTATTATAGCTACATGTATATATAATTTACTACATTGACATTTAGAGTAACAAATAGAGCATTAACTTGAAATCAAGATCTTTGTGAAATGCAATTCTATTTCATCTACTTGTGTAGAATGAGCTTAACTAATCATATACTAGTTAGTGTGTGTTTATTTCTCATGTTATGTTTTTACCAAACTGTGTACTTTTTTACTATTAATAATAGTGTGCATCAGAAAATAAAGAACAGTATTCTGTATCAATTTTTGTCAGTTTTGTTTATGTTTATAAATTAAACTACTACTGCTGAACAAAAAAAAAAAAAAAATTCCCGGTAACAGTAAAGATTTCGGTTTTGTATATGTTATATTAGGTACCTTACACAACTTCAATTCTTGGAATGAATTAGTACAAGCTCTGAGAAATCTCTTAAATTGAATAGAGACAGTGACTGAGGAAAAAAATTTTTTCCCTATTTTCTATCATATACCACAGAGATTATTTACTGACATTTTAATGTAAAGATTTTGTAGCGTATAAAGCAGAAATGTGATATAAAGCAGAAAATATGTTTATGTTGTGTGCAAGTTCACACTGTTAGACCAATTGGTTTTAAATTTTGCACTTAGATGTGAAAAAAATCTGCACTCTTTTTTAAATTTGAAAATCTACTTGTTCTCCAATTTTTAACAATACTTTTTTCAATTTTTAACACTAGAAAGTAAACCAATGGTGTGAAATAGTGAATAATATAGGATTTATTTTACTGTTGTTAATAACTTCATTAGCTCTATCTCTAATTTTTATGTCACACATTTAACATTGCTTGAATAGTTAATAAGCTCACGAGCAAGATAGTTTCATAATCTGAGATTCAGATTAACTTAGAATAGCCGTAATAAGTTTTTTATTACATGTCATTAAATTAGGAAAATAATATAATTATCATGGTACCTTACATTTAAATTCCCAATTTTTCAAAATTTTGTTGCCATATGTGACAAGTATGAAATTAAAAATTTAATTGTTAAAACAATCCTTATTATCTTGGATAGAATGGTTAATTCAACCAGTACACTATATAAAACCAAAACTAATGGAACACGATTTTTGAATATTTTCAAATGTATATAGTGGAACCTGTCTAATGTGACTACTCTCTGGAAGAATTCAAGTGGTCACGATAAGCAGATATCACTGGGGAACAGCAATTATGTTGTCTTAGAACTGTGACTTGATTTTGAATCACTTTTGGTCCCTGAATCCAAAAGTAACTGTAGTTTTTGTCTGTCATGTCAACTTTTTAAGAAACAGGGTACCCCCAAAATGTGCATAAAAAGAAAAGTAAAGGGAAAAGTTACCAAATATATAGTTACTAAAAGTTAAATTGTATTAATACACATAGAAAAACGTATTTACCAAGTGGTAAACATACATATTAAGGCAAAAATTTTCGTTTGTAGCTTTTTCTGGAATGTTTAATCTGTGGACATTCTTGCTTTATGCTCCAACAATAGTCAGCTATCATATGTACATCCCATCTTCCTTGATAGCGTGATTCCATTATCTTCAAATCCTTTTGAAATCGTTCACCTGCTCATCACTGACTTCAACAAGATTTTTCGGGAAGTCAGCAAGATGGCTACGTAAAAAATGCAATGATGCTCATGTTGCAACCAAGCATTTTGAAGCTCTCCAAGAGCTGTTGGACAATTTCGGTGTAATTCTGTGCTCGTGTATTTCCAAGAAAGTCTTTGACAATGTTTTTGAATGCCAACCAAGCATTCTGTCATTGTTCCGATGAAATGCTCATCTTTAAGAAGCTGGCGAATCCGTGGACCATCAAACACACCAGCTTTTATCTTTCAAATGACAGGTTAGGAAATGCCGAAACAGTCTCCTTCAATTGACAAAGCTTTAACAAATTGCTTCATGAGACCCAGTTTTGTATGCAGAGGTGGAAATATTATGTTCTTTCTGTTGACAAGTGGCTGATGAAGAATGTTTGGATCACCAGGTTTCAGGTCATATCTTGGCGGCCATTTCGACTGCACCCAATGCTTCTCACGAGCTCTACTGTCCCACATGCACAAAAAACAGGGATACTTGGTATATCCACGTTGCTGGCCAAGGAGGAAACAGACCATTTTAAGATCAACACAGATGATCCATTGGTGCATGTGATATTGCAACAAATCAACGACTCTATGTCTTCATATTCCTCACGCAAACATACTGAATGACCTATTGGGACTGCACCAAATAAATTTCCATTGTGGAGGAGTACACACTCTAATCTCCGCTTTGAGCTATCGATGAGCTGAAATTCCCAACTCTTCCATTAAACCATGTATGTTATGGCAATATACAAACCCATCATCACTTCGAAAGTATTGCAGAAATGCACTTTCTTGTATCAGAAGTAGGATACTTTAGCTCCTTTTTTAAGCAATTTTTTTTCATGCAATCTTGATGCTAACAGTTCTCAAGCTTTTTTGGATAGCCCCAAATCATTTAACTCATGCTGCTCAAATCCCTTAGGAATGGGATCATCTTCTATTTCAAAATCTTCATCATTGGGGTCACAGCAACAGTATTTCCGGTGAATGAAGTTCGCTCTTGCAGATAGTGAGGAGAGGGTAGGTGTAGAGAAAAAACTTGACGTGATCGAAGAAAACTAACAACAGTTTTGTAATCAGTGTGCCCATTGGACTCTAAAACAGCTTAAAAATCAAACTCAACAGAAATTATATTAAAAATTGTTCGCGAGTGTATTCACTTTACCAGTTTCCACTTAATTTCAAAATTCTATGGGTTTTTCAATTGTTTTAGAATTATGCTTCATTAGTTCAATTTTTTATATATATTGTATGTGTGTTTAGAACTTATTTCGTTTGATTTATTTTTTCAAGGGGGGAGGGGGGGTTTAATGATTTCATATTTTTGGATTTTTTTTTTTTTTTGTTAATACGTATATTTATCTGTTCCGATGTTTATGTTCTCAATAAGTTGAGTGATATTTTTATATGTGTACTGACAAATGGATGAGAAGTTATACTGCAAGGTTGTTAATGAATTATTTTTTTTATAGAATTTGTTTTTTAGCAACACTTAAAGGTCAGTTGCTATTCTAGTTTTGCCAACTGTATCATTAATAGAAGTGTAATGCGAAACTTTCTCTGTACAGTATAATTTTATGATCAATAATTATTTTGTTTCATTCCAGTTCTCTCATTTGGTCGCCTCATCAATTTGTATTAGAAAGTAATAAACATTTTCCTCAGATTACCATGAAAAAATGGTAAATTGTTTTAAACTAGCCTTCAAAACTCTGTTGTTAGCCATAGTAAAATGTCTTATTCTTAAACACTATCACATTATACTTATCTATTAGTATTAAATTTACTATCTCAACTATTATTTCATCTGATAGTATCTCTATAACATCTTAACATATGTAGCATACACATATAAAAAATTTATAAAATAAATATACCACATTGTGCAATTTATATAACATGTCTTTTGAAACAACACTTCGGTTTTTTTACATAAAAGTAGTACTCTCTCTTTATATATCTTTAAATGATTATGTAAGGTGAAATTTGAATTAAATATCTATTTTTTATTATCCCGAGGAGTCGCAACCACACTGTACCATTGATAAAAAAATTATGATGAAAAATTTGACGAGCTTGTGCAAAAGAACTTTAATTAAAAATACTTAATTTGAACTCAAATAAATAGTAATTTTGAAAACAAGTGATTTGTTGTCAAAAATGAAATTTGTAGAAGCGCCAAGGTGGTTGATAAATTACTAACATAAAGAATTATTTTATTCATCCAGGCCTGGACTGGGGGGGTAGGGGCCCGCTCGTCTGAAGAGAAGGGGTGCCCGGGTTATTGTGTATCCGATAAATAATAGGATTTGTTAACTTTCGGGGTATGGGGGGTATGGTGTTATTAATTAATTATGATTGATAATTAATGTATTAATAAAATATTGATCTATTAATTAATATGCGTCATTCATATTAATTAATCCCTTGTTCATTCGGGAACCCTCACTCAAAAAATTTGGAGAACTTCATTTAAAATGAAGTGTTTTGAAGCCTTCTGGGGCGCAATTGCAGCTGCAAACAATTTTGTATGTGTCAAACTTCATTCAAGTGCTATAACTATAGCATTTTCTTCCTTTTCTCTGTTTGGGGGCCCGCCGAGTGTTGGGGCCCCGCCCGTCTGCAGACAGTCGGACACCCTGGCCAGGCCGGGCCTGTATTCATTAAAGTGTGCACCCATATTGTCTATACACTGATGAGCTACAGGTCTGCCGCACGGAAATTCGCGGCGGCGGCGTAACGACCTCAGAAACCCGGCGGCGCGCCGCGGCGTGGGAAAATTTTTGATAAAGCGCATAGTGAAAATGGGTGTATGCGTACACAAACACACACGTATGCATAAATTGCCACTAAAATGAGATATTTTTAAGACTAGAATTTTTATGAATACTAGTCTTGAGTATGATGTTGTGCGATTACGGTCAATTAGCTACACGTGGGCTCTAGGCCGAGGGATGGTGTGTAGAGATCACGATTGTGTTCGGGCTCAGTAATATAATTTAAATTGTTTAATTTGCACAAACGGCAAAATTTATGATATTCTATCAATGAAGTAATTAAATTTTATTTATCTATTAGCTGAAATTTCGTGCTCGCTCTTCAACTTAAATATTATCGCTCGGGCGGGCTCGAATTAAAAGTCCTCCGGCTCGGCTTAAAAAAATGAGCCCGAACTCATCTCTATTGGGGGCCCCCTCCGTGGCGGTATTTCTAAGGGGTTCTATTCCGTATCTACTCATAATTTCGGAGGAAACCACGGAAAACTACGAACGGTTAGGTCGGTGGGTGCGATCTGGTTTTGAACCAGGCACCTTCCGTCACCCAGTTCAGAGAGCTATGGGCTCGGCCACTGGAGGAGCTCCAGAGCATGAGCTTGCCGCTGTGGTACACTTTTAAAATATTTCTGCTGCAAAACTGAAACGATAGATTTCATCAAAATCGAATAGGTTTATGTTGTTTATATAGCACATTCACAATTCATTTAGTCATCAATATACGATTGATACATTATCTGCTTTTAAGCAATAAAATTACGACGTTGACTCAAAAAATTTAAATAGTATCTTTACAAGTAACTAGCGTTAAGAAGTATCCAGAAAAAAATAAGCAGTTGAAAGTTTAGGTATCATTATAAAAAAAGTTTTGAAGTCGATTGTACACCGCTGTGTAAAATCAGCGTTATTCGCCGGCGTGCCGGCCTAGAACTCGGGGGCGGCGGCGTGGTACAAATGCCCGACGGCGTGGCGCGGCGGCGCAGACCTCTAGATACAGGTTGTTCAGACCTGTGGTATAAATCCCTAGCGAACAAGATTCAATGAATTTCTGAAAGGCTAATTTTATGGCAGTGTCAGATTTGAACTGTGTTTCTATTAAAAAATTGTCCAAATTGAGAAAGACGTTGTAATCAGTAGGAGTTAGGTCTAGTGAATATGGAGGATGATAAAGAAGCTCTAACTCATATAACTGTAGTTTTGCCACAGTTATTTGTGCAGTATGTGGTCTAACGTTGTCATGTAATAAGATAGGAGTCGATCTATTGACCAGAGTCTTCACCGATTTTATTTAAGTTTTTGCTTCATTTCATCAAATCGATTATTCATAGACATTCTGAGATGGGTCAGACTCAACCAAAGCCTTAGCCACAACCGCAGCCTAGAGGGGTTCAACCCCCAAAGCCCACCCTGAAACTTTCAGGTACATGTGTTACTAGAAGTGTGTTGTAAAAACTACCACATTGAAACAAAACTTGAACCCTCTTTCGCCGAAATTTTTTCCTGGTTACGGGTTTGGACTCAACGGTGATCTTTAATTCATCATTACCCACCTTTGATTTTGGACAACTGTGAGGCTCTTTGGTGAGGTCAAAGTAAATTTTACAAAATTTGGCAAAGTAATTAGGTTGTGTCTGCTGCGTAGTAACTCTAGAGGCAAATACATTGTTAATATTTTGCGCAATCTGCTATGAGTTAGTCACACGTAAAGGCTTTATAATATTGCGAATTTCTGACCATTTCATTTTCAGCAAAATTAGTATTTTTTTTTAAAGTTTAATATTTTTAGAGGTTATAATAATTTCTTTAAACAGGCGAGAAATGTAAATTTAAAAAAACTGAACAATAAAGTGTGCAATGTCAAATAATAAGTTGTGAAAGTTGACATTATAAGCTTGTGATCCATACATGGTTAGATCAAGAGTATATTTTGAACAAGATTTAATTTTTACCTGAAATTGAAAATTGCCACTTATACAGATGCCACAAAAACCAAAAATTTTGCTCAAATATTGATAGGTATATTTTTAGACATGTCGCTCATTTGCTGCAACAACGTCATAACTCGAAAATCAGTTTCAAATTCCATTAAAGTGAAGAAACATATATTCATTAAAATCGTACTATCTCCATCCCACAGATAAATTTTGAAATCTTAAAGTGATACTCTACTTCTTAAAAGTTTATATTACGGCGACTGCCTGTTCACTGTGATGTTTTAACTCAAAAGTTATTATTTTCGAGTTATGAGGTTGTTGCAGCAAATGTGGGCGATGTATTTATTAAATTTTTAAATACCAGATTCACTGCACACAAAATAATGCTTAACATGAATTATTAGACGCGCTCTCACATTTCCGATTTAACTTTTCTACTATTTTTTGTATTTTTTGTCTTACTCTAGCCAGTGGTGTTAAAAGCATACTATATGACCAGATATGTTTTTAACGCCTATACAGCGTATTTCACGCATTAACAATTCTCTTTCAAATTTTAATTATGTATATTTTCATGCTCTGCATTTTTAAATAATCAACACATATTTATATTTTAAATTACACTGCATATCTCCAATCAGATGAAATAATGTATAGATGATGTGCTTTAAACATATATTTCAAGTATTAAACTACACATTTTTCCCCAATTAACTTCACTTCACTCTGTTTTTTTGTTAGTCACTTTAATGCACGTCTCTGCTTATTAATTCAATACTTCAAATATACTGATCTATAAGTTTTAATAATAGACGAAATTCTTCTGTAAAATTAGGGTTGCAGACTAAGAAGTTCGTACATATCTACACGAGTGTCAATATGCGAGTCATCATAGAAGTAACACCGGGAGAACTCGTGTGAAAAAAAAATCTTTCAAAGCAAAGCCAGTAAATATAGTTACGTATTGTTAAGGCTGTTAAAGAATAAATAAATTTCTACATGTTATTTATATTGTAGGGGCATTTATAAGCAATAAAATAATGTTTAAGCTCTTATTTCACTATTTTATTCTGAAAGAAAATTTCCTAAAATATAGGGACCAAAAAAAGTTGACCTTGCACCGGGCCGTAAGCACTCTTATAGCACAGCCGTGAATCTACGAATTATGGCTGTTTGATATGAAAAATAAACGTGATGTAATGAGCATTCCGAAGGTTTGGTAGCCCTGAGAAAACCCTATTTATTGGCCTTTCAAAATTCTGCGCTTATTCAGCTGCGGATCTCCCCTGGGGGGATAGGTAAAACGGAATTTGCTTACTTTTATTTATTTTCTTTACTAAAATTTTTAATATAATATTATATTTTTATATTGCAGAACACTGCATTTAAACGAAAACGTTTGGAGTTCATTCAGCACTATCTGCTGAAATGTCACGACTGTTTAATTTCAATTCACGATAAAATTAGAAGACGTATTCATACACACTGATGGATTTTTTCCCCCCTAAGTGTTCAATAAAGCGGCGTGCACGAACAGATTGTAACAAAATGATTCACCGTATCTTTTTCTACAGTTAACCCAGACTCGGACTGCCTCCTTTGGGGGGCCCTTGGCTGGAGACTGAAAGAGGGCCCCTTACGGCGCAATTTAGATTGAATAGAATATTAGGGTATGCAATATTTGAAAATGAGGCTTACGTGCCTAAAAGCCGCATTAAACTAAAGCTTTTGGGGCCTCTGATTCTTTGGGAAAATCCTCGAACCGTGGGCTTTGTGCGGGTCCTCCGCTACGCCACTGTGTAAAAGCTTGCGATTACTGGGAAATAAATAATCAAATTACTTTGATGCAAATTACTCTGGTATATGTCAAATTACTCTAATTATGAAGTAGTATATCCATTAAGTGCCTCGCTGGGGCCCCCCCTTAGGTCGGGAGCGCTCGGCTATCGCCGACCTAGCCAGTCCGGGCCTGAGTTAACCATTTGCAGATACCGATAGATTAGAAAAGGAACCTGAAAGAAATCAGATAATCAACGTCCTATTATTACTGAACCGCGTATAGATCCCCCTTTTTTTACTACGGATAAAGAAATCTAATGGATCATACGGGCAGTCTGTCAACGAAAAAGGGGAAATTTAACTTCTTTTTACAGTCCTCTTCTAAGAATCTTAGCTTATATATCTTTTTTAAGTTTATTACCAGTAGGGGAGGGGGGGCACAGTTGGATGATGGATATTTTTCTATTATTCAAGAGCTCATAAATTAGAAAAAATCCCCATAATTTAGTTAACCACTATTGCAACACTGTGGAAACTAGTCACTGTTACAATACATCTTGTAGGGAAGTTGCAGCCATTTTTGTTTCTACTAGTATCACTGTTGGAAAAATGAGTTTTAAAAACAGTTTAATTTAATGTTACTTTATTATTTTTAATTCATGAAACATTATTCAGCGAAGAATTTTGCAACTCTTAAAAATGTGTTCCATCTGATAACTATTTTTAAGTCTTGTCATTTGAAACTGCTTTTATATAGTTTGTGTTGAACATCTTAATCTGAATTTAACTATAATAATGATGTGTTGCCAGAACCTTATTATCGCATGGGCAAATCGGGTCTTTCCCCAGGGCCCCCAATATCAAATGTTGCTCTGAAATATTCTTTTTATATCAAAATTTTATGAAAAATAAAACAAATTTCATAGATGGGGGGCCCCCAAATTCATCAATGCCCGGAGCTCCTGTTGGTCATAATCAGGCTCTGTGTGTTGCCATAATATAGCTGTTTTTATGTTCCTTACTCCCTGTTTTATGTTGCCCCAGTATGCCCCACTGTGGGGCATACTGGGGCAACTTGAGTACCTTTTGAAAATTATTATTTTTTTTTTTTTTCACAGAATAAAATAAGGATAAATTCTGAAAAAAATTGTAATGAAAGCTAGAAGTTATCAAAATATTGTTCTGTATATAATTTTTATTTTTTATTGAAAGAAAAAATACTATTACAAAAAAAAAAAAGCGAAAAGTGTCCCACTGTGCCCCCCTTGCCCCTAACCTGAAAAATCCGGACATTTAGAAAAATATAGCAGAACAGGAAAAGGAAGTATTAATGAATAAAAGAAAAAAGTACGTATATAAGATGTGATTTCATTATTTTGTATATGCTTTGATTTAGCTCAGTGGTTTAAGGTATGTTTTTTTACTATATGAAATTTAGTAAAAAACTACATGAAATGTAAGTAATTAAAAGTTTTAAATATACTTAGTTATGTTATATATTTACCTTTATATGCTTCCACTCAGGGCCGGATTTCCCATAAGGCCAACCTAGGCCATGGCCTATAGGGCGCAGCGGTCTAAAGGGAGCAGAACAAAGAACTCCCCTGCAGAACAATCACGGATGAGTTATGGCTTCCGAAAAATTCCTTTTTTCCCTAGTGCAATTTCTTATCTATAGAAAACCCGTATGTGGAGATCCATTAACACCCCCCCCCCTCGCCGACACAGAATTGCTAACAGAGCATCCCAGCACAGACCATGTCCAAGTCGACGACATGTGTCGCAGAACTAAGAGAACAATCACACTGAGGAAAGGAGGAGTACCGGAGAGAACAATTATTCAAAGTAAATTGTCATCGAAAAGGCGTCTGACCGTATGTGCTCTTCCGATATCGCAACGTTCCCAAAAAAAGAACCACACCAGACACACACACAGAACGGAAAATATGTCTGCTCGAGAAAAAGTCTGTTGCTTTGAGTGTAATGCGTCTATAATTTTAAAAAAATTGAAAACGCATTATCAACGCTTTCATCCAAAATATATCGGTGAAACATCGCGCAATTAATGGAACGAGCATTTCTGGTTTCTTAGTTCCATCTAAAAGATCGCCAGAAAAAGTGCTTTCTGATTCTGATGTGTTACAAATGCCGAGAACCGAAACTGATACCGAAGTTTTGCAGAAAGTTAAACAAGATTTGACAAAGTCAAAAGAATCGTTACCCAATGTGGACGCTGCTAATGAAGGTGAGCTGAAAAAATGCCACCCGGAAAAAACGCCACTTTCAATAGTACTCTACTTTTAATAGTTTTAACATGCAACATAGACGTTATATGCTAGTCGATGAGGCAAAAATTTTTTTCGGGGGGTTGTATGAGATATAATTTTGTATTGATAAATTTAATTTCTTATTGACGACAAAAATCTGAAAGCTCTTAATAACTAATTTTGAAAGTTTCGCAAGGGGATATATCCCGATACCCCACTCCCATGGTAACGGGTTCTTTGCATGGTAACGCTCCTGCAGTGAAGCTAGAAATAAGAAGGGGAGTATCTATTATTGTGTGTATTATTTCTATGGCAGGAAAGGGGGGGGGGCTTTGGGGCTCGACCCCCCATACCTTTGGAGGATGATAGAAAATAACCATATATTGGTGTCTTTTTCAGTGTCCAGAATCCAAGAAAACATACTGAGTCCTCCCCCTTCCCCCCCAATACTGAATTGCTATGCTACTGCGCCGCTATCGGATTGAGGGGAGACCTTAGCGTTGAGCTATGGCTTATTATTACTGGTTTTCTTTTTATAAGTGCAAGAGTTTATTCTGATTCATGATAATTTATCTTCTTAGCTCTTTGTTTTTAAATAATAAATTTTAAAACTTAAGGAAGATTTATAAGTATATATATTTATATATAAATATTTTTATTTTTGAAAATATTCAATTTAAACATTCGTAATCTTATTTTAAAGATGGCTTTTTAAAAATTAAATTATGGTATTAATAAGTCAAAAACAATTTTTAAAAAATCTTCTTTAAATCAAATGTTAGTGTAATTGTAATGTTTTTAAACAAATTTTTAAATGCTGAAAAAAAAAAAAACAGCAACACTTTTTAAAGGCAAGTGGTTTAAAATGGTTTAAAACTCAAGGCAACTGGTTTAAAACTCAATTCTTAACATGTAAAATATTGGCTATATATAACTGTGATTAAAATTAATAATTAATTAGTTTTGTTAGAATAGTTAATTAGTTTTGTTAGAATAGTTTTAATAAATATGTTTACTATTTTTGATATTGAAAAGGTTATTGCCCCTCACAGACTTTGATTAAACATCTGTAGCCTTCTTATGAGAAAGCTTAACTTTCTACATCACCTCATTAATGCAAGGGAGTATATTTTACTTATTGGAAATTTCTGTAAGAGGGCTGTATAAAAAGTAAAAGTTTGTATTTATTTACATTTAATTTCCTGAAAATTTTATTCGACACCATAAAGTAACTTTGTAATTAATTATATATGTCTAAGATCAATATTTAAAGAAGAAAACCCAAGAAAATGTACTATTACAGTATTCACTTTATTTGCAAATAATCATCTGATCGCTGACATTAACGATAACTCTTTGCGATTTAAACGAAGCGATTTTCTGGTTTTATCTGATCCAGTTTTCGAATTTCTGTACCAACTTCGAATGTTGTGGTAGCAAGCAATACTGACGGACGTCTGACGTGTCCAAAAATCGCACAATGCGATCCTCTGTTTTGCGATGACTTTTCATAAGTTTCTCAAAACTGAACTGTTTCGGGGCTTTAAATGGTAAAATTCAGGGTCTTCCTATCGAAATGATAATAGATAATGTAAATTATCTGACAATCTTAAAAAAAAAAAAACTGTACCTTATAAAACACATTTTTACGTGACATATAGTGCTGATGAGAAAAAAAGAATTAATTATGCATATTAAATTGGAATTATTGATCAATTTTTCGAGGGGGGGAAGGGGGCGCAATTATGGCCTTTGGCCTAGGGCGCAAAAATGTGTAAATCCGGCTCTGCTTCCACTAACCAGTATTGTGATAATACATGTATATTATAGCTACACTGGTGAAATAAATTAAGAGAAGTTGCATTTTTGTCGAATTTCATGTAAAGAACTGAACTGAGTGTAAAACTACTACTTCTAGACAAAAATGCAAATCTTGTACGTCAAATACTTAAGCGTATTCATGAGTGTAGGCGGGGCCAGTAGAGAAACAGGCTAATCCAAACTTTGTGAGAGCAATAAACTAATTTTTGGTGTCGCCATCTATTGTCAAGGTGTACTACAAATTCTGAGTTTGTTTTCAGCAGGCATGTAAATTCCAGTTTAATTTTAGGTCAATACAGCAACCATGTAATTTATGCAGGACCAGAGGCGGATCTACGGGGGGGGGGGGGCTATAGGGGCTATAGCCATAGCCCCCCCCATTCAAACTGAATTTAGACTAGATAGAATAGAGTTCTGATTCTTAGTTAAAAACTACGTGTCTAAAATCGGTTATTTTGAAATTTTAATTTACTTTTTTGATTTATTACTTAGCTTTTTAGACTTGACCTCAATCAATGGTTTTTAACCCTTTCGTTCCCAGGCTACAGGTATTTTCAAAACGAGTATCAAATTTCGGGCTAAGGAATCGCCCAAAATTTCGTCTTCTCCTTGAAACATTTCGGTTTCTTTTAAGGATGAGCAGTAACCTAGTTTTACCATATATACGTGATAGCGCAGAACAGCTAACTGTTTGAACGGGTTATGGCAAGTGCAAAGAACAGTGTTTGAGCGATGATGTCCATTCACCCCCTGCAAAGTCATAAAAAGGGGGAGCTAAAAATACATATAATTCGCAGTTTATATAAACAGTCTTTGCGCGCGCCTTGTGCGGTGCGCGTCTCGGATTCTGTACTGATGTGTACCTGATGTGGAATACCTTATGATAGATGTACACACAGACCTCAAAATACACATAGACTAGACACCGCTATGATTTCTCTGTGACTAAAGTGATCAGAAGCAGTGAGAGGGGCTGAGAGCTACCAGACGGTCCCGAAGACTGTTTACAAGTTCATGAACAAAAGATCGGTACTCTTTCGCTTTGTAGAAAGGGGAAAGCGCAGCACCCCCCCCCCTAAGGAAGAGGATTGAATTCGCCAATCGTCATCTTTGGGACCTCCTTGGCAGCTGACAGCTCCTCCTACAGCTCCCAATGATTTTAGTCACAACGAAAGCATAGGGGCCCTAGTAGCAAACGGTCATCGGTTCCTGAAATGCCGATGATCGGACAGGGAGGAAGCGCAGCGCGCGCCATGCAAGGTTCTTCATCGCGTCGGGGGCTCTTATCTCGGAATGTGCTCGGGCATGTCCTCTCCCGAATAGTAGGGTTGGATCATCGGCAAGGGGGGGGAAATTGGGCGTAGAGCCGTTGTAAAGCCGATGCGATTGGGGTTATATTCACCTCGGAAGAGCAAACACCTTGCAACTTAGGATGTGAAGCCTATGACCTTTGATAAAATTTTAAACTGAACAATCGATAAAAATTGGGGTATATCCCAGCTAGATAAAATTTTTTAAGAGTAAGAAAAGCAAATTCGAACTTTTTCCTCTTCTCTTTGAATTTTAATGCTGCCATCTGAAGTTCATTTTTCAAGCTTCTGAGACTTGGTTTCGAACTGGGGAGCTAACGCTTGGTAGCCGGGCATTCTAACCACTAGACGGGGGTGTCTGACTCGTTAGTGGCGAGAGTAAAATTTGAAGTGATTGTTGTTTCAAGTTCGGAATTGGAATATTTAAGTTTCTAATTAAATAAAACTAGACTTTTCCTGTACACTACTCAAAATTAAAAAGATTTTGCAATTTCTATCCGTTTGAAGCATTTGGGACCTGTGTACGGCCGTAAAAAAAAAAAAAAAGTTTTTCTGTTTTAAAAATATTCATTATAATGAATATTTTAAAAATCTCTCTATAGATTGAGATTTTTCGAAGATTGTTTCAAACTGTGTAAATTTTTGTTCGCACATCAAGCAAAAGTGACTAAAGCTAAAGGAATGAAATTTACTGACATGATAGGCAATCACTCACCTTAAGCTATAATCGTCGGATTTAAAAAAAAAAATCCGATTTTGAGATTTTTTCTGAAAATCGTTTTAAACTGCGTAAATTTTTGTCGGCGCATCACATACGACTTAAGTGAATAAAGCAAAATTTAGTGACACGATAGGTGGTCGTACAACTTAAACTATGCCCCTAAAGTTTAAAATTTAGATTAGATTTTGAGATTTTGTGAAAACTGTTCAAACTGCTTAAATCCCAGCTAGAAAATGTTTGCACTTCTTGTGCAGAAAATTTGCATATAAAGTGAATATTTTGAATACTTTGAAAAGTATACACTTTTTGTGCACAATTTTTGACAATATAAAACATTCACTTTTTGGTATGCATAAAAACTGTATATAATTTGCACAAAAAGTGTATGCTTTCAAAATATTAAAAAATATCCACTTTTTATGCACAAATTATACACAATCTATGCTTTTTTTGCAAAAAAAGTGAAGACATTTCTAGCTGGGTATATTCATCTCGGAAGAGCAAACGCCTTGCAACTTAGGATGTGAAGCCTTTAGCGGTTGACTCATCTAAACTAATACTGTTGCGTTAGTAGATAAGCAAATAATCAGAAGGTAGAGATATTAAATTACTTTAATTAAATATTATTACAAATTATGCATATTTTACACACAAGCTTTTAGCACCGAGTACAGAACAGCGCGCTTTCTCCTTAGCTGGCACCTCGTGAGAGAGAGGGAACCCGGAATGAGTTCAGCACAGCTCATCCGCCACCACCGGCAGCGTTGCCAGATCCCCAACAGTAGCCCCCCCTGAGCGATAGCGAAAAAATTTTTACTATCAGAGGTACTTGGGGTTAAACCTGACTCGTCTGCCGAAGCGTGTGACCTTTTCCTTTGTCTCGCACTTTGTAAGTTTTGTCTCAGGCAGTGTAGGTTTTGTTTCCGGCGGTCCCACTTTTGCCGTAGGCTGAGGAGTAGGTGAGTCCTCCACACAAAGGAAAGCTGGCTTAACTCTGTCAATATTCACAGTTATTCTTTTCTCGCCGACTTTGAGGCATAAGTTCTTGTCAGTTCGAGCCATCACTTCATATGGGCCGTCGTACGGTGGTTGCAGACTCTTTTTCACGCCATCTCTACGCAAGAATACGTGTGAGCAGTCTTTCAGCTCTTTTTGCACGAAAATTGCTTGCTTGCCATCTGATCGTGCCGGAGGCGGACAAAGCTGACGCAGCTTTCCTATGAAAGTTGCGATGTCCGGAATCTCTTCCGCTGGTGTTAGAAATTCACCAGGAAGAGCTATTGTTATACCATATACCATTTCTGCAGCTGTCATCTTCAGGTCTTCCTTCCAGGCAGCTCTGATGCCTAGCAACACTGTAGGGAGAACTCTAGTCCACTCATTAGTATTGTGGGCCATAATAGCAGCCTTAAGTTGTCTGTGCAGGCGCTCTACCTGGCCATTTGCAGCTGGATGATACGGAGACGTGTGTATGCGATGAACTCCTAAGAGCTTTGCTAGAGCTGAAAATAGAGACGACTCAAACTGGGTACCTTGATCCGATGTCACTCGGAATGGTGTCCCAAATCGAGCAATCCATCCCGCGTAGAATGCTTCAGCTACACTTTCAGCTGAAATATCTACCAGTGGAAATGCCTCAGGCCACTTAGTGAATCGATCTACACAAGTGAGGCAATTTCGGTAGCCGTTGGATGGTGGTAGTGGACCGATTAAGTCGATGTGTATATGCTGGAACCTTGCTGTTGGTTTTTCAAACGCACCAGTTGGGCTCTTGGTATGTCTATGAACTTTACATTTCTGGCATGGGATGCAAGTTCGGACCCATGCGATGATATCTTTTTTCATTGAAGGCCAGACATAACGTTCAGATATCATTCGTTTTGTTGCTTTGGCACCAGGGTGTGATAAATTATGTAAGTGATGAAATATTTGTTTGCGCATCGATTCCGGCACGAATGGTCTAATGCGACCTGCAGAAATATCGCACTGCAAAACCGTGCCACTTGGGTCCCCTACCACCATTCGCTTCAATTCGAGAGTATTTGCAGGGTTCTTTAGAATTTCTTGCAGCTCTGGATCTGTTTCTTGCAAAGAGGCCATTTGCACAAAGTCAATAGCAGACTCTTTACACACAGAGATGTTCACGCGTGATAGCGCATCAGCTACCACGTTCTCCATGCCACTGATATGTTTAATGTCCGTAGAGAATTGACTTATAAAGTCTAAGTGACGAGTTTGTCTCGGTGAGCACTTGTCTGCTTTCTGTCGGAAAGCAAATATTAAGGCTTTGTGGTCGGTGAAGATTGTAAATGGCCGACCTTCCAGCATGTGACGAAAATACTTTACAGCCGAATATATTGCTAGCAGTTCGCGATCATATGCACTGTATTTTTGTTGGGCTGGCGACAGTGACTTTGAATAAAAAGCTAGCGGCTGCCATGCACTGTCTTTTAGCTGTTGGAGTGCCGCTCCCATGGCTTGGTCAGATGCATCAACTACAACAGAGAGTGGAGCCTCGGGTACGAAATATGCTAAGGCAGTAGCCTGTGCAAGTTCTTCTTTACTTTGTAGGAATGCACTCTTGGCCTCTTTGGACCATTCTATTTGACGGTTGTCGTTCTTCTTCGCCCCTGCAAGTATTTGTTTAAGATACCCTGCGTGCGTGCAGCCTTTGGTATAAACCGACGAAAAAAATTCGTCATCGCTAGGTATCGACGCAATTCTTTGATTGTTTGGGGAAGCGGGAAATCGATAATCGCTTGGACTTTCTCTTTAAGTGAGCGAATGCCTTCGGCAGAAATGTTATGCCCTAAAAACTTAACACTAGCTTTCCCGAAAACACATTTAGCGGGATTGATTCTAATGCCAAATTCAGCAAACCGTTCAAACATAGCTTTTAAATGGCACAAATGCTCCTCTTCGCTAGTAGGGGCGACTAAAACATCGTCAAAATATGGAATGCAAAAATCAAAGCCCTGCGTCACTTTATGAATAAATCTCTGAAACGTTGACGCTGCATTTGCCAATCCGAACGGCATAAATAAAAATTCAAATAGACCGAACGGAGTGGTAACCGCAGTTTTTTGCACGTCTTCAGGGCGTACCGGGATCTGGTGGTATGCCCTTGCCAAGTCTATTGTTGAAAAGACTGACTTCCCATGCAACACCTGCATACAATCCTGTATGTGCGGTACAGGATAACGATCGGGAACCGTAACAGAATTTAAGGCACGGTAGTCACCGCATGGACGCCAGTCCCCATTAGGTTTGGGTACCATATGTAAAGGACTGGCCCAACTACTACTTGAGGGTCGACAGATACCCGCGCTGACCATAAATTGGAACTCCTCTTTTGCGATTTTAAGCTTATCTGGTGGCAACCGCCTTGGCTTAGCAAACACTGGCGGCCCTTTTGTGTCAATTACATGCACTATGTCATGCGTAGGAACAGCCAGCGTTGATGAAACATCCGTAAGACAAGGATATGCACTCAGAAGAACGTGAAAAGGTGTGCTGTCAGATAGTGCCCTGATGTCCACATTGGCTTTGACTCTTACATTCCCTTTCGCTTCCAGGTTAGTAACCGGATCCCGTAACTTTCCTAGCCGGACGTCGATCAGGAGGCCAAAATGCCTCAAAAAATCAACTCCTATAATAGGTTGAGATACATCTGCGAGCACGAAAGGCCAATGAAATTCCCTTCGTAAACCTAGATCTAACTTTAACAATTTCTATCCGTAAGTATGAATGACGGTCCCATTAGCAGCAAAAAGCTGAAACTTATCTGGATTACACTTTTTTACATCCGTATAAGGTAAAACCGATACATCTGCACCTGTATCTATCAAAAATCGGTAAAATCATACAAGCCGGTGCCCACCCCATGTAAACATGGCGACAGTCGCTGGAGCTTGGCGACCGCCAAGCTCCAGCGACTGTCGCCATGTTTACTAGTCATTCTAGGCAACCAGTGGTCCGTTTTTAACTAAAAAAACCCCAGTGGATTCAGCAACCTAGTTGTACAGCTATCTAAACTAGGCAACCAGTGGTCCGTTTTTAACTAAAAAAACCTCAGTGGATTCAGCAACCTAGCTGTACAGCTATCTAAACTAGGCAACCAGTGGCCCGTTTTTAACTAAAAAAACCTCAGTGGATTCAGCAACCTAGCTGTACAGCTATCTAAACTAGGCAACCAGTGGCCCGTTTTTAACTAAAAAAACCTCAGTGGATTCAGCAACCTAGCTGTACAGCTATCTAAACTAGGCAACCAGTGGCCCGTTTTTAACTAAAAAAACCTCAGTGGGTTCAGCAACCTAGTTGTACAGCTATGTAAACTACGCAACCAGTGGACCGTTTTTAACTAAAAAAAAACAACAACAGTGAACTAAGCAACCTAGTTGTACAGCTAATGTAAACTGGGCAAACACTGGCCCGTTTTCAACTCAAAAAAACATCGGTGGATTAAACAACCTAGTTGTACACCTCTTATAAAGTCAGTATGATTAGAATAGCACGTAAATAGCACTTACGAAAACATAAACACTTCAAATATCAATTTAAAATTCACATTAAAAACCTTAAACATCGAAAGATTCGTTAAAAAAGAACACTTACCTCTATTTTTTTGGTAAATAACCGCTCAGAAATGTCCCCAACACCCACCGGCTTATAACGTACTATATTTCTAACAAACATCCACAAATTCTTTTCTTATATTAACATAACACATTTCATTCCCTTCCATCAATAACGCAAACAATTTCAAATTCCCAAACCTGACGAAACACGTATTCTTTATGGTTGCCAGTCACAACTACCACCGGCAGTTGGCGGTGCATCGCTCACTCTCGCGTCAGATTGTTCGCCAATGATTTGTAAACAAACCATTGACATGTAAACAAGGCACCGTATACGGAATATAGTCCAAAATCTCATGTTGGATGACCTATCATTCAAATACAATCCGTTGATCAAAGGTTTGCCGTCACTCTCTTGTTCGAGCGACGGCCTTATTGGTTTCCCGACCATGTACATGGTTCCTTACATTTTTTAGCTTTGTTTTTAAACGCGAAATGATACCAACATAAAGAGTCATTGCTACTATTAGAGTTGTGTCTATTTCTTGATTGACTACGACCTCTGAAAAATCGATTGCGAGATTTTGCTCGAGAACGCCCTCTATTCTCAGACTCCGATTGCCTAGTTTCCAATTTTTCTAATCGTGATGAGATGTTTAATATCAGTTCCTTAATATCCTCATTGTTGCTGACACTTTGCACACTTGGTGGTGGCCCTGTCGCGGCCATAATACCATCCGCCATTTCGGCTAACTTATCCAGATCGTCATTTGATATCGCCAAAATTTGTTGTACATGCGCTGGCAATCGCTGAACAAAAAGAGTCTTAAGCAAATCATCGCCTACTTGCGCTCCTGCCTTACTGCGCATTTCAAGTAACAATCGAGAGGGCTTTTTATTTCCCAGTTGCATCCCCGACACCAGCTCACGCAGGCGTGTGTCTTCGCTTACGGCATACTGGTTAATTAATCGAGTTTTTATCGCGCCGTAGGGGTTGTCCGGGGGAGGAGAGGTAATTATGTCCCCTACAATTGCTAATTCTTCAGGTTGCAAGGATGCAACTAAATGATGGTACTGCGTCACCGAATTTGTAATACCAGCTAATGTAAATTGCGATTCTAGCTGGTAGAACCATATCCTGGGGTTAGCACGCCAAAAAGGGGCATATTTTATACCCACACGTTGAATTGTGTTGGCATTATTCGCTTCCGCATTGTTCTGCAGGTCCGTTATTCATAGTGACACTACTGCTAACAAAAATAATACAATGTGAACACTAATAGTAGCAATAACCATAAAAATAATTCCGAAAATATCTTATTTACAATTTGCTTACTGAACGGCTGACACACACAGGGATCAAAATACAAATAATGCAATCAGAACACGTGGAGAAGTGTAAAAAACACTTACCGGGGCAGTCTTCGCATCTGGCGCTAATTCATCAAAGAGGGAATACAGAAACACAACACTAATACACTGTAATGATGACACCAATTAATTATTGAACGGAAAAATAACGTCGCATCTCCAATCACTTATGAATATAGTCACCACGTGTGTTACGAGAAAGTACACATTCACTCGGAGAAAAAAATATAGCGAAAGCTATTATCATCTTCCAGACGCACAACGACAGTCATAAAACAAGTCTTTTCTTCATAACCAGTTGGGTGCATCAACATTTCATTCCGTCGTAGAATCGTAAATATTAACCACGTGCAACTGTCCGGGCCATCACTTGACTCATCTAAACTAATACTGTTGCGTTAGTAGATAAGCAAATAATCAGAAGGTAGAGATATTAAATTACTTTAATTAAATATTATTACAAATTATGCATATTTTACACACAAGCTTTTAGCACCGAGTACAGAACAGCGCGCTTTCTCCTTAGCTGGCACCTCGTGAGAGAGAGGGAACCCGGAATGAGTTCAGCACAGCTCATCCGCCACCACCGACAGCGTTGCCAGATCCCCAAAAAGCCTATGACCTTTGGTGAAACTTTTAAACTGAGCAATCGATAAAAATTGGCACATATATCGTTGATTTGCATATTAGCTTGTTTATTTCTTTTATTGTATCAATTAATTCATGTACTTTCATATGCATATATAATTTTATAACTAAATATCCTTTTCTTCAAGGCTGTTCTAGGGAAGAATGCAAGTTTTTGAATGAAATGTCATTTAAAATTTACACAAAGGAAAATTTCTTATATATATATATATATATATATATATATATATTAATTTCGCACTTTTTCAGGAAACTTCCAGAATTTTTAGTCGCTGACAAATTTTGTTTTAAAAATATTCCTTGTCACCCCTCTTTGACAGAGATTGACTAAGGCAAGGTGCCCTTTTAGCTAGCACAAGATAGATACATACAGGAGAACACGACAAAGCTAAGAGCAGGAAGAGGACAACATGATTCAGCATTTTGTCGCCTGTCTTGTCTTCCCGCGTAATAGCTTAGCCAATCAGCAACCTTAAAACAAACATATGGTGTGCATATGATGCTCTTTGCACATTAATGAAGGAACGGAGATATCCAGCCGTTCAGCTACTTGGTAGAAAGACCGATATAAACCTGTTTGCTCGCTTTACCCTTCGCAATCTTGAAAGCGCCTATCAGATCTCAGTGTAAAGATTCGATCATCGGGAAAAGATGAACATACGAAAAATTAAGGATGATCAGAAATGATCAGGCGATGAATAGCCGATGCACCGATCATAGGCCTGGTAAAGCCCGAGCAAAGATTGCTGCTAGGGGGTTGTCTGGTCTACGGGTATTTTGAGGTCTGTGGATGTACATAGTGAGGGGATGGGGAGTGTAACATAGACATCAAGTGACTAGGAATCCCAAGTGGCTATCTTCTGTATCATTGTGAAAGGTTCTTTTGTTCCGCCATTTGGATTTTCAGGGATATTTTGAAAGAATAATATTATTATAGCTAATTTTCCTTACCTGGTTTTCGCACATTTACTGTTTATACAAAAGTACATCCGTTTTGAATGTTTAGGAATGGTGGAAGAATTTCTTGGAAGTACTGTAGTCCTATCTAAGCAGGCTTCAAAGTCTTAGCCCATTGAAATTGCTTTCGCCGCTTGGTCGTTCTTTTCGGGTGAAGCGCTAGTGTGATTCATTTGTTCTCTATTTAGCTCCGTTCGCGTGTAGAATTTAATTTAAATGCAAATATTATGGCCTCAAGAAAGCGGTCATTGAATCGTAATGTAGGTGATTATTTTATGAAAATTCCAAAAACTGATAATTTGTCTAGTGAGAGTGAAAGCGGAAATCATCAGGAAGAAATCATAAATGCCCAGCCCCAGAACAAGCTATTTCAAGGAGAACAGCACTCACAAAATACAGGGTGAATCTAAACTCTTGGGCAAAACTTTAAGGGGTGATAGGGCACACAATGAGGAATCGTAATCACATAGCAATCTGGGGTGAAACGCAGTTTTAACTTACCCGGTAATAATCACTTTTGGAAAAGCATTGAAGTGTCCGTCTAATTTCTTAACCAAGTTTCATAAGCAATAGGCTCGTCTCCGAAAATTTCATCCATGAAATAAAATAAACTTTTTAAACTATCCATTTTAGTCTTCTGTTTTGAGAAAAATACATTAGTTTCTGACGAACAATGGTCGGCAAGTGACTGTTGTTTCAGCACTTTTTCCGAAGTGATTATTAACAGCTATACGAAGACGACGTTGCCGACCCCACATTGCTATGTGATTCTGATTCCTTATTATGTGCCCTATCACCCTTTAAAGTTTTGCCCAAGAGTTTAGATTCACCCTGTATACATGCATCACTAACAGGCAGTTTGTAAAGAGGTGCATTATTAGAAAGAATACAATGATATCGCTATGGAAAAAAGAGGTATGATTTAAATTAATTTTTTCAGACATTGTTTTTCCTATGAAGTGCAAGTCCTAGCAGGTTCGAGTATTTTATTTTATCGGAAATTCGCACATCTTTCTCGAAATTCGATTACGTAATACTATATGTAGGTTGAAAAATGAAATATACAGGCGACATGTAAAAAATCGTGCCAAATGTCGCCAAGCTTCGATAACCAGGGCCTCTGAGAGAAATTTTATAAGGCGGGACGAAAGTCTTCCCGGCCCCTTTCGTAAAGCACAAAAGTTTCGAAAAAACAGGAGGGACGGAAGGGATTTTTTTTTTTTGTTTGTAAAACTGCTCTTTTAATGATTTTCATACAAAATGCTAAAAGGAAAGAGAGTGGGAGGGAAGTTTGTCTGATATGTAATGATACTTTTAATTCATGTTCGAAGATTGAAAAAAATACTAATATTTAAATGGTAGAATTAACATTTCTGCCATCTAAATCATTCTAGAATTATCCCAGATAGCACAGTTGTCCATTTTATATCCATTTCTGATCCATCTCGCCCATATAACGTCCATGTCTATAGATAGACATCCAGAAGACAATATTTATGGACATAATCTGGAAAATCCAGAAACTGTCCATGAATAGACCAAAATTAGACATTTAATTTCCAGAGTAAGTCTTTTTTATAGACGTGTCCCAGATAATCCATAGTACCTTAGTGAAATGGCAAGAAGCATGGATGGAGATGTCCAAGACTTGACCTAAGTAGGTCCATATATAGACGTTGATGTCCAAGACTTGCCCATACTAAGTCCATACGTGGACTTAGTATGGGCAAGTCTTGTATACGTAAGCACGTCCATAATTATGTCTATATAGACAAGTCTTGTATACGTAAGCACGTCCATAATTATGTCTATATAGATGTCTATAAGACTTCATATGGGCGACCTATAGTGCCATATTGATGTAAAAGAGACGAGAATCCGACGAATCGTGGATGTTTAATGGACATGTCAACTTGTCTATATGACGTCTTCTGGGAGGGTTCTGGACAAGTTTGTGCTATTTGGGATGTATTCGAAATTTAGTCTATTTAAAAAAAAGATTTTAATTAAAGACCTATAAATGAAATTCTTAACACATTCTGAAAAATTTACGGACGCACTTTAGCTGAACACGGGCCCCGGGGCGGCGCCCCCCCTCTCGTAGGGCCTGTGGATAACTGTGCCCAAATTATTGAATACCCAGTAAGTTAGCCCCCCCCCCTTTACCCAATCCTAGATCCGCCACTGTGCAGGACTGATTCTCTCAGAGCATACTTATGATTAATCTGCATGAAAACAAGTAGTGTCAGATAGAGGCTTTAATGTAAATTTTTAATTGAAATATCTAATTATGACACTCATGTTTGTTGGATTGTTTGTGCTTTATGGCTAACCCCTTTGCAGCGCTGGCCAGAGAGGCGTGCGGGGGCCCCAGGCGAAGAGCAAGAGCGGGGCCTCTTTTCTATTATATCTAATGTAAATTACTACTAGCAGTGCAAGTACATATTAGTTTTATTTCTCGGCTTTTTTCGGGATATATCGCAACCATCTGCCAAGCTCGGTCTGTGATAGCAAAAAACTGGCCCAGGAGCGGGGCCTCTATAAGCGCGGGGCCTTAGGCGATCACCTACATTCACACCACCCCTGGGCCGGCCCTGCCCTTAGAATTGAATGTTTTGTGTTATGGAAAGACTACATGAGGGCATATGCCTAAGAGGGTTGGGTGCGTTGACTGAAGGGATTCTATGCTTATTCGCGTTACATATGGCAGGGCCGGCCCAGGGGGTGCGAATGTAGGCTATCTCCTGAGGCCCCACGCCTACGCCTCTTTTTCATCACGGTAAGAGAGAAAGTTGTGCCTCACCAGGGCACAATGGTTAAGTCTCCGAAAATGGTAGACGGCCGAAGTATGAAGGTCCCTGGTTCGGATCCCATCACGCGGCTGTCGATCTGACGGTCTGGAGTTTTGGTTGGTTTTCTCCAGATGTAACGTGAATACGCGTTAGAACCCCTTAGAAAGTCCTCTTACTAAGGCACCCTCCATCTTTGGTAGATCGCCTCTAGCGTAGCGTTGCCACAATCACACGAAATTACAACAGAAAGTTTGAGAGTCCAGTTTTCGTGCAGTTTTATTTGAACGAAACCGTAATTTTAAAGCAGCTTTCACCGTGCTAGACAAGGTAATAATGCACTTGTACCCTTTACCTACACCATCCTTGGCACCATAAGCCATCGAAAGAAGCTAAGGTCGTATTTCATAAAAATGTGTACAAAATAACTTTAAAATTTTTTGCGATGATTTTTCCCCCCCTTAGAACGATGTTTTCCAGGTTTCATGCCTCACCAGTATGCAAATTGACAAACGGGATACGGGATAAAGATTGCCGTGGATAGTCCTTCTCTTTCTGTTAAATTTTCTCCTTAAATAAATTTTAATCAATGAATAATTCAAACATATAAACCAAATTGAAGCTCAATCGAATGTACCGTTTAAACGGTACCGCACTTTCAAGAATTTCTCCCCATATGCCATAATGTAAAAGAAATCTTTCTCGTAGCCCTGTAGAAAAATGATAAGTCCTATACACATCAAAATCAATACCGGTCGTGTGACGGTGGTTTATAACATAGATACCCGATTTGAACTCAATCGAATGCTCCGTTTAGGAGCTATCGTGTTCACTCACATACACACAAACACGCATGCACTTGCACATACACACACACTCACATACATACATACATCTCGTAAAAATAGCATAAATGAATTCAGAAGACCTCAAAACGTTAGTGTACGCCACTGGCTAAAAGAGGTCTGGACCGTATGAAGAATTCGGCGATGCTTGATAGCAATTTTGAAGGTGAAGTTGGATAATATGTATCCAAGGTGTCTCTGAATTCGTGGGCCAAGCTTTAAGGGTAGGTAAAATGCATATAAAGAAGCACTTAGGCATTTTTTAAGCAGCAACGTGGAGTCAGAAATAAAAAGTGTAGGCGGAAAAACATTAAATACTGAGACAATGGAAAAAAATCTGGTTATCTGCATAATATTACAGTAAAGACCTAGAGGTATCAATTCAGTGATCGGGGTGTATTGTAGCCAGTGGAAGGCACTATGACAAGCAGTTGTGCTGCACACATTTTTCTAAAAGATTTTTATAGCAGACGACATACAAGTTTAGTAATTGAATTTATTTTTTTTAAAGAATTTTTCTGGAAGAGGTATTTCGCGAATTACTTGTTAGTGTTCCAGTTGCTGTTCGAAATATCATGTGGTTTCAGCACGATGGAGCTCCAGCCTATTTCCACAATAATGTGCATAAGTATCTAAATGCCACCTTTGGTATTCGATGAATTAGGGAAGGTGGACCAGTCACTTGTTCAGCATTTTCACTAGATTAAAGTATTCATTTTTTCTTCTGAGGGTATCCCAGGGCACTCGCCTACGACACTGCAACTCGATGTCTGCCCCCACTGCAAAACTTACAGTAGCTGCTGTAAATTTTTGGCAAACTCTTGGCATCTTCCAAAGAGTAGGGCAATTACTTGCTAGACGATTCCACGTCTGTATCGATATTGGTGGTGGCATGTAATATAACGTAAATAAAGAGGTTTTTCTTCCTATTTGCCCAGCTTTTCCTGTTTTACAATACTTATGCACTTTTCATTTTCGACGACACATTGCTATACAAAAAAGTACTTCTTTATATGCATTTTACCTACCCTTGAAGTTTCGCCCATAAATTCAGGGACACCCTGTATATTCAATCCATAGTGAATGAAATGTGTTCCGCATTAAACAAAAGATGTGTCGGATATCTGTTTTCTTATCCTCGGAGCTCAGTGAGGAAATAAAGATCAGTATTTGTCTCAATGAGTAAAATTTATCCGATTCTTTTTTAAAGGATTTCACACGAATGGTTAATGTTTGCTTTTAAATAAATGAAGTACAGAAAGAAACTCCAAATGGTTATTAGTTAATATTATTTGTAACTGCTCGTGATAATTATAAGCAATACTCATTGCTTCTTCATATGAATTCAGTCTTTGCGATGACAAATCAGACAGTTAAATAAGTAATAGTTATTTAAAGAACTACATATTTACCGAGAAATAATAATGTATTCTTCAGTTACAACACACTTATATCGCGTTACAGTAATAAGAGCTTTAGTTATTACATGTATAATACTTAAATGGGTTTTAAAAGTACTGAACTAGTAATAAATAATTAATTATTACTAGAATTAAGAGTGAATAAAAACAGAATTATTGGAAATGTAATTTAACTTTTTAATTAATTACATACAATTAATTAAACATTGAATTTCGACTTAATTTTTCATGAAATTAGTCCGATGTAAATATTATTTCACTTCAAATCACATGTTTTCAACTTTATTTTTAAAATAAAATAGCATTAATTAAAAAAAAAAACAGGCTTAACTTGCTTAAAATAAAAATGACAGAGATAAAAATACTATAAATTGTTTAAGCTTGAACCTTATCATACAATTACAATTACAACAAATAAATGGTATAACTAACTTCTAAAATGTAATTTTTTAAACTTTTCTGTAAACTATTTCTTTAACAAAAGAAAGTAATATTGTTTACTCAGCAGTTAAACCGGTGCAGGGCGTTTTGTTCAGCCGTTTTTTAAGTAAATTTCGTAATAAAGGAAGAATGAAAACACCAGTATAATATTGAAAAGCATTTAAAATGCAATATTTATACTCGAAACCTGTACTGTTCAACAACATAAGCCAATTTTGAAAAGAATTAACATTCTTCGAATTCCTGACAAACATTTGCGAAGAACGCAAAAAAAAAAAAAAAAAAAATAATAATAATAATAATAATAATTAACCTTAAGATAGACTGCTGGTTACGGCCAGTGAAAAACGGTTTAAATTTCCTTTAAAACGAGTAAAATCATCAACCACCGATTCTAATCATAAATAGCTTTTTTTTAAAATGCATCTATGTTCCAACTGCCAGTCAAAAAAGAGTTCTACATAAAATCCACCCCTTCTTCAGGATAGCCGATCAAAGGTCATCTTCAAGAGCACCATGTCAAGCACACACATCTCCGTTTACACTCAGACAATCGAAATATCAGTTGACTTGAGTACATTTTGTGATTGACTTAACACAGTACGAGAATGATTAAGGCTAGGATGCAGTTGCAGACACTATTGACCGTCATTATAAACCAGTTTTATAGACCGATTTCAGTTTTATTTCACGACGATTTTAGAACGCAATGCAGACTCACTGAACGTGACGGTAAATAAGCTGACCGTTGATAAAATTTTATTTATCAATCCAGAGCAGTCAATAGCAGTCTTTTCGGTCATTATACCAGGAAGTTGGCGTGTTTGGTTAGTTCATTTTAGCTGTTTATGGAACAAGGAAGACAAATATGGTACACTCATGGATTATGGTGTATATTCTAAACAATATTTATAAAGGCGAAGTAGAATATACTTGGCGAATATTGTAAAATAGTTTTAGTATTGTTTACATTTACAGTATACCCAACATCGCACACATGCTACAAATAAAACAAGGTTCTAAAACAGCTCATTCACCTCGACTAAAAAATATATGAAATTATACAAAATTTCCTTTTTTTTAAATTTCTAAAATTTAACCTATGTTTTAAATGAAGCTGACTAGATTTGGTTTGATCTTTTAAAAAAACTGTGAACAGTTTAGTTTACGAATTAAACAATTTCACAGACTCAAAAAAATTTAGAATGTCTCTCCACAAGCTATACAAATGGTTAATCTTTGAGAGTTATATAATATTTAGAAACAAGTTCTTTAATATGCTTTTTCAATATTTTGCTAAATATGTCATGCTACAGCAAATTTTGAAAAAAAAAAAAATGTTGTTGTTTGTTTAAGAACTTTCAAAATGTCCTTAGGTTCCTTTTCTGTAAAAGTGAATAATTCAGAATGTGGAGAAACATTCTGAAAAATTTTTAAAGCTTTGGAAATTTTTAAAGCTTTTGTATGCTTTTTAAACTGTTCGAAAACAAAGTAGCATGCATTGTTTAAATAAAGTAAAATAACAATCCTAATTAGGCATGTCAAATCCATAAAAAAATGTAGAATACATTGTCTAAATGAACTGTTATGCATAGATTGATATAATAAGTCTAAAAAAGAAATCTTAATATTACACTTTAAAAAATTAATTTTTGAGTAAATAAATTACTCAAAAAAAAAAAACCGATTATTTTATTTCATTTGAAAGTAAGTACATTTATTTTAGTTCTTCTATGGTGTTTTTTTTCTGTGCATTAATCAGTACTTAAAATAAAGAAAGACGTCTTTTTAAAGTTAAGGAGAAAGTTTATGAAATAATAAAAAAAATATTACTAATTCTCTTATCTAATGGTTAAAATGACGCATGTAGTTTTCCAGTATACTCTTATTTTACTGAAATTCATTATTAAATCGACGAAATTGATTTATTCGCCATTTCAGACGATAACCGCGCCAGGTATTTGCCGCTTCGTGGTTAGTAAACGCACACGTACCGAGTGCGAAATCGTGTATCTCCAGAGCAAAGCGTTCTGATTGGTTCATTTTTCGATATAATCGATATAACATCGGTGAATAGTCATTATAACTAGGTCCTAGGACCGTCAATAAAAGTGAGTCTGCATCGCTATTTAATGACCGGTCATCTATTTTATTTTTTAAACCAGTCCATAAAAATTTTAAAGACTGGTGGGTCTGCATCGCAGCCAAAAAGTACCTTACGATTTTCCTTCCAATCCAAGAAGCTCAAAACTCGCAGACTAACGTCATGCGAGAATAAATTAAGCTGGAACATTTTTGAAATCACCTACTGCACTTAGATAATACAATTCCACACCATGGACGAGTGGATTGGACAATAAATATAGTAGACAGACAGGGGAAAGGTCCTGGCTGTCGATCTAACGGTCTGGAATTTTAGGCGTTTTTTTTTTCCAGATGTAATAGGAGTTAGAACCCCTTAAAAAGTCTTCCAAGACATCCACCCTGGCAGATAGCCTTCGTGCAGATTGGCCTTAACCACCACAACGAACCAACCCATAAAATATTGTTTCTCTCATATGAACTCAATTCACGATATCCACCATCGTCTCTTAAAAGCACGATTAGCTAGCGAAGCGATCGACGATCTGAAACTAATCCGTTAGCTCAGAGAAACGTCTAATATAGGTATGGGCAACCTTTCAAAAGTTGACGGCCAAACTGGGATTTATATGGGAACTTGAATGGTCTATATGGGATTTTATACAGAATTATTTTGTGTTCCGCTGGCCGGATCAAAAGCTGTGTCGGCCCGCAGGCTGCTTATATGTGGTCTAGGACAGAGGTTCCCAAACTGTGTGCCGCAGCACCCTCCAGACAGCACAGCAAACTTGCATCAAACTTGCAGCAAGCTTGATTTATCAAGTCAATAAACTTTAATTAAGCTTGAAAATTTCAAGCGTGTAAGCTTAATGCAAGCGTTCTAGTTTACACTTGCATTAAGCTGGACATTTCAAGCTTGACATAGCAAGCTTAATAAATTTTCCTAAATACACGGGGCGACGGTCGGCGAACTCGCCCCACATATTTTACTTTGCCACGCATTTTCCCCTCTACGCCGAAACTTCAATTTAATTTAATCTGTTTCCATCAAGTGTCCGTGGCTAGAATAGAACCCGGGACCTTTCGGTTGGGAGGCGAGCGCGCTATCCGTTCGGCCACTAAGCCTCGCGCAGCTATGACTAAAGTTTAAAGTGACTTATCACGCCGTTTTCTGGCCAGATTGATAAGTGGGCGATATGTTATTTGTTTTTTTTCATTTTTCCATGGGATGCATCAAAATTAAAATAATGTTATGTGTGATTTAGATACTCTACTAATAGGGAAATAAACATAATATAAACTTAAGAGCAGCACACGTTTTAAAACTTTCAATATCGCAACACTCATGAGCAATACTGCTGGCCAAAATTGAGACAAACGACTGATTTTGAAATCAATTTCGTAGTATAATTGTATTTTATTTTGAAGAATTTCCATATTTGGAAATATAGAATCTTTTTTTTTTTAATTCTATGGTGAACCACCCATAAAGTGAAGTATATTAACTAAACAAATTGTGTTAATTATATTAAAATTTATTTTTAGGGCTAATTAATTAGTTAATGGAATTACTAATGTTAATTATATGTAAATAAAACTAAAACTCCCCTCGTGTTACACTTCACAGGGGCTTATACCATTTATTCCTTCCCCTTGCGTGTTCTAATGTCCAGGTTTTGAGCGTAATAAAATAAAACACGTCTTTCACGAACTTCCAGCAAATTTGAGAAACGCTAGACAATTAATGTCCATTCTCTTTCACAGATGGCGCCATCACTGCACACTTTCGAAAGCTAAATTCAAGCTTGTATTAATACGTCAAATTCAAGGAAATGTCAAGCTTGATTTAAGCTTATGTGCTGTCTGGGAGGATGCTGCGAGCGTATGCCAGGGGTGCCGTGGAGATCATGAAGAAAAGTGTTTTGGTGAAGTATAATCAAATAATTTCCTCTGAAGCGGTATCCCATAAAAAGTCAGCCAAGCCAGTGACCGAGTGGGCGAAAATAAAAATATTTCAGTCAAGTTCGAGAGAGTTCAGTGTCCAGTATCTTCTTTTTTACAGGAAACTCCCTGAAATGGGAGAGTGGTGTCAAAATTCTATATCCCTTTCCCAAGGGAGTACTTTCTTGATAGTAAACCCTATAAACAACATAAAAGAAGTAATGAAAAATGCATTCAAACTGTTTCATTCTAACATAATTGCTTTAAAGGTAACCTGCCGTGAAAGTTTTCAGCCTGATAAGGGTAATGCGAAATGTTTTTAGCCTGACAAGGGTGCCGCGGGGAAAAAAGTTCGGGAGCCCCCGATCTAGGAGAAACAAATGTGGAAAACCTTTCACGTGAAATAAGAGCGAGCACTGTTTCCATAGCAGAGTTGGGCAAAGTACACCGAAAATGTATTTTCGATACAAAATATAAAATACATCGAATCAAACACTAAAATACAAACTACAAAATATTTCTTGAATTTAAAAAAAAAAAAATTAAAATACAAAATACATTTATTTTCAAAATACATACACTGTATTAAATATCTGTAATTTTACAACACACTGTGCTGTATCTAATTTACAACACGTGAAGTATAAAGAAATTCAAGCACACCGTGCTTGATTTTTTAAATTTAGGGTGGCACTTCTGGCGATCATGTGACATTCAAAGCGAATCAGAATAACGCGTGCCATTATCAGTGAACTAAGCTAGGATTCCAGGCAGAATATTTGATCTTTGGCATGTGGTCATGGTTTGATGTTCTGTTAAATCTGAAGACAGGCGTTTAGCAATTTTATCTTCGTTTGTTGGTAAAATAGATGTTTGGAATTGGAAAATGTGTTATGCATGGAAAGGAATGAAATATTGTGTGAAAAAAAATATGTGTTTTTGTTAGAAATATGGTGCGGGTATTTGAATATAAAACTAAATAAAGGAAAGCATGTTGTTTTTTACGTTATAAGCCGGTGGATATTAGGAACAGGAGAGCGTTAGTGACATTTCTGGGCAGTTAATTACAAAAAATTAAAGGTAAGTGACTTTTTTAATGAATCTTTGCGATGTTCAATGTTTTTAATGTGAATTTTGAATTGATATTTTTATGTTTTCGTTTAGTGCTATTACGTGCTATTCTGATCATACTGACTTTATATCCACGGATGTTTTTTGGAGTAGAAAACGGGCCAGTGTTTGCCCAGTTTACATTAGCTGTACAACTAGGTTGCTTAATCCACTGTAGTATTTTTAGGTTGAAAACGGTCCACTGTTTGTTCATTTTAAATTACTTGTTGCTGAATTTTCAGACGTTTTTTAGGTTTAATATGGACCGGTGTATTTTGTTGTTTTGATGTGCTTCTGTTAATGGAATTTATGTGCAATTTTAATGCGTTAAAATTCTTTGACTTTGCTTTGCAGATCGTGCAAACTGGTTGGCGACAGTAGCCTGGGGCTTAGCAACTGACAAGCTCCAGCGACTGTCGCCGTGTTTACATGGGGCTCGCACGGTCGATTTTACTATTTATAGTATTGAATTTTAACATTACAATAGGGTCTGACAATAACATTTTGTGGGCCAATTTTTTTTGTGCTCCTATAAATCTCTAAATTAAATGTATTGGCCTATTTCTGCATGTGTGCCCAGGGCACATGTCCCAAGTGCCCGTGCGATAATCAGGGCCTGCATTACAACCCTTATATTAAAGGTGTAGAAATTTCTATTTAATTTAAAAGAGGATATTAATCAAACCATGAAAAAGACAACTATATTTAATTTAATATTAGCACAATTCTTAAACTTTATAGAACTTAATTTCTGAACTTAGAGAGCTTTTTTTAAAAAGTTTTATAATTTGAAACTTATTTCTTTAACTGTACTTAAAATTGATATTTAATTAGATGTACTTAATAATGAATAATAAAAATATTTACTCGATTAAAAAATATACATGGAGTAAATTAATTTGTGGAATGAAATAATAAAAGGTAGACTATTTTAAAACTCTTGAAGTATCTCTGACTGGATTCTGTTGTTTGGATGATTTTTTTGTATAATGCCATGTATTTTTAGAAACTGTTAAATGTTTCATATACACAAATTATATTTTGAATTATATTTAAAATTATTTACTCTTATTTTTAAATATTGATTATCACAAGTAATTTATTGTTCTTCAAAAAAGTGTTGAGCACGTGAAAATTGTCATCATTTTGTGCATTTATTCTAAAATGCTAAAAATTTTATGCAAAATTTCAGGGATCATTCTTAAATTTTTATTACAGTACTTTCTTTTCGGGGGGGGGGGGTGGATTCCCAATTTTTATTTAAATTACTAAAAATATATTTTTGTACAAACAGAATTTTTTTAAATCTTAATTATGGGAAAAGGGGTTAAAATAAATACAGACTTTCTTCAATGAAAACATTTTTTTAAACTATGTTAAGATGTTTTTCATGCAGTTTAACTCTATGCAGGACCTGACTAAAACATTTTTGTGTATAGGGCATTTTTCAAGTTTTGTTCACCTATACATATTTTGTGTCTTTGTATAATTAGTCTAAACTCAATTTTTGGCTTCTATCTGCATGTAATGCCCAGGGTATGTGCCCAAAGTGCTCGTATAATAATCAAAGATTGGCTGCATGTTAAGTTTCAGTTGAGGCTGTTTTGACTTCTTCTCATGGGGAAGTCTTAAGAAATTGTGGGTACACTGAAAAGAAAAAAAAATAAACTTGAATAAAATGTTTTCATTCAACATATAGAGATGAGATATTCGTGGATAGTGGGAAAACAGTGGAGTTCTGACGTTTGCGTTAGATGTGTTCCAAAACCAATTGTTAAGTGAAATCTTCGCTTTGTGAGATAGGGTATACACACATCATTCTTAAACGATATATAGATGATATCTTACTTGTAAACACTACTAATAATAATAACATTATCTTCCCCATAAAATATCCATCTGCTCTGGAATTAATTAAAAATGATATGTTTAACAATTCTGTTAGTTTTCTAGATCTAAGTATCTCCATCACTCCTAGAAATAGCCTTAGTTTCAATATATATGATAAGCGTAAAGATTTTAGCTTTAAAGTAAATAGCTTTACTCATTTTTCCTCCTGCTTACATAAATCTGTATTTCGCAATATCATCTATAATCACTGCTGTAGAATCAAGTTTCTATGTTCTGATGATTTCAAAGTCTCCAATTTTAAGTCTCTATTTCTGTCAGCTAGACAATACAACTATCCCACTAAGTTCCTAAAATCCATTATATACAATTCTTGAAAATGATGTGTCTAATGTCTTTATTAATTTACTGGAGGTTGGGTGGGGTTTTGGTTTTAAGGTTGTAATTGGATGGTTGGGTTGGGCGGAGGAAGTTTTTCTCTTATATATAAAAAAAAAAAAGTAATATGTTTAAAAACAATTTGGATGTGTTTATGCATGCATATATATATCTGGAGGAATAAAAAAAAAAAAAAAAAAAAAAAAAAAAAAAAAAAAAAAACCGGGGTTCCTATATTGTGATTATTCTGTTCTAAACATTATTTTTTTTCTTATTTACTAGATTAATCTTCTGTCATACAATAACTTATTATACATACTTAGTCAATAATAATAATCATTATATTTTTTAAACAATATGTTATATTTAATTTTGCTATAATATTTATTTTATTCAATCTTTTAAATTTATTATTATTCAATATATATTTATTATATTAATATACCTGGATATTCTTAAAATTTAATAATATTACCTATTAGTATTTGGCAACTCCTAAACTTTCTTCTTTCCACTTTTACACATTTATTTAGTGGCAACACCATTTTTCACTTTTTACAATTCTTAGCATTGGCAACACATATCAACTGTTCAAAATAAATTTCCATGTGCTCAAGGTTTGGTATGTAAAATTATCTTTCTAATTTTTGTTATCTTTTTGATTTCTTCTTTCCTTTATATAGTAGGGTAGGGCCCAGATGTGTGGAGTTAATATCTCTTCTGATATGCCACACAACCGAAACCCTACTATTTGGTTTACTGTAAATTATAATCCACTGTTTGTGGTCCCTGAAGATGGTGACAGTGGTTATAATTTCCGTTCCATTATACTATCACAATAATTCTTGCACTTTATTTGGTTTCAAAATCTGGTTTCTAATTCTTGATAATAGCTGTTACTTTTCTGCGAGATATGTCTTATTTGTAGTATGTTTTGTGTTTTACTTGTTAGTTATATATATATATATATATATATATATATATATATATATATATATAGCTACCTCTCTATCTACAACCTGCAACCTCTAATAAAAGTATTATGTTTATGTTTTCATCTTAAGCTATAATAGTTCAATTAAATTTATTTTTCCATTTAAATTTCACGTTTATGTCTATTAATGTTTATTATAAATGTACATAAAACAAATATGCTGAGATTTGAATTTTGACTCATATTATAAGAGTGTTTCTGAAGTGTTATTAAGTGTTTCATTATACGCCGAGTATACAGGGTACAATGAAACACTGTCATCCTTCACCTTTTGATATTTTTTAACCATGAAGATGCTGTTTACAAACTCATAAAAATTCATTTAGATGGGGAAAAGAGTAGATTAAAATTGTCCATTAATTTTATTTTTGTACATGCAAATTTGTGAACAGGAAAAAAAGTAGTGAATTTTGTTTCATTGTACCCCAACTTCCCCTACTTACCGCTGCGAGTCATTATTTTCTCTCATGATAAAAATTAAAACTAGTTTAAGAACGCAAATTACATATTAAGGTTTTGCGTTTAAGGTTGATCAATTAAGATTTTGCGTTACGAGGTTTGATTCAAATACTAATTGCTTTCAAGCTAGAAACAAATATAAAAATCCCACTAACTTAAATTTTCCATTTTATTTTAAAATTATTTTAGGAGTTGTTGTTATGTTGCTTTTTTAAAAATTAATTTTTTTTCTACTGTATTTCTTCATATAATGTAATAAATTTATTTAAAAATGCTTCTACTTTATTATTTTAATTGAATTGCTATTTAAATATGTAGTTGTTTTTTAAAATTTAAAAATCTGAATATATATATACCTATCAAATGGCTTTTACGTATATGTTTTCTCTCCCCGATATCCTACTTACTTATTAAAATTTAATCTATAGTTTTAATTTCAATTTTTGATTCTTGTAAAATATTTATTGCACTTGCGTCATCCAAGTAAACTATTGATACCTTTAGGATAGTGCTGCCATCTATACTAAGTAGTAAGCATTGATTTTAGATTGAAATATAAGGGATGTTTCTAATTCTTCCCCTTGCTATGTAGGATCCATGAGTTTAAAATAACCCTTCGTATGCCATTCACTACATCTTGTAAATATCACGCTATCTTAGACCAGATTATAATTATAATTATTATTTTATTTTTATTTTATTACTTTTTTTTTAATTTTTATATATTTTTAATTTCTATTTCTTGTGTAGTAATACCGTTGGTTACAGTGTTTTTTGCGTATTCTAGATTTTTTCACAATTTTCATTTTCCAGTGTTAGTAATTACTTTTGGTTACAGTTATTTGATTTTTCTATATTTTCTACTTTTTATTCCAGATATTATTATTAATTTTTTTTTCTTAATTACATCTTTGGACTGTAACCTATTTTGTACTTTTTGATATAATTGTGTCTTTTCTACTCTGATACAGTATAATATCACCCATAATGGTACTAAACAAAAATAATTTAGTGACTGGCAAAAGTGGATTACATGATGTAAGTCCATATGCCCGGTACATTTGTTCTAATTTACAGGAAGAGGGGAACAATGGATCGAAAAACAGTTACTCTTCCTACAAAAATTACAGTAGTGATTGGCAATCTTTTCTTTTTAACTCTTGTGTCTCCAAAAAATGCAAAACTTGCCCTTATGCTTCTAACAATCTAACAGACAATAGTACTAATTATCACAATTTTTGCAAAGTATATAATTGTATATATAAAATTTCATGTACTATCTGTAACATGGCTTATATTGGACAGACTCGTAACCCGTTACACATACGCATTAACCTGCACCGCAATAACGTTAAAAACTATTTATCCAATAGTCACCTTACCAATGTAGAATATGCTCACTTTCACTCCCACGGATTTGAAAATGTTTCTATCGAAATTCTCGCAATACAGACCAATACTTCTGAACGGCTTTTCCTCAAATCACAATTAATCAATTGTCATAACACCTGTTATCCTTATGGTCTTAACCAAATAGTACATAATAAACACTTACATTATTATAATACACAATCTGATCCCTCCAAGTATACTCCTATTTATAACCTTTTAAATTTGTCCTTATATAAACGAACAAGTCGATATAAACGAGGAAGACATAAAGCTACTTCTACTAACATAATGTCAAATAAGCACATTCAGTCTGAGTTATACACCTTAAATAAAAGTTTTGAGGTTGACCATAATTGGCTAAAAATACGAGCCTACGTTTTCTCTTTAAAGAAAAAACACCTCTCAAAGTATTATAAAGTTTTCACTTCATATACTTTCTCTGACCATTTTGCCCACTTGTTTTATGATTTAATAGTTACTCGTGCCAATGCACTAAATTACAATTTACTAGGTCACAATCGCAATAGTACTAAGCTAAATTCCAATTTTGTAATTAATTTCTCCAATCCTGTTTTTAATATGATTAACTTCAATAAACTTTTATCATCTCACTCTGACTCTTTCCCTTTACCGCATCTCAGCCTAAAAAAATCTTTCAAATACCCTATACCTATGGGTAGAAAGATATTTAATTATAACTCTTTCTGTAGGAACTTTGTACCCGATGATGAGGTACCCTGTCTTTGTACCAGTGGTCAATACAATTCTTATGTTAATTCTGATTTTGGACATATAGTTACCGGAGATCTTTCTATTATCAAAGATCTTAAACTTCAACGGATCATGAAAAGAGGTACTAAGTTTAGGTTACCCACTAAATACTGTATAGATGATATAATAGATACTTTCACTTATAATATAGACGTATATATATATAACACTTCAATAAAAAACAGCAAACCTTCTGCCTTCTTTAATGAATGGAAATTTAATATTCTTGCTGACCTTAAAAAACAACTACTTTGTAAATTTAGATATACTAAAAATATAAAACTAAGCAATCAAATAACAGAGCTACAGAATAACTTTATCATTACTTATGTTGATAAGTCTAGCAATAACTATGCTATAATATGTAAGCAGTTATATCACAATCTCTTAGCTTCATCCATTAACAATAATCCAAATTTCAGTCTAACATCTATCTCTGAGATAACATTTAACAAAAAGATCTTAGCTTTCCACAAGTTACTTAAAATCAAGCATGACAATCTAAAATATCCCTACTTAGTGCTAATACCAAAGTTTCATAAAACACCACTAAAATTCAGAACTGTTACTATAGGATGTAACACTTATAATAATGTAGCAAGCAAAATATTACTAAAAATACTTACTTCTATGCATGATCTGTACATAAAATCTAACACTTCTTCTGTATCTATAGGTAATAGCTATGAACTAAAAAATAAGATTAATGCTCTACACGATGTAATTAATATATCAACTTATGATTTTAAAGACTTATTCAATAGTATACCACTAGACGACTTATACAATATAATATTGAATCTATTTATACATAGTAATAATAATATAACCCTACCTTCTTACATAGATACTATGTATTTCGAAAATCTTTTAAAGTTCATAGTCTATAACAACTACATTCTACATAATAATAAATTATATAAGCAAGTTATAGGAATACCACAAGGTGGTTCCAATTCCAGTTACTTAGCAGACCTATATTTATATAATTATGAAAAAAATTACAATAATCCTTCTCTTATAATATATAGGTACATAGATGACATAATAACAATAGCTACTGACAATACTTATAGTGATACTGACCACCTACCCATAGCGTACCATTGAGCCCTAGAACTAATAAAAAATCCTAATGATAATAGAATAATTAATTTTTTAGACTTACAAATTAGAATTAATGATGATAAGAGTCTATCCTTTAATATATATAATAAAAGAAATGACTTTAATTTTCAGGTTAATACTTTCACTCATTTCACTTCATGTATGCACACTTCTGTGTTTAGAAATATTATCTCTAATCATTAGTATAGAATAGAGTCTCTATGTACCAATAGTTTTAAGGCCAGTAACCTAACTGACCTATAAAATATAATTATCCCAATAATTTCTAACTTCCATTTTATATCCTCTATGTAATCAAAAAAACTGTATGTCCTAATCAGAATATTGGTTGGTGAGGTTGGGGTTGGTTATTGGTTCTTTCTATATTAAAAAAAAATCATAAAATATATATCTATATATTTTATTTAAAAAAAAATCTATAATTAAGAATAGTTGACCACTGGTACTTTTTCCTTTTTTATGTGAGTCTGTAAACAATGAAGCCATACAGAGTACTGTTCTACCTAAATATTTTACAATTATATTAGCATAAATAGCAATTAATAAATGTGTATAATTATTATCAATATCATTACTGTTAAAATTATTTCTACAGTTTTTCTCCTTTTCCACAACCTCAACTAAGTACTTCTTAGCTACTGCAGCTAGTACTACGTTACACATAGGCTAGCAATACTAGTGTTATATTTATTTTATTATTTATTCATTTAATTATTACCATTTTTATTCTTTTTATTTATTCATTTAATTATTACTTTTTATTTATTCCTTTCCTTTCCATACTTCCAAAGTATCATTAATATATCATTTTTTTTTCACACTCCATGGCATTACTTGTCTATTGATTGCATTAAGTCTTCTCTGATGGCAACATGCACTAATACTGCCTCCATTACTGAGCTTTGATCTTCTTGTCGGTCCACTTCCTCGTTGTTTATTTCTAATAGCTACGGTCGCGCCCCCAAGTTACAAAAGGACCCTAATTTTGGTCAGGTAACTTGCAGAAACCTAGCTATTATTGTTTTTTTCGATTAAATTGAAATGTGTGTGCGGTGGCGCCTGATGATAGAGCACACCATTTCAATATTAATTCCATTTTCCGTCTATTTGCGGTTACATGTGATTAGGCTTAAAAAGCTCACCAGTTCTAATTTGGCGCTTTATATCCTATTTATCCACTCTTTCATTGCCTTAAAAGGCTATATTAAAACACTTATCCGGTATAAGCTCGTTAATTGGCACCATGTGCTATTTACTTTTTTATTTTTTTATATTTTTATATTTTTTTCACTTTATCAATGGATTATCTTGGGATTTCACTTTACGTAAGTAAGCTATTATATATTATATATATATATATATATATATAATATATATATATATGTATGTATATATATAGTTGAACTTTAATTAAAATTCTTTTTTCTATATAAATTTTCTATATATTATTAAACGCATGTTTTCTTTTATGCTGATTTTTTAAGCGCTGGATAGCATGTGAAGCAACTATAATTTTGTTGTATTTTTAATTAAAGTTCAACTATATATATATATATATATATATATATATATATATATATATATATATATATATATATATATATATATATATATATATATATACATACATACATACATATGCTGATACAGGTATACAAAGAAGGGGTTGCACAATGCAATAAAAAAAACTGGTGCGAGCGACTGAAAATTTCATTTGCTTCCGCAATTTTGAAAATATAAGAACAGTTTGGCGCCACTTAATTTTTGTCAGTTCCACTAAATATTTGGATTCTATTTGCATCCCCTGCGCTAATAAATGTATACAAATATAAAAAATTACAGCAGTATCTATAAACCTGTAATTAAAAAAATAATTATTAATGATTAATGTTATAATAAGTTATTACTCGTATGTGAATACAAAAATCTTTTATATTGTTACTTTTTATGCCAAATAATAACGACTTTTTTGTAATATTTCTATATAATGCAATGAATTGTTAAAATTATACAAAAACTATTATAATTTCATAGGTACGTCAACTCATACGGCCTCCTTTATTACTGCCCAATTTACATGTGGCCTCCAATGGTAAAAAGGTTCCGCATCTCTAGAGGATAGAATATGTCGGGATGTTCAAGAGAAGAACGACCAACTCGCAATCACCTAAAGCAACCATTCAGAGTCAGGAAGCGGTATTGCTTAAGGAGCAGGACAAATTATCACTGGAACTCAACTGTCTCAATTCCAGGTATGAAATTTTGCTGTGAGTCTTGTAAATATGTAAGCCAGCCTATTAACCCCTACCCCTTTTTCTACACCTCTCTTGTTTTTTTAAACCTTTAGAATCTGAGAATAAATGCATGTTCATGCACGTTTATTTTAAATGATGAGTTTTTAATAATTTATTGATTGTTTTACATCAAATAAAATTCATTAAAATATTTTGGTAAAAGAGGATTTGATTACGGTGATATTTCTGTGGTTTGTAAAATATGTCAATTTGGGACAAGATATGTATAAATAAGAAATAAAGTTTACATTACAGATTTCTTTAAAGAATTAATTTTAAAAGAAAAATTTCTAGTTTAATGTTATGCTTCTTACAAACGTGATTTTTTTCTTTAGGAAAAGAGTTTTCGAATTAATTGTGTTCATTTTTTGGCCATTCAGTCACTCTCAGAATTTATAGATAATCAGAAGTTCAATGTGTAATAATGTCATAAGACACTAACAGTTTTTTCTTTCAGAAGTAAAATGTTAAAAACATGCTTATATTATTTATTAACAAAAATACTTTATATTTAGTATACTCCCTTCTTCAATAACTAAAAATTTTAATTGAAATAATTTAAACTTAAAAAATGTTCTTCAGTAAAGAATAATATTCACATTGATTGATTTAAATAATTCTTGTGTCAGAACAATCCATTTTAAATGTTTCAGAAGTGAGTTTCATAAGATTAGTTTCATAAGATTAAAAAAAAAAGAAAAAAAAAGAAGGAAATAAATTTTATATATATTTATTCATATCCATACAAGGTAAGTGAATGAAACTGTATAATTAAAAAAGTCACTGTAAAGAAAGAAAAAGGGAGGCAGTTTTGACCATCACTGTTGTCAGAGAGTGGAAAATAAGTTATGAAATACTGGGTTGGTGAACAATTCGTGTGTGCCTTTAAAAGCGAACTAAAGGAAAGGCAGTCTTGTACTGTCAGTGTAATAAATATAATTTGTGACTGTACCTAAAAACAAAGAATATTTTAAAGTAACCTCCCAAAAGACTTTTCAAGCATTAAAAGAAAGGATTCAGCATGCTGTGTCCACAATAACGCTAAAAATGCTGTGAACTTTTATAGGCAGCTTTGCAATGAGGCTACAAGAATGTGTGTGGGAAAATAGAGGAGTTCTTGGAAATTATTTTCCAAAAATGAACGATTCTGCACCTACACAATATCTCCATTCATGCAGATTACGCTACTTTCATCACTAAATTTTACAAAAGATGATTTTTAGAATGTTATTAGTTTTAAGAAATCATTTCATCCCATTGGCTCACCTTGTATATACAGTGGAACCTCAAAAATCCACCAAATATTACAGATGCATTTTCGCAGTTTAATGCCTTTATGTTCAGTAATATCAACATAGTACATATTTTATGCATTCTTTTAAAAAAGGAACCAGCATAACTCCTGATTTTTGCATGACGTTATATATTGTTATTTTGTATTTAATAATGATAAAATTTTCATTGTTTAACAGTTTTAAATATTTTATTTAGATAAGGATTTTCAAAAGTATCGATAAGTGTTTATATTAACAAATTTCAGCTAACCCATTTATGCCTAGTGTCCCCTTTTTTGGGGTGGCATTTTCGCTATCAGTCAAAAACGTTATTAATTTTCCCTAGCCTTTATTCACGAATCTTGAAACTCAATTTCACAAAATATTTTAACATGACCAAGTAAGATGTTGACATTTCAATTATTATGCATAATGATTTTAAAAGAAATCATCCCTTGTTCAAGAAAATAAACTGAAAAAATCAAGAGTTACTGAATCACAGGACATCAGAAATTTATCTATTATTGTTGGTATTAGCAAAAATTGAAGAAAGTAGCAAAAATATCCAGGGCACAAATGGGTTAATGAAATCAGTTGAAATATTGAAATAGTAGCCAAAAAAGAAAAGAATGGCACTTTTTTGGGATTAATTTATTTGCTGATGACGTGTTTTTGTTTTATCCTAGGCATCTGAAAAATATTTCTTCATTAAGGAAAGTTTGATCAAAGAGAAGACTGAATAAGTTATGTTGTATGTTGTGTAAAATATTGAGATGAAATATAAAAACCTATGTAGCTTTATATACTGTATATGGAAAGTCAATAAAATTTCTAATGTTTTAAATTTAATTTGTTATTTTATGCTTTTTTTCAGTTTATTTAAAAGCTAACATTTTATTAAATCAAAAATAATTAAGAACTTAGCAAAATAATACACATAAAAGGGTATTTATCCAGGACAATCACTTTGGTTGGTACAAAAAAGTGTACTTTTCTACAGCATAAAGAAAGTCAATCCCAGTCAGAAAGAATAGCCTTTTACTTATGCAGATGACTGACTTTTTGTAACTGAAGAAGAGTGGACTTTTTTGTATTACTCAAAATGATAGACCTCAATTTGTATTTTTATGAGTTATTTTACAAAGTTTTTAATTACTTTTACCTTTTCACCACCAGATTTTTGTTGAGTGCTTTTGTTATTTTATTAAATTACTTTAGATTGTTTTGAATATATTATTTTATTTTTAATTAAAAAAAATCTTATCATAAGCAATTTTAATAAATATGACTTTTAATTTGAAACTACCAAAATTATTCTAGATAAATAATTTCAATGTAATTTTTAAAATAACTACCAATTTATATAATGATAAGTTTTATTCATCTATTAAACTATAAATTAAAAGCATTATACTGACTTTTTCAAAGAACACCATGAAAATTTGTTCTGCCATATCTTTATTTATATCTTTACTTTAGAACTTAAAAGCCTGTATTTGTTCCAAGAAAGTAAAATAAAAAATAAATAGCACATTAAATCATTGTATTATGCTCATCCATTATGCTTAATTTACCTTTTCAACAAGTATTCTTTAAATATTTGGATTTGTGGAAGAAGATATTTATAATAGAAAGTATGTATAAATGTAGCTGAGTGATATAGTAAAAAAAAAAAAAAAAAAAAAAAACAATGAAGCAACTTAACTCTAGAAATACAACGGGCCTGTCTTTTACTGGTATGTATAAAACAACAACATACAAACAAGTTTTTGAAAAAATCTGTTTGCATGGTCTTAACTTATAATTTGGCCCTATGAATAAGAGGAACCTTAGACCCTTTACAAGTCAAGAATTATTAATCCCCCCCCCCCCTATTTCAAGCTTGGATGTAAATTTTAAGTTTGCTTACTTAGTTATTAAAATAAATTAATTTCAAAGCTATGTTCACGAGACTTTACATTTTTGTTAAAAATATTTTTACATTTTTGTTAAAAATATTGCCATATTTAATTATCAAGCTATTACACACTCACAAAAGTTCTTTTTAAAAGTTATAGTCTCCTACAGCTATGCATCACTATAACATTAATATATTAGACATAGAGGTGACTGTGAGTTTGCAAATATTTTATTTTAATAGCAAATGATCTCAGTTTCAAGAATGAAAATCTCATTCCGAAATTTTCCACTGCCACTTGCAATGCTTTTCATTAAATTCGCATTTTGTAATTTTCATTAGTGCTGTGCTGTTTCAAAAAGTTTCAACAACAAAAATATTTATTGCAGATCTTTCTGGCTTTTTAAAGGAGCAAGATTTTTCTACATATTTTAAATGGTTGTGCAAAATTTCTAACTACTTCAGAGTTAGAGAAAATTTTTTCATTAAAAACAGTGTAAGTTGAGTAATGTGCATATCGGGGGATAGGTGTCAATTTGTTTGAAAATTAATTGTTAATTTGTAGGATAAAAGAAAATTATTTAAAAACCTTCTAAACACGAAATCGTATAAATTGAGTTCCAGGCATATCGAAGAATAGCCGTAAATTTGTTTGAAATTTAATTGTAAATTGTAGGATCCAATAAATACAATTTAAAATAAAAACCCTCTAAAATAAGTTTTCATTTAAAAACAGTGTAAATTGAATACCGTGCTAATCGAGGGATAAGTGTAAATTTGCTTAAAAATTAATTGTAAATGTGTAGGACTTGACAAAACTGAAAAAATAAATTCATCCCAAAAACCATACAAACACGAAAACCGTGTAAATTGAGTACTTTGCATATGAAAGGATAGCTGTAAATTTGTTTGAAATGTAATGTTAAATTGTATAGGACCCAATAAATAAAATAATAAAAACTCTAAAGTTCTCATTTAAAAACAGTGTAAACTGAGTACCGTGCAAATGGAGGGATGGAGCAAATTTGTTTCAAAAATTAATTGTAAATCGCAAAAGAAGGAAAAAAATCATTTAAAAAAATCATATTGAAGCCTTATAAAAGCGAAACCGTGTAAAACTGAGTACCGTGCATATTGAACGATAATTCTGTAAATTTCTTTAATATGTAATTGTAAATTGTAGAATCCAATAAACAAAATTAAAAAAACCTCTAAAATAAGTTTTCAATTAAAAACAGTGCAAATTGAGTACCGTGCAAATCGAGGGATATGTGTGACTTTGTTTGAAAATTAATTGTAAATGTGTAGGATTAAAAAAAAAAATGTAAAACCGTGTAAACGCGAAACCTTGTAAATATGGAAGATAGCTGTAAATTTGTTTGAAATGTAATTGTAAATTGTAGGATCCCATAAATAATATTAAAAAAACTAAAGTTTTCATTTGAAAATCGCGAAAATTGAGTACCGAGCAAATAGAGGGATATCTGTAAATTTGTTTGAAAAGTAATTGTAAATGTGTACGATGCACACACACAATAAAATAAAAAAAATTTCATTTAAAAACGTGTAAATTGAGTGCCGTGCAAATCGAGGGACAGGTATAAAATTTTGTTCGAAAAGTAATTATAAATGCATGTGTACAGAAAAATTGCATCAGGCTAAAACTTACACAGAACTGCAGTAGAATTCCATGAAAGTACTTGAAAATTCAAGAACTGTAAAAACACGTTACAGTGCTTGAAAATTCAAGTGCTGTAAAAATAAACAACAGTGCTTGAAAAATCAGGCACTGAAATATTACAGCATGGTGTTGTAAATTTACATAAGTGCTCGAAAAATGAGGTGCTTTAATTTTACAGCACAGTGATGTAAATTCACATAGATGCTTGAAAAATGAAGTGTTGTAATTTTACAACACACTGTTGTGAATTTACATAGGTACTTGAAAATGTTGTGCTGTAATTTTACAACACGGTGCTGTAAATTTACAGCACATGTGCTGTTGTGCCACCGTGCCATCGTGCCAACTATTTACAACACGGTGTTGTAAATTTACAACACAGTGCTTGAAATTTACAGCACATGTGTTGGCGTTATGATTTGGTTTTTTCTTATAGTGTACAAATACTTGTAAAATATGTAAAGCATTTGAATTGAGGAGAAGCTAAATTTGCCATCAAAGATCTCAATTTATTTTATTTAAATACATTTTAGCAAGAGTAACAAAAACAATCTTAATAGTTATATTAAGGAAGAGGTGCTGTTTGTTTTTTAAAACGTTGCCTTCCAAAAATTTACCTTTATAGCAATAAGATCCCAAACAGACCATTTCTGAGAAATTGCATTAATACTCAAAACGCAATGAAAACTATACATCTTCAGAGTGTGAACAATCAATAGTCGTTTGTTTCAAAATCGTTTATAAAAACTTTAATTTCCAAAAGTCTCAGTACGTAAAATAAACCTCTACATATAATACTTATTTTTATTGATTTCAGTTGAACGTTTCTATAAATACTCAGCTAAATCACAACCTAAGAAAAATGAAGTTTTGTCTTTCAGTTAGTTTTAGAATTTCTCGTAAATATAAATATTTTGCATATTATCTAAGTTTTTAGCTTCCATACCTGACACTACTCTTTTTTTTCATTTCCATCAACACACAAAATTTGGAAGCATTTTTAATTAAGAATTGTACAAAAAGTTTTAAAATCTTCTAGAATGGAAATTTGATTCCTCCCATCCTATTGCGGGAAGCTGTCGCACTAATGGCCTGGAATTTGGGGTGTTTTACTCCATATGTAACCAAATGCTCCTTAAAACCCCTTAAAAAGTCCTCCACTCACGGCATCCCCTCCCCAAAAGCTGATAGCCTTCGTATATCTTTGTCTCTTAACAACAATAACTAGAATCCATTATACTACTGCATAAATACTGGCAGCCTTATTTTTCTAGAACTTGGCAACACATTTCAAATTCCCTTAAAGAATCTAATAAATGCTTCCCAAAAAAGTTGTTACTACTTTTCATATACAGAGGAAATTTAGAAACATTCCTAGACTAAATATATACTGTTTGTGTTTTAAACAGGAGTATGAAAGGCTTTCTTTCCCTTTCCTGTTTAGTTAAATTTAAAGATTACAAGAAATCCTAACACTTCTTCAGTGACAATACTACGTGTAATGCTGATGCAGCTCATAAATTACTTCAAGAGAGGGAAAAGTAAAAAGCAGCAATTTCATGATTTTCATTTGCACATGCTATCTGAGCAATTTGTCGTGTTACGATTAATTTAATATCAGAATATAAAATGTATATTTTGCATTTTGAAAATACAAAATACATTGAAAATGTATTTTAAAATACATTCTCAAAATACTTTGTTTTTTACGAATGAAAATACAAAATACAAGTTACAAATGTATTTTGAAAATACATGTATTAGCGATACTGCCCAACTCTGGTTAGTGATACTTTCGATTGTGATCCCGCGAACTAGGATGCATCGTTGAAATGAAAATGCTTAAACCGACATTATGGTGTTAAAATAAGACTCGAATTAGGAATGTTATAGAATTATAGTCCAGTCTAAGCGTGATGACGCGACTAATTGTAAATCTCTCGACGATACGGGATAAAACAAATATACGAGTATAATACTTTGCTGACATATAAGTTAAAGTAACCGATAACATTAAAAGTGCCAATAGATTTTGGAACACTGCTCTGAAATACTTGAACAATTGCAAATGACTTCAAGGTGCCTGTTATTTATATTATTTTCTGCAAAGGACGTATATTAATTTTTAAAATAAGAACAAAATATAAAGAATTTACTAGTCTTTTCACAAGAGCGTTTCACAAATGAAAATTTTCTCATGAGCTCAAGCTTAAAGATCAGCGTAAGTTACACAAATCAAGAATTGAGTTCTAGAGAAACTGCTCATAAATGGCATGATTTTTTAAAAGCTGTTCTTGAAGGAGAAATGGGTACTGCAGTCAGAGCCCTTGTTAAATGGGGGGTAAGGGGAGCCTCCCCCCAACACTTGAAAATTCTGTTAAACTAGGAAAAATTAGATACCTAGTTGGCAAACTTATTAAAAATAATTAACCAAAACTATAATTTATTCTATTTCTGGTACATTTGGCAAAATGACACAAACCCAGTTGGCAAAAGTAAGAAGTTGGTAATTTAATTGATAAAAAAAATTAATAAGTTGGTAAAAGCTGATAGTTGACGGCAATTTATCGACATCTCCCCCCCTCCTCCCTAAAAAACAATGCTCCTGACTGCACTTGTCATGGCTCTTGAGCAGTCAGGGCTTTACCATTAGGCAAACCTAGGCGACCGCCTAGGGCCGCCGATCAAATAATCTTCAATAAAAATCTAAGAGCCAATTGTTTTGAAATTTTACATTTCCCAGTTTTAGGCTAGGGCTTTAAATGAATGATTCTTGAAAAGAAACCTCTAAAACGATCTTGAAATAAATTTTCATGCATCACAAATTTTCTACTCATATTTTCTTTTGCCGGTGCATCTCCAACACAGAACGCAGATACTTAGAATAGATAACACTTGTTTAAAAATTTGTTATGATACTATCAAGAACTTGTGATTTTCGGCTGAATCAGTAAATTGGTTGTATTTCAAAGTTCAAGGCTTACGCAGGAGACTTATGATAAATTTTTCTTATTCACTTTCTTGTTCTATAGTCCGATTAAGCGGAATTTTGGTCCAAATAAATGTTAATAATGTTAAAAACGCTTATGTAATACCGTTTGTTTCGGTTCTTTAAAATTTGTTCCGAATAAGCGGCTGGTCCGATCAACCGGTGATCTAATTAATCGGAATCGACTGCTCTGAGAATTTTATTTACAATACCAATGAATGGTGCATCTGCTGGAAGCAGTTTTTCAAAACTAAAGCTCATTAAAACAAATTTAAGATCAACTATGTACCAGAAAGGTTAGTTGGACTGCCTTTAATATCAGTAGAAAATAATATTGTGCGTTCACTCAATTGCACCGATTTAATTGATGAATTCGCAAACAAAAAGACCCGAATAATTCAGTTATAAAATGGGGCATAAAACAATCCTCAAACCTCTTCAAGATTTAATGCATTATTTGGTTTTGGATTCTTGTTGAGTCCAATGATGAGGCTGGTAGATGGATACAAAAATAAATAAATGAATAAATAAAATAAATAAATAAAAATAATAACTGTATGATAAAGCTGTAAGATGAGCTACAGGTATCAGGCTAATAAGCCCGTAAAATCATATTTATAAGGTGAATTTATTATAGCCTATTAATTATATGATTGATATTGATACTTAGCATATCAGTTATATGAGGATTTTAACTATACATTTCCGAAGAAAAGTCGTTGAAGAGGAGACAAAAAAAGCCAGTAGCGGCTCGTAAATAGGAGCTGCAGAGCTGCAGCGCTCCCTACAATTTTTTAATCTACAGAGTAAAGGTTTAGTAACGAAACAGCTATCCAGGCAGTAAGTCTAAAGACTCAGTAGTGGGGAAAAAAAGACAATTTTACACTTGTCCTTAACAACCGTGGAAAAAGAGTACCAATCCTTCAAGAGGGTTGCGCTCCCTTTCCACCCTTTCGAAGCGCTGCAATGAATTACAGCGATTTTCATCCAATTCACAGGCTCACTACGCATGCTCGCTGTGGTGAGTGGGTGGAAGGGAACGCAGAAATTATTTCCGATTTGGTGCTGCAAATCACAAGCCGCACATTCTGCGTAGCGCTTTGTATCTTTGTGCCGCCATATTTTGCTCTTTTCGAAATAAGAACATGAATGTGGTAGATTTGCAGAAAATCGTGTTTTCACAGTTATCATTAGCTGAAAAACTGAAGTTAAAAGCAAAGGACGTCCCTTGCCGGACTTGAAAATTTCTCAAGCTTCAACAAGTAGAAGAATTCATATCAGCGAAAATTTGGTAGAGAAGTTTATAGTAAGCATGACTGGCTGTGTGGATGTGATGCAAGAAACACGTTATTTTGTTTTCCATGTTTACTTTTTGGGGGAGATCATTCTTGGACCAAAACAGGACTTAATGATTTAAGTCATCTTCCGGGTAAAATAAAAAAACATGAAAACTCTGAAAAACATTTAAGAAATGTTGTGAGCTTGGCTATGCTTGGGAAGGTTGACATTGCTGTGTATTTTAGTGAAGCATATAAATCGAGCAAAACAAAGCACAATGAGGAAGTTAAAAAAAAAATAGAGAAATACTCTCAAAAATAATAGACTGTATTAAATTTTGTGGCCAATTTCAATTACCACTTCGCGGCCATGACGAAAAATTGGACTCCACTAAACCTGGTATTTTTCGAGGACTTCTGGAATTTGCTGGAAAGCTTGATGAGAGTTTAAAAGCTCATTTTGAAACTGCCTCCGTTTTCAAAGGAAGCTCAATGGCAATCCAAAATGAGTTATTGGACTGTATTTTAGAAGTATGTCGAAGTGAAATAACGGATCAGATCAGCCGTGCAAAATTTCTGGCTGTCATGGCAGATGACACAACAGATATTTCAGAGAAAATTCAAGAAGTTATTGTGTTTTGTTATGAAAATGAAGGTGAAGTATTTGAAAGATTTTGGGGATTTTACAACCCTCAATTGCAAAACGTTAAAAGTTTGTCTGATTATATTTTAGAACAGTCGAGTATAGTTTTGAAAAATGATTTTGATAAACTTATTAGTCAAACTTATGATGGTGCAGCTGTTATGAGTGGCGAGAAGAACGGAGTGCAAGCCATAATTAAAGAAAAATATTGCAATGCTCATTTTACACACTGTTATGCCCATCAGTTGAACTTAATTATGGAAAAATCAGCATCACATTCAAAAGTGCCCATACTTTTCAGCAGTTTACATGACATTCCAGCGTTTTTTTCACGATCACCACAACACCTCGCAGCGTTAGATTTAGTAAGTAAAAGAATTCCAAGGGGCTCCAGTACGAGATGGAATTTTAACTCCAGAGTTGTAAATACCGTTAAGATGTTGTAAATACCGTAAAGATTTAAACATTGTAGCTAAAGAAGTCTGTGACACCATTTGTTTTCAAGCTAAAGAACGATTTACATTTCTTGGGCACCTTTCTGCAACAAAACTATTATCGTGCGAAAAATTTTGTGATTTTTCCAAGACTTTTCCTTTAAAAGAGTTAGAGGAGACTGTGTTAGCATACCCTATGTTAACCCATTCGTGCCTGGATATTTTTGCGACTTTCTTCGATTTTTGCTAACACCAGCAGTAATTGATAAATTTCTGATGTCAACTTTTTGAACAAGGGATGATTTCATTTAAAATCATTATGTATAAAAATTGAAATGTCAACATCCTACTTGGCCATATTAAAATATTTTGTGGAATTGGGGTTCAGTACTCGCGAATAAAGGCTAGGAAAAATAAATAACGTTTTCGACTGATAGCGAAAATGCTGTCCCGAAATAGGGACGCTAGGCATAAATGGGTTAAAGAAAGAAAAGCTCAAAATTGAGCTTTCTGTTTTATATGAACGGCAGGAGTTTTCTAGTGTATCTTGATTTTTGAACCGTTATCAGGTTATTGTAAATCAATGACTTCAAAATTCACTTAGTGAAGTGTACTCTTTGCTGAAAATCGTTCTCACAACGCCGATGACAACTTCAGAACCAGAGCGCTGCTTCTCCACGGTGAAGAGAATAAAGACGTTCTTAAGAAGTACTATGCTAGAAGAACGTTTATCAGCCTTAGCAATGTTAAGTACAAGTGAGGACTTAATAAGAGGTATAAAACATTTTAATCAAAGAGTTATTGAAGAATTTGCTCGACACAAAGAACGAAGAATGTGTTTTCTATTTAATCAAATGTAATTACTCTGTGCTATAGTCTTCAATTTTTTCAAATTTTCGTTTACAGAGCAACAGTTATTGGAATATTATATAAAAGCAGGTAAGTAAGTGGAAACGCGTTTTTATCAATGTGGAGCTTTAAACTGTAAATCCATAGGAACTATGAATTTTCTATAAACGGGTGTTGCTAGATCGCTGACCATCGTTTTTGAGAGTCCTACGCCGCAGCACTACCAACGGTCTAACTCACGAGCCGCTACTGCAAAAAACACTTACACAAAATATTAAGCTCGTATTTTACTCATAAATTCAAGGTAAGCTACTTTTACCTATTGCATTTATTTGTTGATTTATTTCATTTTTCTTCTTTTTTTGTATTTCTTTTTTTAAGCTCCTTTTTTCTCTCCCCATTATCTGAATTTTAATTAGTAGCATCACATGAATTTTTTAATGGATTTTTATATTTTTATTCGCACTAAACGACAATTTCAGTCTAAATAAGGACAGGGAAATAATCAGTGCCCTTTAAGTGAACAAATCATAAAAGTAAATGTAAAAGTAAATATAATTGAAATTATTTCTGGGAATGGGTCTCCAGCAGTAGAACATTGTTCTATTGATTCATACCGGGTGTCCAGAAAAGGACTCCCTGATTTCAAAATTAAATATCTCGAAAACAAAGATCGATAGAGGAATGCAGTAAACGGTATGTTTATTGTGAAAGCTGTAAGAATTTTATACAGCAGTTGGAAATAATAGTTACAAAAGCTGCTAACAGATGGCGCTGTAATCGCCATACGTAATGCCTAGTATAAATAGTGATCCGAAGCTCAGAGCGACCAGTTCCACTATTGAAGCGTGAAAGGAGGTTAGCGTACCGAAGGAAGAGATTAAAACCATGTACTCCATTAAACAACGCGTTTTTCTGGTGCTAGAGTACCACAGGTTAAAAGAGAGTCCTACGGCAACAAGGCGCAGTTTTCAAGCACGATTTAATGTTCCAAAAGGACCCGATGCGAAAACCATTCGTACGCTCTTCGCCAAATTTCAAGGAACAGGCAGCGTAACTGATGATCTAGTGGGGAATGTTGGCCGACAGCAAACTGCAGTTATGCCTGCAAATGTCGCCACAGTTTCTGGAATTATTCAGCAAAATCCAATGTCATCCGTCCGTAGAATTGCATCTGAGACTGGTTTGAAGCGTTCCAGCACGCATAAAATACTGAGAAAGAGCCTACACATGTTTCCATTCAAAATTCAAACTCACCAGGCCATACCCGTACGAGCTGTGTAACAAAGGGTTGACTTTGCTAATCAGATGCTCACAATGATTGATAGTGAAGGATTTGATGTTGGCTGCATCTGGCTTACAGATGCAGCACACTTCCACCTGAATGGATTCGTGAATAAACGGAACTGGCGATTTTGGGGTTCCGAAAATCCATATTGGTGTGAAGCGAAACCCCTGTATTCTCCTAAAGTTACTGTGTGGGCTGCAGTATGCAGCAGAGGCATTATTGGCCCTTTTTTCATTCGAGAAATGGTCACTAGTGAACGTTACGTTGCAATTTTGGAACAATTTGTCCCCACACAGCAAGTGTTAGAGGATTGACCACGTACTGAATGGTTTATGCAAGATGGATCCCGACCACATCGTACCGAACAAGTGTTTCGCTTCCTTGATGAATACTTCAGGAATCGAGTCATTGCTTTAGAATATCCCAAATTTACTGGTGCAGGCATGGATTGGCCTCCATATTCGCCGGATTTGACTCCCTGTGACTATTTTTTGTGGGGCACATTGAAAGACATTGTCTACCCGAAGCATCCCGCCCCGCTGGACGAGCTTGAATCGGCGATCTGTGTGGCATGTGAATCCATTTCTGTTGAGACACTACGAAATGTGATGGCAAATTTCATTCTTCGTTTGCGCCACCTCTGTAGTGCCAATGGTGAACATTTTGAAAACATTGTGATGTGATTTTTTGCAAAGAATGTTCTGATACGATTATTTCATTTATGTATGCTGATAATGAGCTGTACAGCGTACAGCGCCATCTGTTAGCAGCTTTTGTAACTATTATTTCAAACTGCTGTATAAAATTCTTACAGCTTTCACAATAAACATACCGTTTACTGCATTCCTCTTTCGATCTTTGTTTTCGAGATATTTAATTTTGAAATCAGGGAGTCCTTTTCTGGACACCCGGTATATACCTCTAAGACAAACTAGCAAATTAGCATTTCTGACAATTTGTTATGAAGCTAGCTATTTTTAGATATGTATAATTCATTTTTATAGATTTTAATAAATTTCTTATTTATATCTTCTTTGAATTGCGTTTGTTTTTTTGCATTATTTAATACGTCTTAATGGAATCAAGAACTGGTTCATTAAACTAAAGCTTAACAATTGTATTTTATATTGGCCCTAACTAAGATAAATTAAACAAACAAGCAAAAAAGCTTATTGTATAAATGTTAACTTGGGTTATTTTTATTAGTTAAGTTTGATATGTTTTGAACGATTTTAAATTATTACTTCACAAATAAAATTTTTCTAGAACAACTCAATTTTTGATTAAAATGATAAATAATATGAGCTCTTGCAATATTATAGGACTATCATCTACTAAGTATACTATCATCTACTCCTCAAAGATTTGTGAATCGTTGAAACTTAAAAAACTTTGAAAACTGAATGTGAAAGAATTTGTGATCTTGATTTTGTCAAGAGCCGCCAAATAAAGCCGGGCCTGTGAACTGTTTGAAGAAAATATCAATTATATCGTAAAGTTGAAATTGCAGAATGTTTCTTCATACATTGTTTATGCACTCTTTTAAACAATAAACTTATGTGTGTACAGCACAATTTTCTGGAGGGAACGAGAGCAGAAATTACATAATAAAATCTGCTGTGTGTGCAGTACCATTCATTTTGGGAAATGTCAAAATAACCTATTTTTAAGATATTTTCCTGGATGCATATGTTGACCTTTTGTAAGGACCTGTTGTGAAGCTTGTGAATATATGTTCCGATTTTAGTTTATTTATTTTTAATTTGATGTAATCTGAATTTTTTTACAATACCGTTTAATACTTTATAAAACAACAATTTTTATCGCAGGCTCTTTTCTTTTCTTTTTTTATCAGGTGCTTGCCATGATGAATTAATTTCCGACATTTATTGGTACTTCTTAAAAATATGTATGAAAACTGCGAAATGTCCCTTTGTCACCTTTAGTAATAATACAAATAATAATAATTTAAAGTAATGTTCATTAATTGGGTAACAGAGGTAGGAAAATTGACTCTCATGCATTGCTTGTGCATTTTGGGGGCCGGCGAGGATGTTAAAATTAGGTGATTTTACAGGGAAACCACAGATCGTTAAGGGGGGAAAAATCTACTAATTTTTAAGAAGAACCTCAAATATATATTGAAGAGGGGAGGGGGGTCACAATATTATAGACCCTCAATGAAGTGAGGTGCAGCTACAGCTATTAAGGAAATACGTATAAAGATGTTGAAATATGAGTAGGGTATCAAAGAAGACACTCGCCGTAATGAGTTGTGTGTGACGTCTTTGCCAGCTGTGCAGTGGAGAGGGTTCGTATAAATCGATTAGGGGACCACCCCTCCGGGAAAAGCGTGTCAAAAATTTCAAAACTTGGTTTCGCTTTACATTTCTATCCCGCAGATCAATTCAATTAAATTTCTGGTCTCTCTAGCACACGTGGTTTTGATCCTACCGTAGGAAGAGGGTAATGAAGTTTGATTTATATGTAATTGAAAAGCCGTTGATTTGAAAAGGGTAATAAGATCATTTTCTGCTCATTTTTCTTGGGAATGGATTAATGTGGAGCATTGTACATTTGCTTGTTTAAGTAGAAAAGGTTTTGTTGTAAAGCCTCTTTGAATGGTTGTTTGAATGTTGTTTCGGGGAAACACAGGGGGATTCAAAATTAGAGGACAAATTTTTAAGAGGGGTAGGATACCAAGACGGTTCAGAATCACATAGCAATGTGGGGTCGAAAACATCGTCTTCATGTGCCTGTTAATAATCACTTTGGGAGAAGTGTTGAAGTGTGCGTCTAATTTCTTAACCAAGTTTCATAAACAGTGGACTATCCTCCGGCAATTTCATTAATGAGACGAAAAAAAATCCGAATTAACAATCTTTATCAAGTGCAATCTGAACGATGCATTAGTTTTTGAAAAAACGTGGTCGGAAAGTTCGCTATTACTTGAACACTTGCTTGACGTTTGTGAAGACGACGTTTCCGACCCTACATTACTTAGCGATTCTGAACCGTCTTGTTGCAACCTCCTTCTTCTCCTCCCCCTAGAAGTTTATCCCTCTAATTTTGAATCACCCTGTATGAATAGGGGAGATTGGGGCTTCTTCAGACGAAATTAAATGCAGAAGGCCAACAGAAGTAGACATTAAAATAAACTTTAATATTTTTACAAAATATATTAGGTGCATCTATGCTTTCGTGTGTCTGAGTTAACTTTGATTATTTATTAGCTATTTTCATAATGTTTAATTTGTCTGAAGCAACCCCTTAAGTGGGGAAGTTTCTTGAGCTCGTTAAATGTCTTGTGGATGTGGAAAAACAGATTGTCCAAGAATCTGTAATTGCATCTCAAACAAACAATTTTGCCTTCTTTGGCTTCACACAGAAGTACTTTCCCAACATAAATAATAAAGCCTAAATTATAAGTAATGCTGAATTTCAAAAGAGCGAAAATATTATTTTCCTTTTAAAGTGCCAATAGATGTCCTAAGCCTCCCTTTCCCAAAGTACCAGATTAAATAAATTGAATTTTTATAAAATACATGTATCCTAAAATATGATAAAATACATGTGATTGACCTGACCTGAAATAGTCTGTGTATTTCGGGACGAATACTGTTTTTTCTTCAAATTTCGATTTGGACACCAAAAAATTCGTTCGAATCAGACTCACTTTACGCCATTTGTAAAATTGCACTGCAAAATAAATAAGCAAATAAATAAATAGCCACATGAGCTAAGGACAGAAAATTATTTACAAGCTATACAGCAATAATATATGTTATCATTATATAATAAAGGCTTTAGGTGTGTCAAACCATTATTAATACTTTGAGGTCTAAGCCCGGGCGTTTCTCTGGGTTCCATCTTCGGTGAAACGAATTATACCCGAGAGTATTTCGAGGTCCATCTTTTACCTCTGTGAGCTATAAAAGTACCGACTACAAAAGTTTGTAGCCTTTTCAAATACTGTTTAGATCCTTTGAATTAGGAAAAATATATATAGACGACAGATCCAAGCAGAATTAAGTATATGAAAAATCTAGAATTAGAGTTACTTTTGAGCATCGGTAGCTATAGTTCGTTAGTTAAAGCACATTTTATAAAAAAATGTTTATTTACAATCAAAACCTATTTTCAGGTGTTTGTACAATATTTGGATAAGTTTTTATGAGGTGTCTGTAAAATTAAAAAATTATATTTTCTTACGTCGAACTTTTTTTAACTTAATAAAACATGCTTTTTCTATAATTTCTCATTAAATGTTAAATCTTAGTACATTTAAGTAGTTCCTTCATTGTGAATGCAAACAGTTTTGAAGTTTATAGTTAAAAAATTATTTAAAAATATACCTTCCAAGTATTTTTTAAAAAATCATGAAAAGTATCAAAACCACGCAGTACACAGGGGATATGCGGTCGAAATAGTTCAGAACTGAAAGTATTATAACCATCAAATGTTACAATAGTCATAGTTCTTAAGTAACCAAAATTACTAGTATTTAATTAAGCATCAAATTATAAATTATTGCTTGTTTATTTATGATACTCTGTAAAGCTAAAAAAGTACTCTTAGCTTTATTTTTAAATTAACAGCAATTAAAACATTTTCATTTTTAGCTTTATTCATTGCCATATAACGGAATTACCCTTTAGTAAATGCTTCACTGCTTCGAAAAGAATATGCATTTTTGTTAGAACGTAAAATAAATGATCGGACCCTTAAAGGTATTCGTAAATGTACCGATATTCCAGAGCAGTATTTCCAAGTTTATTGACCATTTTAATATTGGCGTGTACTAATATCAGCACTATATTATACTTGCTTTTTCACGCATCCACTAGTAATCTGTAGTTAATCGAGTATCTCAACAACAGTCTAATAATGAATGTATATTCTTTTGTCTAATAAATCCGAGCGATTGACGCTTATAAACGATGCTTATTAAACGATTGAAGCGCTTATAAACTATGCGATTGAAACATCTATCACTTCTCTATTTTCTTAAACAACATAAGAAAATAGAGAAGTGATATAGATGTTTCGATCGCATTTGCTTGAGAATATTCCCGAGTAACTTTCTTCACTGTTGGACTCCTGGAGATTCAAATAAGAACATACAAGAAGATTTATGCCTACAAGGGCATTGTCCCCCAAAATCAATCACTGACCATTGTTTTCATGATTGATATAACAATTAATACCCTCAAAAATTATTTGAAGTGTACTAAACGAATTGAATAGTATTTATCCTCGTACATACAATGAGGCCGACTGACCAGCTCCGTCCCCACATTCAGCTGACTGACTGTTATAACTTTCATTTATATGCAACATGCAATTTGTATAAAGATTTTCAGCATTACTAAATTCTTTTTATTACTCAAGTAATTCGACAGCTTTGATAGTGCACCAGAGACGCCTGTTCTCAGTTTCACTTGACTGACCGCAGTATATGTTTGTGTGCACAACCACTGTAATAAGATATTAAAAAACTAGGCATGTTAAATTCAGAGAAATTTTTTGGCTCTGGCTCTTGAACTATGAGAGCCATTGCTTTTCAAAGCAGTTGAAAATGTGCAGCTATACGTCTTCCTAAGGCATTCCAGACATGTTCGATAGGATTTAGGTCCGGTGATTGAGCTGGCCACTGTGTTGACTTTGATAATGGCGAATAAGCGCATAATTCAATGAGATGCTGGAGGAGGCAGGACTTACGCAAGAAGCATTGCAGGTGACTGTGAATAATAATTTGAAGATGACGAAGGTGTGCTCACAGTGGGTGCTTTATGCACTCACACCACAACAGGAGGCGCAAAGCGTCGACGTATGTCTTGTTTGTCAAAGATGAAGGACGCAGTTATAGGCTAACAAACTCAATCATTTGCGGAGTTGCATGCAATTGCCCGTAGGTGTTGCAGACCCCCCCCTACCCTCACAGATTGGTTGGCAGAAGTAGGTTGATTTGGCCGGAGATTACATCTAACTGATGTCCTATTAGTTTTTTGTAAATAAATTGTATTCTGTCCACTACAACCTAATAACAAGGCGTACCTTAAAAAAAATAGGACATTAATTTTTATAATATGCAGGGGGGGAGGGGAAAGAGAAAATCATGCTCATAGTTACTTGTACTACATCAAAACTTTTTTTTTTTTTTCAGGTACGTTCATGGGGGTTCATATGATTGTTTGTAGAGAGAGGGAGACAAGTCAAGGGTCCGGTCCCAGTAAGATACTATATTTCAGTGTTGAACCACGTCTACGTTATGGCAATACATAAATCATAACGATAATATGGGATCTGGGGGAGGGGACATGGACCTTCTCTGCTCATGGGTATGGGCGTCCATGCTGTAACATTGAACATAAGAGAAAGTTCAATGATTTCCAACGAAATTGAAAATGTAGCTGTCTATTTAACTGCCTATTTCCATCAAACATTTTATCTCGTAAAAACGTCAAAAGCGGATAAAATCAAATTGAAGGGTTTGCTGCAAAAAGGTGGTATCCAAAATTATTAAAGTTATTCAACTGTAAAAAACGATTCGGGATTCGATAGAAACTAACGAGACGTCATTTTGGCACCAAACAGAAGATTTTTTTAAACTTCAAGATAGTACATGTCACTCCGAATTCAGAATGAAGCTACCTTCTTTTCGCAGAAAACTCTCGACTTAACGGTGTATCTCGAAAAAATCATGTGATTTCGATACGTAAATAAAAATAAATTATTTATGTCAAGCCCTCCTGACTTCTTTACAAGTTGTACTATACACAGTAGTGAATGATAAACCTGTAGCGGATACAAAATTAGACAAAACTCAGGACAAAACTTTCAGAAAAAATTCTTAAAAATCGGAAATTTACCAGGGTGTGTGACTCTTCGAAAATCTTTGTTGTGCAACTCCATGTTAACCCTTTAACGCACAGCGTTCCCGCTCTGGGAACACCAAACTGACGTTTTGACTGTTGCCAGTCACGAAGAATAGATTTGATTTTTATAGAAATAGTAGCGGGTGACATAGCTCCACGAGAATCCTTTACTTTTTAGCACATCATTTCCCGTCAAAAAATGGTCACGATTATTTTTGGCACTGACATCTGCTGAAAAATGGAAGAATGCGAGAACAGCTGGATAGATTGCCCATTGCTGAAAAAAGGGCAGCCGTTGCCATCGTTCGACTTAACTACCAGCAAGATGGCGGACGATCGAAACGTTCATCGAGTGCCGCCGATCTAGAGACCCTTTAGCCACAGATCTTAGAGACGACAGCTGGCTGTGCCGCACAGCCGTCGTCAAAAAAGGGTCTCTAGATCTGTGGCACGCGATGAACGTTTCGATCGTTCGCCATCTTGCTGGTAGTTAAGTCGAGCGAAGGCAACGGCTGCCCTTTTTTCAGCATTGGGAAAGGGTTGCGCCTCAGAGGGTTAAATACCTCTTCTCAAAGTTTCATAAAGGGCACTGTTCTTTCTTTTATTACCGTGTGTAGTGCAGTTTATGAAAATCATCCTAAATTTTTTCGAGTCCCTTGTTCAATTAGCTTATTTTCTTTTGTGTATAAAGTCCGTGAGGGAGATTTCATTTCTTCGAATAATACCCTTAAACTGCGAAAACGTTTTACTCGCTAATATCGTAAAATTATCGACATATAATAAAATAAAACACTGCAGGGAGTTACATGCAGACTGCTTGCTATTAAAAAGTCTTTCTCAGATAGTCTCTTTCTCAATTTAATATTCATTACTAACACCTTTTTCAGTAACTTTAAATGGCCTCTTAATGTTAAAAGGACATTCCATTAAAAGAGAAAAAAAAAGTGTTTTAGCAGTACATTTTCTAGCGTTGAAGAGACTATTATCATTGTGTTTATTTTTATAATTTTCTTTTTACTATACAGTAAAGTCTTGCCGACATTTTGCATTAGACCTTGCGACGGAAGCAAGGAGGTTATATATAATGGAGATGGCACGCCTTGGCAAAAACTGTCTCCAGTTCCAGTAACCCTAGAGAGCGCGCGTTATTTACTATGTGTTCTTCATTGCGTTTAATTAATTTTTTGTATTTTTATTATTAACTTTATTTTAATATGACTATTTGTTGCATCGTGGGGTGTTCAACGAGGTCTGAACTGCAAAAGAAATCAGGAATCACGTCGCATTGATAAGTAAAATTATTTTTAATCTCAGTGATTACTTTTATTCTTATGTTATCTGAGTACATAATTTTAAACTTATATTTTCTTCAGAAATGTCTTTTAATTTCATTTTAACTGTGCGGAAGAGTGGCCCGAAAATGTTGACTAATGACCCCGAAAAATGTAGGGAAGGAGGAAGACAAATACTAAGGGGGACAATGATAATAATAGGGACAATGAGGAAGTTTTTAAGAAATATTTGAACGACGCAAAGTATAAACTAAATTATTGTAGGCTTTTTTATTATATTTATTAGGTATAGCTTAATAATTTTCTCTAAAAATTACTACTAATTATTGCAAACATTATATTATAGAATAAATAAAAACTTTGTGAAAAAACACACATAAAATGTTACTTATAACAGGATGCGATCGTTTCGACTGAAAAATTTTTTCAGTCTTCATAGTCAAAGCCCTTCGTCTGAGACGAAGTATTTTGAGTGTTTTTTCCATTATATTATAGATTTTTAAGCTTTATTAGCTTTATTATTAGATATTATTAACGGTATATCCCCTGCATTTGAGTGCAGTCATAAGTTACATTGAAGAGTTTGTTGCTAGTAAATATAATTCTGACAAATGTTTTAAATAGCAAAAAATAAAAATTTGTTAAAAAAAAAGTTATTTTATAACATCATTAAGTCATAATAAGATTAGTGTATGTTCAATTCGACGAATTGTTAAAAATTAATATCCAATTGAATAATTCTGGAAATGTTTTAATATATTGTCTTACTAAATACCATCTTGTTGGAAGGGATTTGTTTTTGGTATTTAAATGCGTATTTGTAGGAATAAAAAAGTGTTAAAAGAAGTCTCAATACCTAACTGGGTGTGTTGTGTTAACGATACGCAAGGGCGATCTGCCACGGATGGAAGTTCCTCGGTAGGAGGACTTTCTAAGGGGTTCTAACGCGTATTCACGTTACATCTAGAGAAAACCTACCAAAACTCCAGACCCGTTAGATCGACAGCAGCCGATGGGATCTGAACCCGGGACCTTCTCACAGTGGCGTATCCAAGAATGCTGCAATGATGCAATAATTGTTATTAAATTTGAGTATATCTGCATTTTACTTTGGCACAAAAACACATCTTTAAATAATGAAAAAACCTGTAAAATATCTTTAATGTTTGATAAATATAGTATTTTGTGTAATATTGTTGTTTTGCAATTCACTGTTTTCGGCTATTCAAATGTTTTTTGAAGCGTAAGTTAAAAATCAGTCGTATATCATAAAAATCGAAATTGAAAAAAAAATATCGCAATAATGCACTTGAAAATTTGTCTAATACTCAAAGATTTTTTATTATTTCATTTATTTTTCAATTATTAGTAAGCATTAATGATTATTATTTGATTACAAAAGCTTAATGAAATTAATATTCGATTATATTCAATGCAATTTCAAAAAATCCGAAAATATTTTAAACAACTGTAAAATAAAACTTTTAAAAGCTAGGAAGAAAATATTCCAATGAGAATTAGTTCAGTGCATGTAAATGTAATATATTCAGTTTCAAAAATATACTTCAAAAATTTAAACGCGAAAACCAATGCTGAAATTTGAAAAAAATCCGCATCGTTTACATTGAAAATCAGTTTCAAGTGGGCTTAATTCAGAATTTGTCGCCAGCGGGGGAAGGAGACACCCGATAACCCGGCGAACTAATGCATTTTCTACCGGTTCTTGGCGACGCTGCCACCCCTTGGACGGAAGGCTCCGACTGTACCAAGTATAAATATTAGATGTCTGCACGCGCAGGTCTTGGCATGGATCGATTTCGTTTATTACATTTAGATCATAAATAATCGTTTGTTAAGGTTAATATAATACTAAAATATTTTAATGACTTACAATGTTTTCAAAATGGATTAGATATATTTATACTGACAGTACAATCAAAAAGTTTCTTCTACCTGAATGTTATCAAATTTTATTTATAATAATTCATCACCTGGTGATAGTGGTTAATGCTCTTCCTTCTAATAAACTGGTTCCGAGATCGAATCCCTTCAGTGGCGTCGCTAAACATGGTGTCAACCGGTGCGGGCACATTTAGCGTCACCCCCCCCCCCGCCCCTTCACATACACAGGCCAGTCCAAGTTAGTTCTGCATAAGAATAAGCAAAATAGTGAGCAGTATTGGGGGTATAATATTTTTTCTTTGTACACTACCACTACTCAAATAAGATGTTTTACAGTGTACACGAGGTAGTAATGTACAGCCCCTGCATTGCTGTACATTAATACCTTGTGAATTGAGCAAGGCCGTGTGTAATATATAATGAACCCCCAGTTTTAGTTAAGCATCCCATTTGCCCCCCTTGTCCAAGATCTACTGCCCTGTCCCCCACAGCAAGAAAAAGTGTTCTAGTTACACACTGGTTAAAAGTGGAACAAAATACAGATGAAATGACAACACATAAGTTGAGAACAACCTGCTATATTCTGGTTTTATGATGAAAATTTTGAAAATTTTAAACTGGAAAAAAAAGTTGAGATGAAATAACACATTTTATTTCTACAGGCACACAGAACATGTGTCTTTCATTATATTTATTCTTATTTCTAATCTCGAAAGTCTTTTTCATCACCAAATCAGATCTTCTTTTCAAATTAATTGAAAAATTTAAAACCAGCATGTTTTTTTTGGTGTCACCCGTGCCGTCCGCACCCCCTGCCGCGACGCCACTGATCCCTGTATATGTACAGCCTCGCAAAAAAGTATTCTAGTAAAAGTCAAACTTCCTTTGGTTTTGTATATTAATATTTATTTATCATAAAATATGAATTAGACTATGTATAATTATAACTTTTCATATTCCTGTCGAATTATGCATTTTTTAAAAACTAATTAATTATTCGCAAAACTAAAATAGGAAATTCCGCCTATACTCGAATAATTTTTTCAGAGGATGCATGAGTGATAGTAGTAGTTCGTAATCACCACTATTTATAATCCACAACATATTTCTAGCCTTAAAAAATTACAAGTTTATAATGTTTTTAGATAAAAATCACTGTCATAGAATAAATGACCTTAACTACACCCTAGAATGCTTCATCTCCTATTCTTGCAATTAGTAAAATCTATTTTTGAGTCATTCCCCCTCAAAGATACGACAGTGTATTTTATTCTACAGTACGCAATGAATATCAAGAGCGTGTAAAATCAGTATCAAAATGTGATTACCCAGAAATGACATTTCTATTAATGGGTTCGGACTGGGACTTTAATCATGATTTATAAGCGGGTGAGATAGGCCAATCCTCATTTTTGAAAAAAACTTGTTGTTCTTGCAACTGTCGTCCAATTTAGTAGGCATACTTCGGAGTTTTGACTGAAAGCTTTCAGGTAAAGCTGGCCAACCCTGCGCTCAAAAATCAAAAAGACCAAAAATCTCAAAACAATCAAAAATCGAAAACTGAGGGGGGGGGGGGGGGAGTAAAGTTTTTTTTGATGTGGATTGTTTTAAAAAGTCTCGTTTCAAAACTTTCATGTTCTATCAGTAAATTAAATAAAAAAAAATTATTAAAAAATTACGAGACTGAATGATTACTTAAGTGCATCGTCTGACAACCTTCCACCCCTGCTGTGGTTGCGTTATTGATACATTTTAAATCACGACATCGTTTTATTTAAAGTAATATTTTAAGTTAAAATGTACATATAAGAAAGGTTTTTTAAAGACGTAAACAAGTGTAAGCGAACTCCTAAACATTCTTCAAGTCACACAAAGATTATGTGAATCTAAAAGAGAAAATGTTGATTTTACTTTACTTTGACTGAGAGAGAAAGAAAGAGAGAAAGAGAGATGAAATTCTTATGTATTTATTTATTTTAATTGATTTACAGATTTTTGGCATTAAAATGTTAAGCTTGCAGATCGTATATAAAGCTATAATCAGAGTCACGTCGCTTAAAATAAGTAATAATGATAGTATTATTTACATACTGTCAATGTTTTACTGAGGATAAAGGGACAGATACAAATTGCTTACTAAATCCAATTGTTCTTCATAACCGAGTTAACTATAGCGCAAATTCAAATCTTATTGGTTTAAAGCGATAGTTTCAAACAGATGTGTGTTTTATTGTTCATCATTTACGATACAAATGGGGAAAATGGGCAGTTTCTTTTGTAAATGTTGTGCTTTCTATTTTTCAGCAATTTCACTCCGTAGGACATGGCTCGGAACACTTTGTTATCAACACTGATTCTAGGAAAGTTTGAAAAGCAAGCAAGTTTTCAACAGCGAAACCGAGTGCAAGGGGAATGAAATTTCGCAAAACATGTTTCCAAAGAGAAATTTTGAAGACATCATGAAAATATGTTCGTTAGCTCCGAGTCATGCTTGTACTAATCATGTCTAATAAAGCGCTTTTAACATTAAACAATTATTTTAGTTTCCCTCTTTAAACTTGGGTTCTCATTATATTAGGGGTCGCAATAAACGATTTCGACTGTGTTTTTTTTTTTTTTTTAGTTTTAATGGAAATGAGTGGAAGATATTCAGACGAAGGATGCTTTTTCGTGTCACTGAATGACCCTGACGATATTGTTTATATAAAGTGTTTTATATAAAGTGATTATTTTATATAGAGTGAGCTAGTTTGAAATTCCCTCTTCATATACTCAATATTTAATTTTCAATATATAGTTGTATTTCAGTATATCTTGTCTTTTAGTACAATATCATTAATGTGAAAGAGTAGCATTAAAATTGAAACAATTTAGCGTTTTCACTGATCAAAACGCAAGATTTACTTTTGGTACTAAGTTGGTTGCATCAGAAAATAATCCTGAAGTAACAGACGCTTTTTTGAAATAGATTTGATTTTCACACAATCAAAAAAAAATTTAGTTTCACACTACATCACAACCGATTCCTTGTGAACGGCCGTCACGTGAAAATATGGTTTCTATTAATTTATTCATGCTCTTAGTGGATGTATGTCACTCAGAAAGTATTGTCCATCTGCAGTTACTTGGTTTAAACAGATCTTGTCTAAAACTTGTGTTGGTGGTTGGGGAAAAAAAAAAAAAAAAAAAAAAAAAAAAAACATGCCTTGACAGACGACATCCCATAAACAGTTTCCAATTTGAAAATGTCTTAAACATTTTGCTTTTTTATGTTTTTATGCTGTTCTTAAAAGATCAGCATTACTTCATACAATTTCTTTCACACTTTCTAACAATTTTTTCATTCAATATTTTTCTTTTTATAAAAATAATGATTTTCAACACATCTTGGCAGGGAGAGGCTAATTTGATTTAACAAACAGAAATTATAACCTTATTCAATTTGTGTCAACTATTTTGCGACCAGGAAAACTCTAATCAGCAGCAAAAACATCCATACTAACTAACTGATAGTAGTCTCAATTGTTACAGCAAAAGTTGTGCACTTAAGTATCAAGAGAAATAAAGTGGTCGTAATTCCCCCGAAGATGGTCATAATTGTCCCAGGTTTTTGCAATTTTGGGAATTATTTGAAGGTAGTTAAGATCACCTCCTTAAATTTTAAGTAAACAATCCTACGGAAACAAAATTTTTACTTGGTGTTTTTCAGTGGCGGATCCAGAAATTTTTTTGGGAGGGGCTACATTTTTAAAAAAGCTTATTTTACCCAATTGAAATACCCAATTGTTTTATAAAATGTTGTTGTTTTACCAAAATGTAATATAAATCAAAATTTTAGTCTAAACCAATGTGCATGCTTTTGTGAAGGGCTAAGTAATAAAATATGATCACTTTAGCTATTTAAAGTGTATAATAAAGCAGAATGTTACCCTTTAGCAATCTCTTTTGGGGGGGGGCTGAAGCCCCTTAGCCCCTTCCTTGGATCCGCTATTGGTGTTTTTAAAAGCTCAAAGTTTGCCCATAATTAATTAAAACAATATTTTTCCTATAATAAAAGAGTTAACACTGAAATTAACACAAAGTAATGATAATCACCCCCCTGAGCCTATTTTTTAAATGACATCATCTCAAATAAAATAATATTAATAATAATTTTGTATTCTCAAACGTTAAACATACAGGGTAATCATAAAAAACTATTCCAACATATAGACCTTTTTCCACCTTTCCGTTAAACCGATCGAGATGATGTTTCAGACGTATAGTTATTCAGAGGTATGAGCTTAAGATTGGGATGTTTAAAACAATAGAGCTCTCACGGTTACGGTTTGAGTGGAAAAAATTGCGAAAATTTCCTATGGCAATACCTATCTTTTTCCCTTCGAAAACTGAGCAGTCCATTGAAAAAACATAAATGGCGTTGGAACGATACGCATATGACGAACATCAGCGGCGTAAAACATTTGCAAAAAAGAGCATCGTAACGAACGAATGACAGCGCAAGAGAGGAGAGAGAAGTTGCTTTTATTGTAATTAAAAGTTTTCAAATGCCTTATTGTTAGTTTAAAATTTCTACTGTCTATTCCAGTAGATTGTACCAATGCGCATTCTCTCTGTGTTGACTTTGATTCTTTACAATTCTCTAGGGATGGACGCGAGACGTGCGAGACGAGAATCGGGGCTGTCTCGTCTCGTCTCGCAGTGGTAAACCTCTGTCTCGTCTCGCGTCTCGTCTCGTCTCGCAAACACTGTGTCTCGTCTCGCGTCTCGCAAAGAAATTGCTGTCTCGTCTCGCGCGAGACGCGAGACGTCTCGCGAGTCTCGCAAAATTAAGGACTACGATTTCGTTACCATTTTATACTGACTTATTATTGGGATTTTATTGAAAATTAATATTAATAATAACAATTACTTACATATAGCCACATTAGTAGATATATTAATAACTATATCAGCATATATCGGCATTTGAAGTAAAAGAAATTGAGATTTAATCCGTATATATAATGTAACACCGAAAATATAGTATTTATTTTTATTTACTAGCTGCGTGCCCGTTCTTCGCACTGTAGTAAACGAAAATTTTCCTAACATGAGTAATTTCAATTAATTCCAGTGATGTGGAATCTTAAAATAAAAGCAAAATTATTTGACTCTTGATGTAAAGTTTGCGTCATGAGTATTAACCTGGCATCATTGCAATATAATGACTCAAAAAACTACGTCAGTGTCATTCGCGATCAGAAAAGTGAAAAGCTTAGCGGTTTGCAGAGAACTCCCGACTTTCAAAATGTGTTATTTCTACATCATATTGTAGTTCTACATCATACTGTTCAAGTTGTAGCATTAAATACCTCAGACACTACATGAAATGGACAACCGTTTGTTTTAAAATAGCTGCGCAACCGCTCTTCATACGAGAAGTAGCGAATATTTTACTAAAATCATATCTGCATGAGACAAAACATATTTTTTTTTTCAAGTTCAAGTAATCTCCTCTGTTGAAATTACTGCGGGATATATTAACGCAAATTAGAATTACTTATCGTTCAGTTGGTTGTAAGATAACCCTTGAAAAATTATAAACAGAACACTTTTAGTCTTTATTAAATCTCTACTATTTACTTTGACGTCAATTTCAAGTCTCTAAAATATGTGTAATTTTTATATTAATGAAAACAAGATTATATTAACGATAATTATAATTATTTGCCTAATATTTCCAATAACATTGCCGTGTGTGCATTTTTAGATTTCATTATAGTATCTCAGTTGGTTAATAGACGTCTTATTTTTTGTTTATATTTTAAATTACTGAACAGTTAATTTGTTGACAACTATCCGTTTGTACTTTTCACAATAATTTTTAGAGATAGTACTACAGTCGTTATGGTCGCCCTGTTTACAGAAAAATTAAACCATAATCCCCCTAATGTATATACAGTGTGGATTTTTAAAAAAAATGAAAAGACATCTAACAGGCGAAGATAATTTTAGAATAGGAACCCAACTGCAAGATAAAATGATGGGGAGGAAAAAAATTTATAAAAGTTTTGCAAGCCGAAGGAAGGGAAAACATGATAATATAAACGAAAATAGTTTTTAAAAAAATTGCTTGCATTTCTTTCCGTCCGATATTAATATATAAGAATAAAAAATGTCATTTTAATCTCTTTAAAATAGGCCAACAATAGGGATTTAACCGCCCCTAGAAAGTTGTTACCAGGGTGGGCGCCCCCCCCCCCTCTGCGCACGCCGCAACGTGCGGGAAAGTTTGAGGGTAATATCGTACAAGGATATTTCAACCAAGGATATTCAACCATTTCAACCTACTCAGACTAAGCATCAATGCGAATGCAAGTTGCTCTACTTCTAATCTCTCTCTGATATACCCGAAACGCGATTATCACAGGGGCAAGGGGGGGCGGTAGTCCGGTGCCCCTGAAGAAAAGGGGGCCCAAATATATCCCGATTATCTAAATTATAAATTCATATGTACTGAAATAGTAATTGTGGGGAAAAAACTGAATTTCCTCTATAATATAGATATTACCTAATTGTCTATCACTAGATCAAGTTAGAGATATTTTTTGGGGTGATAAATACGATTTGATTAAAGTACAAAAACTACAGTTAACTGAAATGCAATTTTCGAGTACAACAGCGGTAAAAACTGGGTTAAAATGCTTAAAAAAGGGGGGCTCAGTAAAGGGGCTTAATGCGTAAAAAAGGGGATAGTAAGGGGGGCCCCAAACTTAATGCCCCGGGCCCCGTCTAAAAGTGGTCAGATTTGAACATACCGTACCGCCTTTCCTATTTACTTATTATTTTTCTTTCAACTCTTCTCTGTTTTCTTTTTTTTTCGCCTCTTTCTTTATCCTCTCCTTTGTGTGTTTTGCATATCTCTCGTCTGTTCTAATTTTAAATGTTACGTGTTTGTGCGTATTGTAGAGTGCTGATAGTATACCAGGACCGAAAACGAAGGAGACGCAAGTTAAACGGTAGACGCTTCAGGCAAATTGTCGCTTTTCAGATCGTATTTATGCGAGACGGAAAAAAATGCGAGAATTCTCGCGAGAAATCTCGCGCGAGACAAGACTCTGTCTCGTCTCGCGTCTCGTCCCGCAAAATATTTTCTTTCTCGTCTCGCGTCTCGTCTCGCAAAAAAAATGCCTGTCTCGTCTCGTGTCTCGTCTCGCGAGACAATGCGAGAACGCGAGACAATGCGAGAATTCTCGCGTCTCGCGTCCATTCCTAATTGAAAATGTTGCAAACCGCCAATTTTCGTCATACGTGTATCGTTTGAAAGCCATTTATGGTTTCTCAATGCGCTGATTAACTTTCGTCAGAGCAAAATGGGTGATGTCGTTGGTAAATTTAGTAATTTTTCCACTTTAACCTTTATAATGGAGATCACAAATTACATTTGCGTATTAATATGTATAATCCCTGACCTATACTTTTAATATTTCAAGTTATATATCGCCTCCGCTTTCGCTCAAAACATTTTTTTCTTTTGCTGCGATTTTAGCCGTTTGGTTCTTCTATATTAATTGTATGTAACGAATTTTCTTTGCTTTTAGCAGGCATGTTATAAAAGGGGTGGCCCATGCGCCATGCGACTGAAGTGCCTTTTTTACTCCTTTACTTTCGCAGGCAGAGATGGAAAATATGAATATGGCTTTAGTTTAAGGGAGGAAAGGCAGTAACGTGTAAACATAAATTTGAAATTGCCCTCAGGAGGGATTCTAGAATTAATTTATCGGATATCGGTAGGGGATCAGAGAAAGTTCGATTTTTGTTCTGTACAAATGGGTTTCCTTTTGATAAAGTATCATGAACTATAAGAAATAAAATATTTCCGGGTACGAAAATGTTTCAAATATCTTTAACATATCTAAGAACGATAAGTAGGCAGAAGGATACAATACGCCACTTGAAATCATCCAATGCTCCAACGTTGGCGCATGCTCCACGATTTGGCCACACCTGTTCTAGAAACTAACTCTAATAGTCCTAGTCATAATACGTACTTTTAAATTTGAATTATTTTTAAGTTATTATTGAAAATAAATGAAACTTCATGAAGTGTACTATTGTTTTTTTTTTGGCTTTTTTTATATATTACCCATATTACCCCACCTTTATCCTCTTCGCTCTAGAGGTCCAAATAAGTAGAACATCGCGTTTCCACTGTTAAAACGATGCTTTCAGATTTTTTGTGGTTCTAAACTGGCGTACACATTCTTGGATGCTTTAATTTTGAATAAAATGATTTTTACTTGTGTGAATGTGTAAATTTTGCACACTGACGCACACTTTCTTTTATTTTTTTTTATTTTTGTTTGCCGTTACACAAAATAATATTTAAATGTTATTGAAATTTCCCAAGTTGAATTTGTGAATAATTTTTTTTTCAAAATTTATGTAGCTGAAAGACGTATAGGACATCATTTATCTCTAAAAGTTTCTTGACAATCTTCGTTTATGGGTGAAAACAACTTTTTACTGCTGAAACAGAGATTCTGAATTAGGCTTTTATTCGAAAAATTATTGGAAAGTACGCTTTCTACTAGTCGTTTTTAAGAATAATAAATTAAAAAAAAACAATTATGCTGCCCAGGGAATGTAGTGGCTAAAGAAACATTCTATCACACCTTGGATCCAGGTTTGATTCCCAGCTTGGGCTTGGATGTTTGCTTGTCCGTCCATTCATGGGGGTAACGCTGTCAACCACCGGGTGCCACCATAATAAAATGGCCTGTAATTCGGGTTTTAGTAGTGGCAACAGTGGCGGATCTAACGCCTGGCGGACCTGGTTGTAACTACTAAAAAGAAATAAACAAATTAATATATTATTTAAAAATATTAGTTACAACTAGTAGTTACAACTTTGATAATTTTTAAGAATGTTATTTAAAAATATTTGCAAGCATGTTTAGCAAGTTACTAGCTTGCTATTTGTAAAAAATTCTAAGTCCGTTATCTTGAAAGAGTAACTGAAATGCACTAAGCTGAATAATTCAATGTTTCTAAAAAGACAATTTCACATATCTAGCACTTCAGAAAAAATGTATCAAGTTCGTAACATTCGAAAAATACCAAAGTTCAATACTTCAATAAAATTTTCAAAGTACAGATCTGTTAGTTTATTTCAAGAATCAAAAGTATACTTAGTTTGAACAAGTAACATGTATAAAAGTAAGAGCATATTTATTTAAAATTTGTAAGCATAACCATCTCAATCACTAAAATGTGTAACATGTGCACTTAGTGGATATTTATCATAAAAATATTCAAGCACATTACTTAATAAGAATTACAAAAATATGCTAAGTTAATACTCTGATGTTTTAAAAAACATAGTGTCTGATTTAAAATATTCTGTTACTTCAAGTAAAATGTGGTAAGATCTTTACATTAAAGAACACCTCAAAAAATCTTTATTTAAAAATACTAAGTTTCTTTATCTCACTTAACTTTATTTTTGAAAAACCTGTAAAATCGATTAAGTTATAAAATTATGGAAACTAACTTTTTTAGCTAAGTTCATTTTATAAAAAATTAGTACTTTGGGAATTCTCATGTAACACAATTTACCTATCACACTTAAATTTATGATTTTAATCAAAACATTTTATTTCTATGTGGTAGATTAATGTTTCCATAGTACATGCTTCAATAAATTTTGTTAAATTTCTAACTTTCTACCTTGTAGTGTATAAAAGATAAGTATAAAACGAGAACCTTAAATCGTGACCAAGTATGCTACCTTTACCACTTTTTGCTGCAGTAAAATTTTATAGATTTTTATTTTGCAAGTAATCAACACACATGTACACATAAAGAAAACACAGAAAAGTTTTCGTATTTAAACTTATTTATTTACAAAAATATATTTTAAATTACACAAACTATTTACACAATTAAGAAAATAATAACTTTTCAATGAGTATTCTATAACTAAGCATGCACAAGTGAGTAAAATCCTACTGTTGTAGAAGCAAGCATACCTTTTCTTCATAATCACAATGGTTTTAATATATTTTTTACAATCGCAATACTAGTTATACATCACATAATTACACATGTTTTGCCATCCTTGAAATTAGTAAAATCTGAAAACGGTTGAAAAAATGTATTAAATAGCACATTTTGAAGATACTTCATGTAGTCTTCAATGAAAATGTTTGAAAAAAATTCTCCGTCATAATGACAAGTACATTTGTTCTCGCATATCTCTCTTGCAATATACGACATGTCGACCATAAACCATGCTTTACTACTTATAAGACCCTCTCTCTCATCAACATGTGTTCTATTCGAGCAAGCATGTATCCTTTGCGAAGGATGATCCTGAACCCGGCCTATGTTTTTAAAAATTTCCTGATGTACTATATCCATTAATTGTTGTTTAGCCTCATCATAAGTACAATGGGGTTCGCGGTTACATTTTTGCGGCTTTAATTTTAAAATTAAATGGGGTAGGGTCGTCGTATATAGCGTTTTTAAAATGCATTCCAATATTTCATTTCTCATTTCGCAAAGTTTTTTTACTTGATCATTTAAAAGTGTTAAGGAAATTGGATTTAACGAGAATGAATCTCCGGTTTTGTAAATTTGTTGTAAGATGCATTTTCCATCATCATTAAATACAGATAATTGATTATTACAAATAAAAGAGCTATTGCTATGACCTATATTAAAATCTAATAGTTTTACAATAAATTCGATCCATGTGGAAGGGTTCATCACGACTCCCTGGCCGGTTGGTATATAGTCTAATTGGGCATTCTGTATAAATTGTCTAATATGGATCTTCAAGTCAGTTCTTTCATCGTGAAGTGAAACGTAGATAAGTCTTTCCAAGTGCCATGTACTATTTACAGAAGCATATAAGCTGTGGTAAAGATTATCCGTCCAATCGTCCAACTTTGCCCATTTCGGGGAAGGCTCATAAATGCACATTTTGGCAAACGTTAGGTTAATGTGCGGGTCTGCCACACTAAGTTCAGAAGGAATACCATGCGTTAAAAGTTTGTTGGTTGGGGGATATATCTTACACATTGAACCATGTTCTAATTTAATGGTAGCGGTTTCACAGTTCGCTGGTTTAAAATCCAAAGTTCGTTTAGATCCAAAACTTAGAATGCATACACCTGATGATAGGTCTAGATTAAAATCTTCGTAGTTGCCGTCTTCAATTTTAGGTTGTTCTTCAGAGCCAAAGTTCACTTGCACCATATTAAATTCATAATTTGTCACTTTCTGTAGATCTTCACGTATTTTTTTGCAAAATGGATATCCAAGAGTAAACATAGACTGTTGCTCCAGGTAAACTGTAATTGATTCCTTCATCAGCAAAAGTAATAACTTCACGGGTCGAGGAAATTTTCTTTTCACTACTTTGCAGGGGTAATTGAAACAATTCTTGCTGTAGCACATCAACATCACTTTCAGTACAAAACTCGGGGGAAATTTCCTTTTCAATACTTTGCAGAGGCTTTACATCTAAAGGCAATTGTATTATTTCTTGCAGCAACACATCCGCATCACTTTGAGTATAAAACTCGGGAGTGTATTCAATGTTAAAGTTATTTTCGATCGATTCAAGCAAAGACATTTTTGAAACTCGGCGAAAAATCAATTAAAACACACGTCTTAAGTATAGGCGCACACAGTGTAAAGAGAGTCTCGCAACACACACCTGGCCACTTTATCTAACTAAAATGTCTCTATACTGATTCTTTAAAAAATCACGTGATTACCCAAGCGCCCTCTACCTTAAAACTTTCTCAACCCAGTAGATATTGCATCATCTAACTTGTCTTAGCCTGTTACAGAGAGTTGCCACTCAATGTACATCCTGCCAGAAACCTACCGGATATTCAATCAACACAGATTTGCACACGTCACTATCACGTGTCTTCTGCGCATGTCACTTCCTTATCTCTTATCTGATCTGTGATACCTGATAAGAGAAAATCAGTTGCCGTTAAATTTGTAGACTTTGTAGGTTGGGCGTAGGTAAGTTCTCCTGCAACGGGTACCTAAGAATTCTTCAGCCGTGCAAACAGATGTTTTGTCCGCATGTAACAAGAGTGTTGTCCGGTATTTTTCAGGTATTATAATTGCTTATATTTTTTCCGATATATGTTGTGATTAGCTATCTTTTAGAGTAATCAGTTTAATTTATTAACAGGTTTTCATTAATAATTTCAGTTTATGACTTTATTAAATAAATATTTTAGTTTATTATTGTAAAAATTGTTTTAGTTTATGAATTTATTAAAAGGATGTCTTTGTAAAATTTAAGTATATAAAAAAAAAAAAATTGAGTGTAAAAATTTTGATATGTTTAATTTATTAACAAGTTTTCATTAATAATTTTAGTTTATGACTTTATTAAATAAAAATTTTAGTTTATTATTCTAAAAATTGTTTTAAACAATAATTTTAATACCTATTTTATACGTGAACTCATTCATCTGCAATGCCTATAATTTATTACTGTTATTTATCAAAACTTAACAAAAATAATTTGCTTTAGTATAATGATCTTTACTAATTGTTTCACAGAAATTAATTTAATGATTCATTATTTTCCTAAACTACGTAAAATATATTAATCGTTGTAGCTTAACTTTGATATTTTAATTTAGGATATAATGCCCATGTTTACAAAAAGGATAGATTTTTATTGAAATGGCTTTAATCTAACATGATCTTAATCCATAAGTCCCCATTTTTGAACGCAGAATGAAACACGTGTCCCCACAATTCGGTATTCCCCTAGCACCCTCCCTGGTTTTATCTTATCGGTAAACTGGCCAACTCTTATTGTACCGGCTCTGTAGAGCCTCAAGGCACTTTCTTATCTCTCTCAATTTCTTATCAGCTGTACTAGGGATATGCACGTGGATTTTACTTCAATCATTCTTTTGTTAATTATGTGAGTATTTTCACCTCTCGCGTGTACAAGTACAGGGTAAGTGTAATATTTTCTATTATTTTAGTTACATATAAGTTGATACCGTAATTCTAATTGAAAATAATTATGTGGTAATTATATTTTCCACTTTTGATGTGTTGTACTTTTAAGTGTGATTTTTTTTGGTTACTGTTAATGTATGTTTTTCTGTATTTTGGTGTTTTGCAAAATTTTAAGTTGGTAATCCAGTGTAATTAATAGCAATAGGCATTATCGGTAGAAGTACTTTAAGCAGTTTGTATACGAAAACTGGGTTTTGAGGGCTTTCTCCTAATAGAAAATAAGGCATGCATGATATCTGTATTTCAGTAAATTCTAATTAAGATTAAATTTTCGATTGCTAACTAATTTTATCCCACATAAAATAGTATTGTGAATCTGGTAAATTGTTATAAGAAAAAAAATTACTTTTAAAGCGTTTAATATCTTCAAATGTGTTATTTTGTTTTTAGTGTCAAAATATTATGTCTATTTTCAGCATATGATGGTATTAAGAATGAATGAAAATGTGCTAGTTGGACCGGGAATTAGGGATAATGTATTTTAAATCATTATTCGATTTTCCGGTCTTGCTAGCCGTATAGATGTTGGTACTTTGTCCAGAGACTAGAAGATTTAGCACGATCTCCCTTCACGTAAGTAAAAACCTTGTATTTTTTAGTTTAAGTAATGATTTGCGATTTAAACTGACATTTTATCTAAGTATTGAAAGATATTTATGTACATGCTGTATACTAAAACGGATCTTCAATTTTTATTTCCAATAGTTCAATTTTCTAACAATAGTACTATCTAGTCTAAAAGTTTGTGCTAGTTATGCTCACCTTTCTATAAAATAGGTTAAGTGCATACCTCTAAAAATATTAATGCATGTATAAAATTATGCTTTCATAGTCAAACTGAAATTAGTGTTGCACATAAACAATCTAACTCGTATCGTATTGAAATTCTATAAATCAAGTTATACTACTTGGGATATACAGTAAGAATATTTTGTAGGATTACTAAAAGTGCAATTTTTCCCTCTAATTGATCTATAGAAAATATAAACTAGTATAATCGTTGCCTAAAATTTATCAAAAATGTGTGGGTAAGAAAAAAATGTTTAGATAAATACTTTGTTTGTTTGTGCTTTAAGGCAAACCTGCACGCGGGGGTATCTGCCTAGGATGAGGGGTGCCTTGGTAGGAAGACTTTCTAAGGGGATCTAACGCGTATTCATGCATTTCGTATACAAAAACTTGAGTTTTGGGGGATATATGGCTAAAGTGGTTTTCTCGCAATAGAATATAAGACTATATCATTATTTGTAAAAATCTTTCTATGGTATAATTTTCTCACTTGCCTAACAGTAGAAGAAATTTGTAGAAAACTGTACTTTAATGTTAAACGACTACTTAACAAAAATAGGATATACAAAAATTAGCTAAAAATTAAAACTCTTGATTAAATTTTTTTTTCTTGATAAATTAAAAACACTTGATTAAAAAATATTTGTTGTAAAATTAATTATTAACTTAAAATTAAAACTTGGTTTAAAAAAATAAATTTAGAAATGTATTTGTTGTAAAATTATTTAACTTAAAATTAAAACTTGGTAAAAAATATTTGTTGTAAAATTATTTAACTAAAAATTAAAACTTGGTTAAAAAAATATTTGTTGTAAAATTATTAACTTAAAATTAAAACTCTTGATTAAAAATAAATTTAGAAAAATATTTAACTTAAAATTAAAACTTGTTTAAAAAATAAATTAATTCTTGATTAAAAAAAATATTTGTTGTAAAATTACTTATTTAACTTAAAATTAAAGTTCGTAGGCCTCCTGGGGATGTTGTTCATTTCTTTGCTCCACATAGTTAATTATTATTTAAAGAAACAAAAACAACAACGCATCCTCTGTGCTACGCCCTGTCTCCATTCATGCGAGGCTAGCGTGATGGGGAAAGGCACAGTAAGAATTTTTATTTGAAATGAGGCGGTAGACGAGTTCTACCGGGCGGCTGGTGGGTCCTCATTTTATAATAATATTTTTTATTTCAGGTTTAATTCATAAAGTATAGCTTATTTCAAATTATGTCAAAGTCTCTTATTTTGATACTAAATGTTAAAGTCCCTTATTTTTCATGAGAGAATGCATCGCAATCTGAAAATTTTTTCCAAGTCCACTTATTTGAGAAATATCTTAATGTCTGAAAATTTTTCCAAGTATCCTTATTTGTAAAATATGTGAAAATCTGAAAATTTTTCCAAGTCCCCTTATTTCAAAAAATATGTCACAATCTGAAAAAAATTACAAGTACCCTTATCTGAAAAAAAGGAAAAAAAAATTCTTATCAACCCTTCGAACATCCGCTCCCCACATCCGGTCCGACCACGCCCCCTTCCGCGCTCAGCCCAGGGAAAGCATCCGAACGGATCCGCAGAATTAACATGGGATCCGCATGGGCAGAACTCCCATTTATCTACTACTAACCACCCTATCCTCGATTGTTGCCATCAAACTAGTGAATGAAAGAACTGTTGCAATCAGGGACTTATCATAAGGCCAACTCTCATTTCAGTCCGTTGTCATACGCTAGAATGTCAATTTAATGTAATTTTCAGTATCTTCTTGCCGAATTGAGGAGAAAAGTCTCCCCTTTGTGTTTGTGGCGTGGTTCTATGGTTTCTTGGGTTAGCTTTTATCCTGAATCTCGACCAGTTATTAAAATCCCGTAAATAATTCGACCTACAAAGCCTGCACGTACACATTGACCATTAAAAAACTCCCCTCATCGCCTGGAGCGTATGACAAACGGACTCAAATGCGCGTTGGCCTTTATTGGTATAGCAAAATCCTGTTCAATTAATTGATTGAAATTTGACTACCAATAAACTTCGATCCCATGCGGTGTTAAGAATTTTGTAAACACAATTGACACGACAATTTCAGTCATAAATTTGGTAAGTACTCTTGTTTACGCAGGTGTCCATTGCTTTTCTCCTGTGTGATCCTTATGCCTTTCAGTCACTCCCATTCAAATTGCTAACCACCACTATACTTAGTTTTTTATATTCTATGTGCTGTGTTCTCTTTAAGTTGAGCTGGTTTTTTTTTAATTTTTAATTTTTTATTGCATTTAGAAGATGTGCAATAACTCTTCGAAGCAAGACCAGTAAATCCTCAAAGATAAAATACTTTGAACCCCCCCCTTTTTTTAACATTTCATGAAACGCTATTTAATTTTGAGACCAGCAGCATAGCAAAAGGTTGTTGGCTATTATCTTTAATTTTGACCATCTACTATCTCATTCTTTCCAATTTCCGGTGTTCAGATTCTCCTCTATCTTATTTTTCAGCTTGCCGTCCGCGTTATGAACCGGTTCCGCAGCCTCTCCTCGCTATGCAACTCATTGTGGCTTATTTTAAACTATAAATGGTTTTAAATTATTAATACTATAATTATTCCAGGAACTAAGGAAACAAATTACAATAAGTTGCGAAAGCCTTTTTTCTTTCCCTATTATTATTACCACTACTATTATTATTATTGTATGCATATAATTGATATTTTGAAATGATATTATAATTGAGGTTGATATTTTGAAAATTATAAAAGAATTGCTGTTGGTGATAAAAAATGAAAATAAATAAAATTAATAACAATATATTCTTGCTTTTGATATTTTGAGAATCCACAGCTTAAGAATAATTAAATGGTTATTTTATTGCAGAAAAATTTTAATTAAAAAATTTTTGACAACGTCAGTTCTATTTTAAGAATTTTTTGTTACTAATTTTTAATTTTTATTTCATAGTTATACATTTTTAACAGTAAACAAAAGTAATAAAAATCAACTAGTTAATAATCATAAAATAGTATTATCTAAATGATTGCCTCTATAATTGATTTTTATTGTTAGTCATCTTTAATTAATTGAGCTTCACTGCCAAAAAGGAAGAAAATATAACTATTTTAAGTGTAATTGAACATTTGTAATAGCCTATTATTTTAACACCATCGATCAAACTCCCCAACGGAAAATAAATTATGCGCAGAGATATATATTTTTTTAATGTTATAGAAACTCGATTTTCAAATTCAGCATACAAATTGATTAAAACATTTTAATGACATGTTTTTTCCTTTTAAAAAAAATTCAATTTTAACTTATGCTTTTTTAATTAGAAAAAAAAGTTGTTTAAGTGATATGGTCATGTTATATACTACATGAAAGACCACAAAACACTGAACAAAATGAAATAAATCTCAATTTTCTAGGTCAGATATGTCTTAGACAGACTCTTAAAGATTATTATACCATAAAATATGTTCTTTACAAAATTTCAAACTTAGAAATAAATTGTTTTAAAAATCCGAAAATTTGCATTTTTCATCTAATGTGGTAGTATCACAAATAAACTCAAAATTATCAATATCTACAAACATGATATACAGACCGTTGGTAAGTTTTAATCGATTAATAAAACATTATCGTAATTTTTTAATTTTTATACATTATTATTGTTATTGTTAGTAGTAGAAGTAGTAGTAATAGTAATAGCAGTAATAGTTATTTGGAACCCAACTCAGATAAGACTGAATGAATTCTACCAGAACATTTCTAGTGTCAGTGGAAAGCAAATTAGTGAAAGGCTCTGGCCTATAAGGTCGCTTGCAAATTTTATTTCAAAATGTAGAGGTGAATTTGAAGAAGTCGAAGAAGACGCATCTGAACTGTCAGGGTTATCATTTGATAACGATAGTGAGCAGGGTTCCAGATTACAAGAAAAAGAATGCATTTTTCCAGAGAAACAAGGGCGCAGCTTATGAATTTGGAAAAGAGAATTTTTTTTATTAAATTCATTTTATGTAATATTCGAAATATACCAAAGCCGAATAATCTTGAAGAAAGGTAATACGTGAAAATATTTTAAAGCATTTTAATTTGTTTGGCGAGAAATTATCGAAAGAGGAAAAGAAAGATTCGATAGAAAACATGAATATTTACAAAAAGTGACATAATCATTTAAAATTTTGATGATGAACTGAGTAATTTTTTGCTATTTTTGGAAGGAAACAACGAACTTGACAGAAATGTATCTGAAATTTATATGGCTGCTCAAGAAATGTTATCAACTTTTCCTAATGCAGGAAAAACTTTAAAATTATTTTAAACTCTACCCATATCAGTCTCTTCGGGTGAAAGATCTTTTTCGGTTTTAAAATGCCAGAATAACGATTTAAGAACTACGACAGGGAAGTACGATTAAACATTTTGGCTTTATTGTACATAAAGCAAGAAAGTTTGGCAAGGATAAGCGTCACAAAAATTATTGATGCATTTGCAAAAGATAAAGCAAGAAGCAAGTTCGTATAAAGTACTTTAAGCAGCTGTGTAAAGTTTCTTTTTTAATTATGTGTAAATTAGCAAACTTAATTTCATAAATTCTTTTTTCTTTTCTTTTTCTTTTCAATTTTGTTTTCTTTCTTGGTGAGTTTAATTTTATTGTTAAAGCAGTTGAGTGAAAGTGTTAAATGCTCCTCCCTCATTGAAAAAACTGAGAATGCCCTTAATACACTAAATTATGGAGGGAACTTGGGCTCAAGGGCCCCGAAAATTTTACCGCCAGGGGCCTCCAGTAGGCTTCATCAGCCTCTGAGTGGCAAAATGCTTGATGAGAAAGTGCCCTCCCATTGGGGAAAATAAAAACAATTGCGAGATTATTCTTTGATTTGAGATGTGAGATTTATATCGGGTCTGAAGAATTTATGGAAAAAACAGCTCTCAATAAAGTTTAAAATTTTTGCACTTAAGCTAGTGTGGTTCTATAAAAGCTTTTCAGGTGTGAAAGGATAAATAAATTACATAAAGCAATACAAAAACATTATTAGTAACAGATACCAGCTAACAAAAAGAAAAAAAGCCTGTTTTTATACCTATTTTACTCTAATGCTTCCAGTAAATGAGATATTGTCTTACATGTTTAATCATACTTTTTCCAACTTTTCATTATTATGATCAGGTTTGATTATCACAGACATAAATAGGGTTGGGGCCAAGTCCCCCATGAAGATTTGGAAAAAAAAAAATCTTGTACCCAAAACTAACGTGTTTCTACCCCCCTCCCCCCAATCTTTGAAAAAATACGCTTCTTTTATCTAATGTTGCATCCCTACATTAATTAGTCTTTGAATGTGCCCTGCTGATCCTTTCCGTCTTTAAGTCTAGGGTTAAAGGAAGGGGGTTGACACCACGGCTGGCCTTGCGTGAAAATGAAAAGGACCTGTTGTCATACCGTATTAGCCTGAATATAACGCGATATTTTTTGACTGATCATTTCCCGTTAAAAACCCGACTCGCGCTAATTCGAGGTCTAAATATAGGATTATCTAAATATCCTAATGAAAAATTCCAATGTCGCGTTAATTTCGGGATCGCGTTATATTCGGGCTGATACGGTATATGTCTGACTACAAGGGGGAAATATGTTTCTATTCCAAAAGGAAAAAATACAGGAATTTTAAACGGTAGATTTTACTATAAATAATTTGTAAAAAAATTCAGTTAGATTACAAATTTTTAATCTTTATAGTAATTTCTTTTATTTCCCATTAAAAATAAAGTTTAAAGGTGGATATTCGGCAAAAATTAGCATTTTTGCAGAGACTAAGGGGGAAATCCGGAACCACCTTACCCCCGTTGCTAAACTGTTAAAATAACTGTGCATAAAAATATACTTTTATTTATTCGTTGTAATCCTGAGTACCTCTTGCTTAATTGTGACCTTGTTAATGATAACCTTGTTTTAATAACATATTTTTGTTCATTTTGTTACTCAAATGTTTTTCACGCACTGACACTTTTGAAAATTAAATTTTCTATGAACTGTTTGGAAACTACGTTGTTCGCCTGTTGAAATAATATTCTTTTAATTATGTTTTGAGTATAAATGCCAAGAAATAGTCTTCGGATCTTATACAGTAAAATTTTGCTCAGTGACATTTAAAAAAAGGCGGTAGAGGTAGATTTTTAAAAAGATGTTTATAAATATTAAAAGACTGAATAGAAGATACGCTAAGAATCAATTATTACATCTGTTTTTGTTTTTCAGGTTAAAATATATTTAATAAAATAAACTGGGATCTTCAATTGAAAATTTAACTTATTCTTATTCATAATACTTTAAAAATTTACATGTATTTTGTATTTTCTGTGTATTTTGAATCTTTTCAATTCAGAAAGTAGTTTGTACATTGTGTTCTTTTATGTGTTTGAATTGAATCAATGTATCTTGCATTTTGTATCGAAAATTCATTTTGGATGTATTTTGCCCAACTCTGTTATTGAATAATAAATATGTTTTTCCAATCCTGACGTTAAACCTGGAGAAATCAAACACACTTTTAATTCATTTCTACTCGCACAATTTTACCAGGAGAGGGGTCACCTGACTTGCGTAACATATTGCGCCGAAAATGACAGTTACCTCAATAGTACCTTCATTGGATATACAGATAAAGCTCTCGATCCAATCCGCTTCGGCATGTTATCCAAGAAGCCTACGAGATAGATCATTATGCGTATTAGGAGTCCCTTGCCTTACTATAGGGAGGAAGCACTACGTAACCTTGAATGCGGTGCTAATCACAGGCCCGTTACGCAATGATTTCAAATTGACCGCAAAAGTGGACTTTAGAGAGTGAAACCTTCCATCTTTTGATTGTCGGGGCTCTAACGAGCGCATTGTCCGCTCCCTATTCTTTCGCTGGGGGAACACGGTGTATTTGTATTCGGCTCTGCAGCAAAGCGGGGGTGTCGTCAGCTGGTGGTGACAGCCCCGGCTCTGATGAATGGCGGGACGCGGGCCCTGCCACAAGCAAGAACCGGCTGCGGCCCGAGGCCTCATAACGCTGAATAATAACGCTGCACCCATCACGGCAGCCTTTAATGACCCCCCTTGCGTCCAAAGGGTTACATTAAATCTTAAGACGGCTGTCGTGGCAATAATCCTACCAGATAGAATGAGGCTCACTTACTCCAGAATTAAAATTGGGATGGGGTTTTATTATTTACTACGGATCCCCAAGTGCACTAATGACTTTCGTGGGTAACCCTTTTTTTTGGAGTCTGGTGTTTTATAGACCTCTTGCGTTTAATAGATATTTTCTGTATAGCGCTGTATTGTTTTAATTTTCATTCTCCTCCTCCTTCTTCTTTTTTTTTTTTTTTTTTTTTTTGTTGTTGTTGTTGTTTTAGCAGAGACTCAGAAGCGAGGACTTTTGCATGTGCTGAATATATGTATGGCTGTTTTGAAAGAGCCAATAGAGTTAGTGGTTGTAAGGCGGCAGATAATGATTGTTTTCAGTGTTAGTCTAGCGTTGTGTACCAAGCATGAAGGTAATTTCAAGCAATTGACAAATATTTAATTTATCTTCTAAAAAATGTTGGTCTGTCTAAACCAGACTTTGTGCCGATTACAATCGACTGTAATCGATGACTAAAATATTATTTTACAAATTTTAAAAAATGCTATGATACATTTTACACAGACCAACACACTATGATACAAACAGAGACCAACATTTTTTAAAGTATAAATGATAGGAAAGCAGGAACCCGATAAAAATTAAATTTCATATTTCAATATGTATACAGCCCTTAGTAAAAAAATTGCCATATCTGAGTGCTACTCTTTGTTTGAAAACTTTTATAACGTTTCGAGCACTTGTAGTTTAAAAGATAGTCGCTTTAACACCTATATTGAATCGTCCTATATAATGAATTATTAGGGTTCGATTCAATAGAATCTTAGGATTGCATTCAGAAGATGATATCTTCTATGCCTCATCACATTCCAGCTCTTGAAAGATCTACTAAACATTGAAGTAATCCTTATGTGTCAACACACATTACAGTTTGGGAAATATACACATGTTGTGCGTGTTCGGTTTGTAATTATGAATTCAAATTAAGTACTAAATTTTACGTTACTATTTATTTTTTCGTATCGGACTTTCACTGGCTTGATCCAACACGTTTGTTAAACTTTTTAGACAAGTTCTTATCAGACCATCCCATAGTGTGCGATATATTTTATTGATGTACACAAGTTTAAACGACGTCGAGTCGTCACTTATAAAGTACTGCTCTTCTTATTTTAGTAGTAGAACTTTTTCAAATTTCTCAAGTGCTTCCCAATTGTTCCTTTCTCTGAAGTGTTCAGCTGACAGTGAAATTGTTTTAAAAAATTAAGAAATGACTTTTTTTAGAATCTCGTGGAATGGTAGGAAGATACTAACATTGACCAAATATATTAAAGATATAGTATGTTAAAGAATGATATACTAGATAATATATGTTAAAGAATGAGAAGGGTTTTAACACAATTTATTTTTTAAAATTTTGAAAATCAAATCAACATAAGAGCAAAAATTTTCAGTATTGCATAATTTTATACTACCCAGCTATAACATATTCTGTGGTCAAAGTAATTTTATTATACTATTGTTTGTAAGGTATTTTATTCTTTATTACTTTTACTTTAGAACTTTTTTTTCTAGTAAAATAAAACTTCTAGTAAGCACTCTGAAAGCATCTTCGCAAAAAATTTAATACGTAAACAATAATTGCCTCTGATATTCTTTCTCATCCGAGCACCTTTATGCATCTAAAAATTCTTGAAGTATGTAATAAAATGAGATGTTGTAAAATAGATTTTAATTTTTTCCATTCTTAAATCAGCATTAGTTACAACAACAGACTCCCTATCTAAACACTTTTCACCAGGAAATCAATAAAATAGACTTATTTTGCACGATTCTATGGCAACAAATTTTAACAGCTATGAACTAAGAGATTGTCGTAATTCTTCATTTATCTTCGTTTACAGTAGAGAGCTGAAATATGAATAAATTAAGCAAGGTTGGAGAAAATGTTCCCTCCTGCTTAAGAGGAAAACGATTCTGGATAACTTTTTCGTGAGATAACTAGATGGGAGTTTTGGTATGTGAATATCCTACTTAAAAATATATTGACAATGTACTGTTTTGTAAGAAATAATTTACATTCAATTGCTTTAAAATGTTACAATTAGTGATAATTGCTTATTATAAAATGTTACTCATGAAATATGTTAAGAAGCTTGTCTAAAGATGAAATTATTTTTTTAATCCTTTAGAACGTGGTTTTCTGACTCAGGCATATTATCAAGGTTCCGAGATGTTAGTATCTAGTTAACTCAGTATTTCGCAACTGATTAGTCACTACTAATAATTAGTAATATTTGAAGGACCAGGAAGAGAATTAAATAATGTAGCAGCATTTTGAACAAATTCCGACAGTAGTTTCCAAAATTTTCTTTAAAGCTTAACGATTCACAGATTTCACAACATCTTCACACGTTAATACATTCAATTATTAGACAGACATGCGTTTTTCCAGGTCAGAATAACTTTAGAGCAGACAGACATGCGTTATGTTTTTAGCCATGATCATAACCACACGATTTTTTTTTTTAAATAGAGGGATAATATTGACCATGAATGGAAAAATAGTAAGCTTTCTTAGAAAAAGCAAAAATATGTCTGTAGCTCTTAAATACATTACATACTTTTGAATATGAACTATTGTGTGTGCAACTTTGCTACCGCCGTTTTCCTATAGACGGCTTCAGTGGTAAGTAATGGTCGAAATAAATGTTAAAAAGACATAGACGTTATGCAATAAACACGCGCATTTGTCAACATAACCCCATAAAAACATTAGTTGATTTATGTTTGCATCACGAAGCCATTCTCTATTGAAAATGTCAGTTTCTGAGCCAAATTATGCGGAAGGATTTGCCTCTAATTTAAGAACTATTTATTTATTCTTAACCAGATAGTCTTCGTTTAGTTTATCATCTGTATCTGAAATGTTGTACGTCCAAATGGTCTCTTACCCAGAGCGGATATTTCGTCCGACTGTTTTCCCTTTTCGGCGGAGATTTATTTCAAACGGTGATCGCGCGAAAATATTCGTTTCGGAATAAATTTTTCAGAGGAAATTTTTCCTCTCTTTTACGGGTGTGCGAGTCTTCCCGCGTATGATTTATTCATTCATTCGACCGACCGCGCATCTTCCCTTCGTCTTCTCCCGCTCACCCCTTGAGCTCCCCGCATCTTCCTGAGCATCCCGTAAAGAAGCCCAAGATGAGGAGAGAGCCGATTCGCCGGCCGCCAGCCAATCGGAATCGCCCGGCCTTATGCATTCATGCGGTCCGACTTGCGAGTCGAGTTGATTCGGGTCTCTCTCGCATTTCATTGTGCGCGCAATACGAAAGCGTTCTTATGTGAGTTTCGCGACTCGCTTTAAATACGCGAGATTTGTGTGTTGTGAGGCCAGTCTCTATGCCGGTTGGGGACATGCAGAGCTATTCGCCAGCGGTTAGTCCGGGGTCCAACAAGGACTTTTATGTGGACAACTTACTCCGGGGCCAGGCATCGCTGGCCAGGCCCGTGCCTTTGCCCCCCGCTGTTTTTCTTAAATCACCAGAAGAGCAAGCCGCTAAAAGGACTACAGAGCACCTTAAGTTTGGAGTGAATGCCATATTAGCCTTGGACTCCAGGGAGAAAGCCGTTCCCGCGCGGGAGGTTTACAACCCTAGTAAGTACTTTTCACATGAGCTCTGAAAAACTCGGGAAAGTCACGTGATTCTCCAGTTTATTTGTGGGAAGGGGGGGGGGCATTCTGCAATTTTTGAACTATAGGCTGCAGGGGGTCGTACTTGTCCTGAAATTGTTATGGTTCCGAAATTGTTAAATAATATTCTCAAATATCCTTTTTTAGCAGTTTATGTATACTTTTCTTTCAAATTTGTAGTGAATCCACTTAGGAATGTGAATAATGTAATAATGTTTGGACCAGATTTCGTGCGATTACACGATCATCTGTAATCGATTACAAGAAATGATATGGATTACGATTACGATTACCAACAATTTCCAAAAAGATTATGACTAGTGAATGTTAATTTAGTAAAATAACGGTAATCATGATGTTACAGAAATCAACCATCAAAAGAATTCTATAACAATACAACTTTATCATAGCATTTTTTAAAATTTGTAAAATAATATTTTAGTCATCGATTACAGTCGATTGTAATCGGCACAAAGTCTGGTTTGGACACTGTTTTTAAAGCTTCGAAATTTAGCAATTTAGGACAAATACGACCCTTAAGTATAGGCTATGGACAACTGAAATATTTAATGATGTTTATTTAATTTGCATTGAAATTTAATGAAAAGACAGGTTTCTTTAACATGTTGCCTTTACAGACACTTGGAAAAATATTTCCATTTAAGCGGAATTTCCGATTTTGTTTTAGCGGATATTTGTTTGGTCATTTTTAATAATGCTCAATTCGAAAAAAAAAAAAAAAGAATCTGTTAAATCATTTTTTTAAGAAATGATAATGAACCTTAATATAGGAATTCTCGTAAGCAAATTGGACAGTGATGACATTACCGACAAAAAGGAAACTATTACAATTTAAAATGCTAATTTGTTGTGCGTGTATTTTCTTATTTGATTCCTAGGTACGTGCATTCACTAAAAAAGCACTTTATATTTATTTCGGTTTGGTGTGGTTAACCCATTTATGCTTACTGTCCATTTTTTGGGACAGCATTTTCTCTATCAGTCGAAAACGTTATTTATTTTTTCTAGCCTTTATTCGCGAGTACTGAACCTCTACTCCACAAAATATTTTAACATGACCAAGCAGAATGTTAACATTTCCATTTTTATACATAATGATTTTAAAATAAATCTTCCCTTGTTTACGAAGTTGACATCAGAAATTATCTACTATTGCTGATATTAACAAAAATCGAAAAAAGTCGCAAAAGTATCTGGGCACAAATAGGTTAAGGCAAAGTTGCACGAGGGTTATCTGCCTAAGGGGGGGGGATGTCTTGGGAGTAGGAATTTTACTGTATATTAAGACAAATTTTCTCATACTGTTTCAAAACGAAGTGTATCGATTTCAAAAACACAAAACTCAACGTAAGTATTCCCTCATAATAAGTATTCGAGTATAAATCAAATTTCCTATGATGGTTTTATATATGAAACATATATAAAATATTTTTGTCAAAAATGAACACACAGTCCGCCAACAATGTATTCGAGTGCATGGCAAATTTCTTATGTACATTTATGTACAGTGTAATTTCATATTTAAAATACCGTTCTCAGTAAAATTGAATCATGTCATTTATAATAACTTTTCATATTTCTTTCTAATTTTGAGTTTTTTCCAAAAACTAATTAGTTATTCACAAAAGCAAAGTAGGAAATTTGGCCATTACTCGAATAATTTTTTTTTAGTGGTTATATAATATATAATAATGACGTTCCACATTTGTTTCCTGTCATAAATATTTCGAAAACTCATAAATTATTTACAAAACTAAAAAAAGAATTAACGTGGATACTTTTTTGTGTGGCTGGAATGACATTTTATTTTAAATTGTGACATTTTCTGGCGCAGTAGTCTTACTTCTTTAATGACAATAGGACTTTTGACTTACACGCAAATGCTTTCTTAGGGGGTAAACCCTCGCAAAGAAATAGCCGAGTTAAAGTCTAACTTCCTATGTTGTTTTTGTATAGTAAAAATTATTAATTATAGAGTATATTAATTAGATTATGTATAATTATAATTTTTCATATTCCACTCGAGTTGTAAGCTTTTCAAAAACTAATTAATTATTCGAAGATAAAATCGGAAATTTCGCTTACTCGAATACTTTGAGAGGGTATAAGTTGTATTCGAATAATTGGCTTTCGACCGTTTCTTGCTTTAGCTTTGCAAATACACGAGGACTACTCAGAGAAAAAAAAGTTATTCAAAATAAAACATCATCCTTTAAACATCTATTGAGTTGTAGTTTATTGTGAAAAAAAAAATAATGATAAAACATTCACATGAAACCTGACTGTCAAAATAACTTTTCAATCAGGTTTCGAACTTCTAAAAATACTTTTCACTTTAATACGTTCTTGAGTGATCGCACATTTACTTTATATTGACTGTTTCTAAGAAAACCCTTAATGCACTAAAGGCACGCATCTAATACTTTGTAGATAATGAGAAGTTCGGCGATCTTGCATTCAATTTCCGTGCTATGAAAAAAAAAAGAAAGAAATTTTGCGGGAATTTTTCTTTTATATTGAATGCATGACAATTTCCATATATCAAGGGTCAGCTCTTCTCTGGAACGGAATTTTCTCTAGAATTTACAGGAATAAAATTCTGTAAATACGAGTAATATTGCTGGCGTCCTATTTGACAGCACATTTTCTGTTTTTTCACGGACTTTTTTTTTTACTCAGTGATTACAGACTTGGATCGTCATTTTGCTGAAAACTTTGGTGAATTTTATCGTCAACCGTTTCAGTTATTTGTTGTTGTTTTAATTTTGAACATTTATTTTCGGACTTGTTTGCTTGGTTTCAAGTTAATCCTAAATTATAAATTCTCGTTGAGTAAAGTGGACAATACAACGACAGTTTTTACTAGCACAGAGAAAGGAAATTTAAACAATCAGTGAATGAAAAACGAACCTAGAGGAATCAACCCATGGGTACGCTCCCCCCAGTTACTCACAGCCTTACTTAACTGTGATAACGCTCTTGATATTGCATTTAAGTTCCGATTACTTTTGATGACGACGGGCTATAAACAGAAATTAATCCTTGTTTATAAAATCAACACTACATGTTCAAGCACTTTCAGGATCCTTTTAGGATTACTCAATTCATTTTATTTAAGCTGATGACTGTTTTAAAGACTGCTGACAAAATATATATACAGGATGTCTACAAATTAATTTGGCAAAAAGAAAGACTTATTGAATGTCACTTATAGGGAAAAAAAGTTAAGTACATATTGTTGTCAGATAGATAAGTAATCCAAGTTAATCATTATCACAAATGTTCGATCCTTTCGTTACTCTGTAAATGTCTCATTAGTGAATCAGTTCGTACCACATATTTGTCAGCATGTTTTTGTCGATTAAATTAGCTGCAGAGCAGATTCTTGATTTTAGTTCAAGAATGGACGCAGGAAGCGTCGCAATGTACACTTGATCCTTTACATAACCTTATACACCGAAATCCAGCGGTGGAAGATCTGGTGATCTTGGTGACCATTGAATAAAACCCCCAGGACGAACCCAAACTGGTACCTCAGCATTTAGATAAGATCTAACATCGTTGTGATAGTGACAAGGCGTTCCATCGTGTTGAAAAGTCTAACCTCCTGACATTTTCCCTTTGATAATTTGCATAAGCAAAATCTGTCGCATGTCGAGGTAAATAAAAGAAAGTGTCCGTTATGACACCAAACGCCATCTATGAAAAAACTTAGGATATATTACTACTAGTCTGACTTTAAACTGGTTAATTTCATTTAATACATCTGGAGTTCTTAACTTGCGAAATTGCCCAATTGATTTGTATACACGCATATTACAATTTCATCTAACATTCTAATTATTGCAAGGTAAAGCGAGTAACAGTATTTTTTCCCCAAGGGAACAAGGTATTTAGTAAATAAGTGGTACTATTTTCAATTATGACCACTTAATAAAAAAATATTTTAAACAGGTACTTGAAAAATAAATTATTTTTTATCACAAAGGCGGAGAACAAATATTCATAAAAAATATAGCATCAAAAACTTTTTTAATTCGGAAAAATACAAAATTATAAAATGTTAAAGACTAAATAAAGTCGTTTCCTGTGTTCAAAAAGTCCTTTAAAACAGCTTTGTAGGTAACTAAATGTAATTAATTTAAAAATGAATTTTCTCATTTTGTGAATTTAGATACTCTCTGCTTTTGCTGTTACTAATAATGTAATTCTTGATCAAATTGAAAGTGCTGTGCACGCTGCGCAATTATAATAATAAGTCATGCAATTCACTTACAGGACTGCTATTTAACTAAGTTCTTATAAAAATGGAAAATATTTTTACTGCATCCTATAAGTTCCAGTGTAAGCCATAATATTATGAAATTTTTTTTTCATAGTATTATTTTTCATAGCATTATTCTCACCAGATGAAACTGTATTCCCCATAAACAAAATATTAATGAAAACATATTTACATATAAAAAAAGTTATATAGGATACATAAATAATATTTTTATTATATAACTGTCTCTCGAGCGCCAGACACCATCAATTGAGGTTTAAAATGTAACATTCACACTTTGTCCATACACAGCCAACTTAATATTCTATTATCTTTCTGACGTCACACCTTCATCAATTTTGGCGCTCTTGAGATTGTCAGGATCGTCTGTGAATCTGTCCCAAAACGTTTTCGCTCGTTTTCTATCTCCTAGTCTTCATTTCTTGTTTAAATTTCCAATTATGTAAACTAAAAGTATTCAATTTTGAGTTCGCCTTAGTGGGTTGCAATGCTTATATCTCAAGTGAATAGTGCGATAATAAAGTTAAATACACTGAACATTACCCGACAGAAATAATTAAGTGTGGAATTCTATACAAGAAACAATTAAATATAGATGACGGTCTGAAATTGGATATGTTTAGAGCAGTTGCCTAACACCGTTTAAAAGTTACTCTTCATGTTTGGACTAAACATAAATTACTATCATTTTGGAGGAGTCGCCCCCCCCCCCAAATTCCGTTTCCGTCTCCGAGAAGTAAATGATTTCGTCAACCTAATATCTTTACACGAAGAAGGATTTTTAAACTGTGTAAACGAAAGAATTTCACAAGCTCTCTCAAAGACTAAAAATATATTTCATCTGAAACTAATAATAATAATAATAATACACTGAGGATTGAAATAAGCTTTAATTTTTTACATTTTTAAGATAAGTGTTCAATGTAAATTGCTAAAATTTTTACAAGGTGAGAAATAAGATTATAGTAATGAAATACTCCTTTCATAATTTTTTCAAAATGTTGCACTTTTTAAACTTACATACGATCCCTTTAGACAAATTTGGGCGATTAGAAAATTGTTGATTTTAATTTAGAAAAATCATTTAAAAAACAGGCATATGTGCTTTTATAAAATCATCTGATTTATGATAAAAGGAAACTCCGTCTTGCGCCACTTTTCCGTACCATGTAAAAGACTTTTTCATCCATTAAAATAGAAATCTTAATCAAACTAACGATGGAAATTGTGTGATTAAAAAATACGTTAATATTTTCCAAAAATTTTTTTATCACGTGGATCTACATAAATCATTACACAGACAGAGATCATATAAAGTGTGCTATTTACTATGTGATATGTAGCCGTTATCATAAAATTCCTGTTTCCGAATGGTTCCTCTTTCCTGATACGTCAGAAAATAATTTTTCATTTGATAGATGATCCTTATTCACAATGTTCCCTTTTCAATTTAATGTAACATTTCCAGGTTTAAAGATACAGATATGCGAATTTTTAAGATCTTTATGTTTTAAAACTATCCTTTTACCTAATTCACCGAAGCTTTCTAAGGGAGTGAGTCTTATATAAATTTGTTAAAAGTCTAACAACCCAAAGTCTCTAACCCAAGGGCAAAATGATCCTTCATTAGAGTTTATGAATTTATCGATATGTCATTTGACAGTTTAAATATATATATATATATATATATATATATAACTAATAAGTAAAACACAAAACATACTGCAAATAAGACATATCTCGCATTCAATATATATATATATATATATATATATATATATATATATATATATATTATAGATAGGGGAAGGCAGCCCAAGATGACCCTCTTAAGGTTATAATTCGTATAAAGTAACATAAATGTTTAAATAAAACTTTAGCCCTGTGCTATCATAGTTTACACTACATCATAAACGATTTTAATAATGCTTTATAAGCACAATAAGTAATGAAAAAAATAGCATTTTTAGAAAGTGTCTAAAGGATCAATTTACCGTCAACCCAAGGGCAATATGATCCTTCATTTGAAAATACGAGGTATGTTCAAAAAGTATCAAACCTTTGGTTGACAAAAATACATTTATGGATTTGGAAAGCCGGAACACTAATCCCCTTCAAAGTAGTCTCCTTGGTAATGTACACATTTCTCACAGCGCTTCTGCTGTTGTTGGAAGCAATTCTGGAAAGCAGTTTTTGGAATGGTGTGCAACCGTACATTCGCATTCGGCATGATGTCACCTCTTCACTGAAATCGGTGCCCTTTCTGCGGCAATTTCATCTTGGGAAATAGCCAAAAGTCACATGGAGCCATGTTGGTTGAATAGGGAACCTTACGACACTTGGGAATGTTGTGTTTTTGGCGAGGAAAACCTGAATCAAATGTGCAGGATGGGCATGAGCGTTATCATGATGGAGGTGATAAGATTTCGTTGCCTACAGATTCGGTCAATTTCGCCGCACAACATCACGAAGACGGCGAAGAACCTCCTGGTAGAACTAGTGATAGTTTGGCCTTTTGGTGCATACTTATAATGTACACCACGGGAGTCAAAGAAAACACTCAACATAACTTTCACTTTGCTGCGGACTTGGCTTGCTTTTTTTGATCTTGGGGATGATGGATGCTGCTAACTGTGATGACTGCATCTTGGTTTCTGGGTCGTACCCATAAACCCATCGTTTAAGAGAACTTGTTAAAACTTGCGAATGGTTTCCACTTGGATGTAGTTAAGCTTTTGGCAAAATTTCACGCTACATCGCTGCTCCAGTTTTTCTATCATTTTACAAATACTGAAATCCTACGACAGTTCATCGCAAACCTTCACTAAATGGCCAATTGCCAGCGACTGACGCTTTCTGTTGACGAGGAAAAAATCATGACTGCACATGAGGGTCTCCTCTACCTTTGCACTAAAGAAAATCTTCCGCGCTTCATTAGTCTACCCGGGAAAAAATAAGACTTGATACTTGTTGAACAGACCTCGTAATTTTAAATTGTTTTTTATCGGCAAAATAAATGATGCAAAAGTAATTATGACTATACATAATGAAAGAAAATAAATTTTACAATCATATAGTATGCATTATTTATTTTATGAAAATTTTAAAATAAAAAAAGTCTCAAAAAAATAAAATGGAATATTTTAAAGTTATAATTAAAAAATTATGACTTGCAATAATCGCAGAAATAAATTAAATAATGTAATGGGGAGTCACACATTTTAAGAACGGTTGAAGGGCTGCCATGACGCCTAGGACCCGGTACTGGAGTTTCTTCAGACGAGGGATCTTTTTCAACCGGCAATATGGTTTCCCGTTTTAGGTCATATTACTGAAACACGCCGAGAAACATAACAAACTTAGCAAGTGTAGTTCACATCTAAAAACATACTCCATTCAGTAAACCAAGTCATATTTCTGCACATGACAGACTGTATTTCTAAATAAATAGGAAATTTAGTGCTTACCTTATAAGAGATATGATAAATCGATGTTAAAATTTATTAGCACAACTATTGGGAGATAATAAAGCTTTATCATTTTTTGTTCACATGTACTTTTTATTTACATTTGATACCAGACATATTTTACTAAAGTATCTGTGTCTCATGTGCTTAGATTGAACCGAAGAATTTTACACGAAAAGTTTGCTGATACTGACACATAATGCAGAGGAAAAAATTACTTTTGTATTTTTAAGGACTAAACTATTTTTTTTTTCAACTGACATGCATAGATAGTTAAGTGAAACAACATTTTTATTATCATCATTATAGAATAATAATGGTTCATTTATTTGCTTATTTTCAAAGGAAGGTTTCTGAAATTACAGTGTTTACTCGCGTAACAGTCACACTCACGGTTTTAAGAAGAAAAAATCGTCAAAATATTTCCCCGCTTAGAAGTCGCAGTCGCGTATTTGACCTTGATCTTGAAAATAGAAAATTATCAGCTGGGCTCTTCCCAGAACTACAGTGCTACCGATACCTCCAGTGAAGTGATGTATTATGAATTATGTATTATATTCGTAGAATTTTTTGTCAAAATTTCTAAAAGATTATTTATGAATTTTATGTCTATAAAAATATTAGCATCATAAGAGCTTTATTTAGTGTGTATCTGACGGAAAGACTATTTAATGAACAGCACATAAACATCTGGTGTGTTACAAATTTTATTATAAATATTTTTAATACAGTTAATGCTTCAGCATTCTCTGAAACTCTAAAAGTTAGCAAATTACTCAATAGTTGTTTTAAAAGTACACAGGCAAAGTAAAGAATAATTTATAAATATTGACTATGTGTGATAAAGGAGCCCATTGAATTTTCTTTAAAACTTCTATTGAATTAGGTCATCATGTGGCATCAGAACGCACAGCGATAAGTTATTAATTAAAATTTTAATTAAGTTTTTTATCTGTTTTTTGGATAACAAGTAATCTTAAGGTAGGGGAAAGTTGGGGTATAATAAAACGCACTGTATAAAATCAGTAGGATTTGTCATAGAAAGTTGTAACTCACAAACCCATTATACAAATATATGTTCCAGTTACTGATGTGATTTGGAGACAATCGCATCTTTGAAACAAGAGCAAAAGACAATTATTGGATTTTCACCATTGAAACTATAAGTTTCATTACCAAAAGTAATTTTATTTTACCTACTTATTCTCATTGGTATAATTATTTATTTTTCAAATATTGTGATCCCTGTTACGATTTTTATACTTCCAAAGCCAGAATAATAATAATAAAAAATATTAGGAATTAGTAAAAATTTATTTATTTTATAGCCTCAATGCGAGGTATAATAAACATGTTGTCTTGTATTCCGTTACTCCAACATGAATGCATTCACTTAAAATAAAGATGTTACAATTAAATATTTAGACAGACAGCCAGTGTCGGATTTGGAGGTGTGGAGGCCCTGGGGCAACAAAGGAGTGGTGGCCCCAAATTATTTCTCAAACAAGTTAAGTTTTTCGACGACCAGTGTGGCGAAGTGGGTTCGCTCTTAACTCATAGCCTAGAGTTGCAGGTTCGATTCCCGTGAAGGCAGATTTTATTTACACAAAAAATGATGTCTACTTCTTGTCTGTATTTGTGTATTTGTTGGGAAATTTTACGTTAAAATGTCTGTTGTGGAGTCCCCGGCCCTGCAGCCCGGTTGCCCAACCCCTAAATCCGGCCCTGCAGACAGCACACAACGTTAACAAGGAATTGTTTTTACATCGGACTCCATCTTCTACAGACTCTGAAGACTGTGACATTCCAGAATGCCTTCCAACTAACAATCTAAACAGTACAGATTATGAGCTAGCCTCACATAACATGTATGACACAAGCAGCATCACTCTAAATGATTGTTTTAATCAAGGAGGGTGAGTTTAAACGTAAAGAAGTGCACTCTGTTGGGGAAGTAATAAACTTAAATGGAATAAGAAGTTCTGTACATGAAACAACTGCATCCAGGCTTCAAATTTCTGCGTTCTTCTGAAGCATACATTTTTGAAAAAACGCCAATTGTATAAAAACTACCATCTCCAGTTCCAAATGCTATTTTTTAAATTCGATTTAAGTAAATTTAATATAAAATGAAAAACTATAGGCTAACCTCTAATAAGAATGTTATGTTTTCATCGCAAGCAAAAACAGTTTCATTAAATTTGTTTTTTCAATTTCATATTTATATCTCACTAATAATTATTATAAATATGTACATAAAACATACATGCTGAAATTTGCATTTTGACTCATTATTTGAGTGTTTGTGAAGTTTATAAGTTTTCCATTGTACCTCGGTATATGCGGTACAATGAAACACTGGCAGATATTTACAGTTTGTAACTTTTTAAATAAGAAAATGCCATTTACAAACTCATAAAAATTCATTTATATGCGGGGAACAGAGTAGGTTAAAAGTGTACATTAATTTTATTTTTGTACACGAATATTTGCGACTGGGAAACAAAAATAGTAAATTTTGTTCCATCGTACCCCTACTTCCCCTATAGTATTATACTCTCATGTTCCATAACCTCTATGATTTTTAAACACAGAAATATGAGCATGTATGTCAAAAATTTTTAATTCAAACTGGCTTACCTCGAGAAACAAATGAATGTCCTTGTTTGTTGATTGGAACATTGTTTGATTTTGCTTTTTGTGATAAATTTCCTTCAGATTTTAAATGATTGCAGAAATTAATGAAAATATTTTTAACAAAAATAATTCTGTGCTAGTATATGTTCCAGTTCTTTCCGACAAACGGACATTAAAATGAAAACCTAATCAATTTTGAACTAATGTTAAAATGTCTTTTATCTTGATAATAGAGCTTAGAATATGTTTTGTCATTGATTCATACACTTAAGTTATAAATCTGCGAAAGAATGTTTCTGACCTATTAAAGAAAATACGCACTGTGTTTTGATTGTATTTCATTCAACGCAAAAATGAAACATTTCATCAAAGCTGCCGCCAAGTGTTCTGTATCGGAAAGATCAAGATATGACATTTATACCAATATTTTATGCATCTCTTTCTAAAAAGCTGAGTCTGTTTCCGTTTTTTAATTTATTCTCCTATAATATACTGTGACCTTTATGTAGAATAGCTGACAGATTTTTATTTCAGTTCCTTCATTTTCGTTTCTCATTTTCTTTATTTTCTTTAAAATTTCATTTAACTCTATTTTAATTTGACAGAATGCAAATGATCTTGAAAAATCCTTATGGACAAAAAAAAAAAAAAAAAATCTTGAGAACTAGGTTGCAGTAGTAAAATAGAAGAAAATTTAAAAATTATTATTTTCGTATAAAAGAGTCCGAGTAATTCAGGTCACCTTCTGTATAGTTATAGTTTACGAAGATACATGTCACTAGATTTAATGTCCTGTATAGTGAAAAATTACTTTTTAAGGTGGAAACGCAGCAATTGAAGGTTTTTGTAAGGCTGTGTTTGACGATGCTTTTTTTCTTTCTAATGGCCGGATCAGCGGTCTACTAGTAGGCTTGAGCGCTACGAGAGATGGAGATACTGGTCATTTTATTTTGGGGGCGCCTAGCAGGCAGACCAATGTTCCCCTTATGCGGGGTCACTTAAATTTGAACCAATTCCAGATGGGAGACCTAGCACCTGGATTGTTTGAACATGGAGAACATTGGAGATACAACAGATTTTACGTGCACCAGCTCCCTTTAGCGTACACGGTCCACGGCAAACTTGGTCGAGTGAGGAGTACACGCCAAGCCGATGCTGCTTCGATGTTCTTATGAGAAACAAGTTTAAACGACCAATTGGCTGCCAGACTGATTAGCGATGATTAAAAACAAACATTTGAACTCTTCATAAAAAAATAAATCTTTTATCGTTTAATATTAAGTAGTTCAATTTTTATCAGCTGGGTGTCTAACCACCGATAGTTAATGTACAGCTGCGGAAAAAAAAAGGCCCACTTGTACGTTATTCAGCCGCTGTTCGTCGTACAGCAAAGATACATATACCAATCGTTTACGATTGACGTACACTTTAATTTGCTATACATAAAAATTGCATAAGGGGTAGTCTCCATATTAAAATTCGCATCAACTTTTTTTTTCCCCAACAGCAACCCCTAGATTTCACTTCATAATTAAAAAATTTAGCTCATTTTAACCCCGGATACCAATTTTCAATAAATTTGAACTGAAAATGAGTGAGTTATGAGCACCCAGAATCCCCCTCCCCCTATGTTAAAATATTTTTTCATATTTTAATTCATATCTCATCTCATATAATATTGACAATAAGAAGCTGATTTTTATTTGCACTATTAACGATTAATTTTTATTTGAACTAAATGACCTAAACATAATTTACTATTATTATAATTTTTAATAAAATATTAATATGAATTATTAAATTAATATTAAAAAAATTATGAATAGCAACCTAGCCAAATTTTGATGGAAATAGATGCAAAAAGTGATATTAGATGGCTGTGCAAAATTTCAAATTTATACAAGTTTAAAATTATAACATTAAAGAGCGGAATTTTTTCTTAATGTAGTCTTTTTTCCCTACCTTAATTTGAACTTTTTTTCAGTTTGCTTTGCTCACTTATTGAGATGGGGAAAAGCGTTACTTTCAAAGAACAGTTGTTCACTGTTCCTGTTCTTTTTTAAAGAACAGTTCTTTTTCCTGTTCTTTTGAGAACACGTTCTTTGATTTATCGTAGCTTTATTATTATTATTTTATTCAATTTAAAAATGAAAGTATACGTCCTTTTTAACATGTATTATGCTTTAGTAGGGATGGACGCGAGACGACTTTTTGCGAGACGAGACAGAGATTTACAGCTTTTTTTCGAGACGAGACATACATTTTTATCACTACGATATAGGGATTTTGCGAGACGAGACAAAGCTTTTAGGCTGTTTTGCGAGACGACAATTTTCCGTCTCGCATCCATCCCTACGCTTTAGTACAATTGCAAAATGTTTAAAAAAACTTTGCAACCAACATACTGGCTTTCTTTAATCAAGTATATTAACAGTAATTTTTGGTAAAAATATTTTAATTATATTAACATTCTATAATATAGTGTTAAATATGCACATATTTCTAAAATCAAAGTTTTTTCTGTGCTTTTTATTAATTTATAATTTTGAAGCGTCGGACCTTAATGAACTGAGAACATGTTTTTGCCGTGATCACTGAACAGGGTGTTCCCGTTCTTTCTTGAGAACAGGTTCAAATGAACAGGATGTTCATTCTTTCCCCATCTCTATCACTTATCACTAAAAGGTAAAGAATTAATGCGTGTTACAAATGTTGGTGAAAGACTATACAATACTAATAATAGCAGAAGTGTTGTGTATTAATGCGATCATTTGAAGTGATTTCTTCCCCCTTGAAAGAAGGTGTAAGTCATCATCTGTGCATATATATACACACATACATGCACATACGTATTCATATAATAAAAAGGGAATTGTTGTGCAGCTTTTGCAACAAATGAATTGAATGAAAAACTCTATTTAAATTTTTTTATCCAGTGTATGAAAGAGGGGAACTATTTCCTGTCTGGTGATGTTTAAAATTGAAGAGTGTTGTTATTTGAGACTATTTGATCCTTTAGTTTGGCAATCCAATTGGTCCCAGAACCACGGAAAAAAAAGAGCAGCAAACAAAAATTTAATTTCAAGCCATTTTTTTGTGTGTCAAACATATTCCTTCCCCACAAAAATGCTTCCCATTCTTTTTCTCCTTTCACTCTCCCTGTCTCTTTTTTTGTGCAAGCGTGTGTGTGAATTTCCATTTAAACAAAGATCTTATTGGATGAAAATGCTTCTAAAAGGTTGCATGATCTCTTTTGTAGCATTTGTTATACCGTGCTGTCTTGGATTATGAGGTACTCCATTTCAGAAAAACGTACATTATCGTTAATTGAAAAAAATAAAAAATGTTCCATCTAATCACTACATAGTTCATATACAAAAATCATATAAAATTATTTAAAATAAAAAATGATAAATATCATATTTAAATAACATTTGCCCCAAAATTAGTATTAATTTTATGAAAACAGCTTTATATTAATAGTATTAGCAGAAGGATGAGTTGATTTACTTCCGTATATTTTGATAAATTGACCTGTTTAAAAAGCTCAAAAGTTTTTGTTACAGAAACTTTTAAAAAATATCTTTGAAAAACTGCATAGACATTTTACTAAATATATTTTCAATACTGAAAATCCCAGATTTGCTTGAATTTCTCGTTATGTCAACATTTTGAATATCATTGCATTTTACTAAAATGTTTTTGATTCCAGGAATTGCAATCAGTGTCTTATTACTGGCAGGGTTAACGGAGAAAATGCCTATGGGTCGCAGATTTTAGAAGCCCGAAGATATTACATTCTCCACCAGTGGCGTAGCCATAAATTTTTCATGGGGGGGGGGTTACGACTATTGTAACTCACACATATGCATACATGTGTATGATAAGGGAGTGAAGAATGCACATTTTGTATGGCAAAAAATTCCTCATGGTGGGGGGGGGGGTTATGACCCCCCTACCCCCCCACCCCGTTGGCTAAGCCCCTGTTCTCCACTTTTAAATTTTTACAATAAAATTACGAAATAGAAAAAAATCTCAAAAGTTGTACTATTTTGGAATAATTTTGAAAAATAAGAATGTTTCAAATTGACACTTGTACAAATTAATTTTAATCAGTAACATTTTTTGATTTCGTTGGGATTCTCTTTAGTCAACTTGATGTTTCACGGACATTTAAGTCATGCATATCCGTTGATTTCGACTAAGAATAAAATTTTGTGTTTGGAGGAGGGAAAAATAATAAACTTTCCAGCATATACAACTCATAGTTTCATTTTTCCTTTTCTTTTCTTTCTTTTTTTTTTCGGGGGGAAAGGGTTGAAGTTATCGTATGGGGCCCAATTTCTTTCTTTTGCCCAGGGCCCACAGTTTCCTTCATCGGACTCTGATGGCAGAGTGCATTCCTTTTCTCTTTCTTGATGTTTAGGCGAAATTTTCTTTCCTTTTCCCGAACTTGTTATTTCGAAACCGCTTAAATTCATTTGTTAACTTGTTCTGAATTGACACATCATTTGCTCTTCATACTCCTAGGATAAAATCACGAATAGTTGCCTGAATGTTCTATACAAGTTTTATCCTTTATTTCAAGTTTCTCTATGATTGAAGTAAGGGCTCATTTTCCTACAGGTTACTTTGAGAGATAAGTGTGCATAGTCAACGAAAAGATAGGATTTCAACTAACTTTACTAATTGTACGTCGCTACCTGAATGGCGTCGTTGGAAAAAAAAAAAAAAAAAAACACTTTCACATTTCGAATACACAGAAAATTGCTATATATATTGAAAGTATATTATTACATGCGTCCTATTTCTTTTTGTTACTTCATTACGTTGGAAGGTGTATCACAATCCATCTGTCACTTCCATTTGTCTTTCTTGTTTTATAATTTTTCTTTGTTTTTTTCAAAGTACAAAATGTAAGCTTAGTAGTTTCTTAAATAGTTATAGATACATAAACATACCTATATTATTTTGACAGCTTAGAAACAAATTCAATTCAAAAATATTAAATATGTATAAACTTTTGGAAAATTTTCAGTTTTTGAAAATGTTCGATAAAAAAGAAAAAAAATATGCACATTATATATCTATAATGCACGTGACATGAGCCTAAATTAATATGGGCAGCTTTAAAAAACTAATTTTATTTTCTCAAACAGAGATGGACGCAAGACGGAACAGAGATTAACAGCTTTTTTTGCGAGACGAGACAGAATTTTTAACATTACGATATAGGGATTTTGCAAGACGAGACAAAGCTTTCAGGCTGTTTTGTTAGACGCGAGACACCAATTTTCCATCTCGCGTCCATCCCTACTCAAAGCAGGAATTTTATAACTGATTTAAAAACATAAAAACATATTGTATAAATAACAAGTTATAAGCAGCATAAGAACTTTTCTATTAAAATTTCAAAAAATCTGTGCATCAAAGTAATTCACACTTGCACGTAAATGTAGCGTATTCAAAGTGTTTGATACAAATTATTTATCTGTTGATTTGCAGGAAATTAAAAAGAATATTTTTAATCCTACTTTCTGATAAAGAGGGAAATATGAAAATGTGTATTTTATTTAGGAAATCTTAACAGTTTTCACGGTACGTTATAACAAAAATTTGTATGAAATATACTGTATTATGAATTTTCATCTTTTTTTTTTTTCTATGTTGTCCTTCTAAATATCACGTGGTAATTTTTCTAGATTCTAAGTTACTTCTTTTCCCCACACAAAAATTTTCAGAGAAAATGAATTGCACGAAAATTCAAAGTACATACCACTACCAGAAAGTCGTAAAATATATAACGTAATAGGAGTTTAAAATATAAATAAACAAATTTACATAGAGTGTTGTATTTCCTCGTTCGGGCTCCACGATCACAATTCTTTTAAAAAGTGCTGAATAAATCATCTAATTTCTAAAAATAAAGCCATCATCGGATTTCAGTATTTTTTTACCTCAAATAAACAAGATCTATCGGACGAGATTAACAATACAAAGAATTTAGTGTCTATTTGGAAAATTAATAACTAGTGTTAAAATAGCAGTTAAGAAACAATGAAACGTGCTAGTAATTAAATATATAAATGGATTAAAATATGAAAATGATTAGGAGTAGTAGAATGTTAATTATCTAACTGCCCAAAATAACTCTACAAGAACCGTAATAACACAATTTGGCTAACTAATATATAAGAGGAAAAACATGAAATGTCCAAAAAGAACGATGATTAAAAAAAACTAACTCAAGTATTTCCAGCTTTCCGAGCACTTTATGTACACACTATGTCAACATGTTACGATAGTAAAATATACGCACGCGAAATGTCAATGTATTTACATGTACTAATACTTACGTGTACTGATTTGTCTTGTTTTTTTTTCGTTTTGTGAAAAAAATGGTCTTTTGTTCAAGAAAATTTCGTTTAATCAATACAAAGACGGATCCATAATTATTTTACAGGAGGTTGGGGGTGCAAATCATAAATAACTATTCAGGCGCATGAAATATGCCATAATTATCAGGAAGTTCTTCCATCTAGTGTAAAATATTTATCTTGGGATTGGGGGGGGGGGGCATACATCCTCTCGCTCTCCCTCCGAATCCGCCTTTGAATTAGTATATGAAACATCGAACTAATATCTGAAAGTCGGTCGGGTAATTTTTTTTTTTCAGTAATATTTATATGTGCCCTTAAAAAAGGCACAGAACTGTGCCTAATACAATGGCTTTATTAATATCGGTCAGAGTCAAATAGCTGACTCAAATCACCTCTCTTTAACATGAGCTTGCCTTCTTTCCATCAAAATACAACGTAATTATTATGCAAAATTTATTTATGTTACGCGTGAAAGTAGCGCTTTATCATATTCTCTTGAAATTTAGCCTTAATTTCTTAAATATTTACAAGTCCAATCGCGTGTAACAGAGACACCTCTTCTGCTTAAAGATCTCTTATGTTGAAGGTTATCGGTAATTTGCGTCTATACCAAACAATTTTGAATACTTTTCCGCGAAACCCTTTATATCGGTAGTAGTTAAAAGACTTGTCAAACAAAAAAAAAATTTCCGACCCACAAAAAACATTCCTGCCCATTGGCGTACTTAAAAAGCCTTCGGTGATTGAGGTTTGGCGACAGATTAGTCTGCGGCTGTCTCTTTTTCACGTCTTAATAACGGCATTAATGTGTTAGCACCCTAATCGGTTTTGAATCTGCTTCTTGCTTGCGACGCGAGCTTCAAGTGCAGCGGCGGCTTCACAAAGCCCTTCGCATCTACGGTTTCTATTCATTTTAAGATTATTTTTTTTCTCTCTCTTGCCTGCCTCAATAAATCATTCCTCCTGTCACGCCTTTCTCCGACGGGGAGGCTTATAAACATATCATTTACCGCAAGAAGCATCGGAAACGATTTATTCATTTAGGGTGAAAAGTAAAAAATAAAGTCCCGTTTTTAAAATATCAAAAATATTTGTATAGGAAATTCGTATAATCTTTCACTCTCCCACCCTATAAATTAGTTACCTGTGACGTAGACCAGAACGTTTGAAATCAAAGACTTTATTTTTTGAAGTGTGAAACATTTTCTTTCTGTGGGGAGCCTTGTAAACACGCTCACCTCAAGGAGCATCAGAAACGATTTATTAATTTAAAGTGAAAAGTATAAATTAAATTCCGTTTTCCAAAATATCAAAAATAATTTTATTGAAAATTTCGTATTACTTTTTTCTATCAATTAGTTGCAAAGGCTTATAAACGTATCATTTGCTGCATGATGAAGAATCGGAAACGATTTATTCATTTAGGGGGAAAAGTAAAAAAATACAGTGTTCCGCCGCTTTTACCCCCCCCCACAAAAAATTGAAAATTGCGTATTATCCCCCCCCCCAATGAATTAGTTATATGACGTTGACCAGAACGTTTGAAATCAAAGACTTAACTTCGTGAAGTGTGAAACTTTTTCTTCTGCTGAAGGGAAGGCTTACAAATATACCGTACCAGAAGAAGCTTCGAAAACGATTGATTTAATTTAGGGTGAAAAATAAAAAATAACTTCTCTATTCAAAATATGAAAATCTCTTCAATTTGTTTTCTTAGTACTATAATTATTTGTTTACGGCGTTAAACATTGAACAGAATGTTCGGATCGAAGTTTTTTGTTTCTTCAAATGTGAAGCTTTTTCTGTAAGTGGGGAGGCTTATAGACGTATCATTTACCACATACGCATCGGAAAATAATTCAAATCATTTCAAACGAAAAGTAAATAAATAAATAAATAAAAACAAAGAACTACATAAAATATGTCGTCTTGAGAGGAAAAACCAGAAAATAACTTTATTAGAAATTTCATAGTAAATTTTTACTTTTCATGAATGATAAACGCGCTTTCTTAAATTTTAATAACATAAATAGCGGTTCTTATTGCCTAATTTTTCGAACAAACGGGATTCTGTGAATTTTGTGTGTAAATATGCACATAGAAACTAAGACAAGATATGGACGAAGCGATAGCACTATAGTTCTTCTTTTGATGCCTATCGTCATGAAAAGTGTAAGAAGAGAAGGTTTAAGCATTCCTAGTAAAATCTGATCAAGAAGTTCTTTCGGGAGTCTAGAGAATGTTTATGTCGAATGAGCTCTTTCAGAATCATAACTAAATTTATGTTTAAACGACTTTTTAAATTATTGTCAGGAAATTCCGATGAAATCTTTCTAATGTGGAGGCAAATTTATTTCTCAACGAATTGTTATTAAAAACTTGATAATCTGAAGGAATGAAATTTTCCCTCCGCTATATAAAAATATATTCGTAAAATAATGATAGTTTAGTATATATGTCATAAAATTGTAATGTAAAAAACATTATTACATTCAACACCACACAGTTTTTCGATATTCAATCCTATATGATAAAACAAACTATTTAGACGGATTTTTACACTACAGTCTTAACAAAAGGGGTGGTATGATTATGAACGCTTCTTAGCCTCGAAAATCCGCTGATGTATGACACTGAAATCTCTTAAAGAGAAAAAAAAAATAATTAAACCATATGGTTGGTTACTTCTCATTCAGAAACGTATATACAGGAAGCACCGAAAAGTAAAGGAATAAATGATCTAGAAATGAGCGAAATCTCAGGTTCAGTAAAGCGACTCCAGATGAGTAAAAACAGTCTCCGCGGACCCCTCGGAAGTGCAAGGAGGGGGCCATTTGAAGAGCTCCCAACCCCACACACACACTATTGTTACAAAATTAAATTTTGTTTATCCGCATCAATCTATGTTGCTGGAAAGAGACGTTGTACAGGCATTATTACAAGTGAAAGAGTATGTGATACCTTGGCGACCATTTTGGCGGCTTTGCGGCGACTTTGGTGGCCAAAAGAAAGTTTTCGAAAACAGTGGGAATTTTGAATGTTATTTCAGTTAGGAAAGACGTTACTGGAAAAAATCTACAAATATGATGTCACGTCCGGCTTGGAAATCTAAAAATGAGGAGTACACTCTCACTGTCGAGTTAGTGGTGTGATAGACGGGGGATATTGAGAGCAAAGTGATACGATTGACCCTGCGATTTGAATAGTGGTTCTGAATGATTAGTAAGTGTTCCTTGCTCATTTCTTGTCTTAGGGTAACATAAAACACTTTTATTTCGGTCTGAAATTTTGAATATTATTTAGAAATTGGCTGGTAACCAAGTGGTTCTGATCCAAAATCAGATTGGGTTTTTAAAGGTAATGATCGCTGATACCCAATCGGTAACGGCTGGCTTTCCTGTTTTGCATTTTCTCTTTTCTTTTTAATATTTTGAAATTAAAGTCGCGGTATAGAATGCTTTTTGTCAAACAAACCAGTTTCTTTTAAACGTTTAAAGTCATTTATTCTCCAAGACAGGTCGAAAATTAATTTACTAAATAGGTCAAGTTCTCTCGAAACTGTAGAAGAATTGTATTCGAATTACTCACATATGTCGACTTACTTTTAATAACACAGAATTCCATTTTAACAACAATGATTTCAATTTTTAAGAATGTTATTTTCTTGAGAACTATTTTTTTTATTACTGTATGTTATGTAAGTTGATTAGCTTTAAGAAAATATAGTGTATATATTGATGAAATGAAGGATTAATCAATATGTAAACATATTTGATTAATAAATCGTTTAGTTATTAAAAAAATTTAATTAAAATCAAGAATATTTCAAATCCCTACTTTTCTCAGTTTTACAAAATGAATGGTTTTATTATTGTTTATAGGATATTCGGAAAGTATTATTTTTAATTCCTTAAATTACAAAATCAGACGCAAGGATGTTGTATTTCCCCAACACTGTTAAAAATTTACGTTGAAGAGGCATTAAAAATTTGGAAGAAAGACTGCAGAGGAATGGGATTGAATTTGAATGGAACATCACTCTTTACAATTTGCAGATGACTAGGTGATTATCGCGAAAAGTAAAAATGATTTACACAAATGACAATAAAAATTAAAGAGGAATATGAAGCTTTACATGAACATCAGTAAGACCAAATATCTGTGTGTACGAGGGATTGAGACGGATCTAAGTTAAATAATAATTTGAAAGTAGAAAGGTGCGAACATTACAGATAGGTTGGAGTTGACATTAACAGAGAAGGCAGAGACTCACAGGAAATTAGTTACAGATTTGTCAGGAAAGAAAGACCGTAAAGCTATTAAATTCTATTTGGTGGAGTGGGGAGCTTTCTAGGAACAGCAAGTATAAGTTACACAATTCTATTGTAAAAAGCTTATTGTCATATGGAGCGGAAGGATGGAGAATGATGGAGGCAGAGAAAAAGAAACTAGCGGCAGCGGAAATGGTCTAAGAAGATCATGCAGATTATCAAGAACAGAGACAATAAGAAATGAAAGAATAAAAGAAATGATCAAAATAAGTAGAACACAATTTTAGATGATCTGCAGAAAAAGCAATTATAATTTAATTTGGCCACGTTAAAAGAATGGGTGAAGAGAGACTACCTAAAATTGAATTTAATTGTAGATCAAGAAAAAAAAACGGAAAGAGAAGAAATGGGTAGATGACATTGTGTGAAAAAGCAATAAGAGACAGAGATCTGTAGGATGAAAGGACCCTGGACAGGAAGAAGTGGAGTGTAGTTTGGTGTAGATTCGTCGGAAAGTGACACACATTTGACACTAAGAACCGAGTTTATATATAAATTACAAAACGTGAGCACTAGAATTTTAAGAAAACGATTTCATTTTTTTCACCAGTTTCAGTGAGAAGTGATTAATTATTTGTTAAAATCGAATTCTCAGCAAGCTGTTAATAAATATTCTTCATAGACTCTTAGTGATTCAAATGTGTACTAGCGAATTTAATTTGGACGCAATAGTAAGTCAATTAATTTTAATGCAATAGTAAGTCAGTTAAATAAAATTGGATTAGAGATGAGACAGATTTAATCATATTCTGATCCCGTTTTGCAGGGTTTGGGCTATTATGATAGCCTAAAAAAGCACATAATAGTTTAATTTTAAAAGTTAGTGAAATTCTGGTCTTTTTTAGTGTGACTAACGTAACACTGAAACCATCAAATGTTGCGCTAGTCACAGCTCTTAAATAACAAAAGTTACTGGCATTTAATTAAGTATCGAACTATAAAGTATTGCTTCTTTATGATCCTTCATGCATTCTGTAAAGCTGAAAAAGTACTTTTAACTTTATTTATCAATTAACAGCAATAAAACATTTTATTTTTCAGCTTTATTCATCGCCATGGAATGGAATTACCCTTTAGTAAATGCGTCACTGTTTCGTAAAGAATATATATTCTTGTTACAAAGTAAAATAAATAACTGGGCCTTTAAAATTATTCGCAAGTGTACCGATGTTTCAAAGCAGAATTTCAAAGTATATGGGCCCTTTTAATGCTGCCGTGTACTTGAAGTTACATCTGCACTATATTATACTTGCTTTATCACGCAGCGACTAGTAATCGGAAGTTAATCGAGTATCTCAACAACTGTCTAATAACGAATATATATAACATTTGTCTCAAAGAAAACAGAGAAGTGAAAGATGTTTTTCGATTGCATTTGCTTGAGAATATGATCGAATAATTTTCTACACTTTTGGGCTCCTCTCTTATGGAGATTCAAATAAGAACATATAAGAAGAATTATGCGTACTTTTTGTGGAGTTACAAAGAGTTTTTCTTGCGCATTGAAGTCAAGTTAATTACAAATGCTAATAAATAAAAAAAACGTAGTGTTCGAGAATGTTCATTAGCAAATACAATTATAAGGATAAAATTGACGTACGAATATCGACATTTCCTTTATTTGTACAAAGATTTATCAAAGTTTTAAACTATTCAAATTCGTTTTGAATCCACTAATATTTAAGAATATTTTTTTGAAATGTATAGATAAGTCACATAAAGTATCATGTATTTGTGGAAAGTGATTCTGATTTCCACCATAACTTGATCATACAAAGAACACAAACCATCGGAGAAAATAAAAAAAGAGAAAGAAATTATGGCAAACACATCGATTATAAAACGCTTACCCGCAGAATTATCTTTAATGTATATATACAACTGCAAAACGAAAATACGAAAACAGCATTACTAAAGAATTTTTTTTTTCAATTTTTTTTTAACTATTCTGAGCTTCCATTTAGACATAACCAGACTAAATTTGTTGATTTACTATTCTGAGCTTTCATTTAGACATAACCAGACTTTCACTATACATTCTTTGATTCACTTGGTCTTTCGCATTAATCCATTTTAATGTCTCATTGTGTCTATTTGTTTTCGGTATAAGATCTTTGAATTTTTTCAAGATATGCTGCTTATATATTATTGGCATGACAACCTTGATTTTTCCCAAAATGGCACAATGCTATTGTATAAAAGAGCAACACTATCATTTATTGGAAGCTTCTTTGTACAGAGAAAGTACAATAGAACCTCTGGATAGCGGACACCATCGGGAATACAAGTTTTGTCCAGTAATGGGAGTGTCTGCTATCCAGAAGAGTGGTAATTGATAGATAAAGGGCCTGTGGATGGAAAAAATGTCCGTTAATGATGAGTGTCCGCTAACAGGCTGTATCTATTATTAAGGGAGGTTTACTGTATATAAAATGGTCATAGCATGAGCCCATTACGCATTAATCCATATATATATATATATATAACTATCCTATTGTACATCCATAAAACTATAATTCACTTTTTATTTTTGATAGACTTTGCAAAATTCTAGCTTAATAGAGAATATCATCAAGCTTTTTTAAAAAAAAAACGAAAACAGATACAGTAGTCTCTGGATGAACCGGGGGGGGGGGTCGGGAAATGCCTCGTCATGGATAAGTGAATATCCCGGATAACACAATTTATTTAAATTTTGCCGGGAATTTTTGAAAAAAAATATAGAAACGATTAAATTTTTGCACAATAGGGATAAATAATTTAATTAATGCAAAAGAAAGAGAATGAATATAAATTCTAATGTTATTTCGATTTAAAATTAGTACATTACAAAAAAAAAAAAAAAAAAAAAAGAAAAGAAAAGAAAAGAAAAGAAAAAAGAAAAAAAGAAAGAAAGAACAGAAAAATGGTATGGTCCCTCACTGTTTCGTGAAGAATGAAATGATAGAAATTTGTTTTCTTTTTTCATTTGCTCTTCGGTTAATTTTACTAGGCATAATTCTCAGAATCGTTTTTTAGCAAGTCTCATCTTCTTGCTCCAAGTAATTAAGTATCTCGTTAGGTATTGATGCGTCACCATGATTTAATTTTTCGATGAGTTACATGATTTCTTTCGTCACTTCACCCTACCATAGCCGAGTGGATGGATAAGACATTGAATACGGTAGAGGCTGAAATGTGAAGGTTCTGGGTTATGGCCTAACGCATATCAGGTGATCTAACGATTCATCTGGCGATCTAACGGTTTGGTATTTTGGGCGATTTTCTTCCGATATAACGCTAATAAGTGTTAGAATCCCCTGAAAAGTCCTCCGCCCACACACAATTCACAGTTCTTCATCACTTTCTCAAATCGTCTAAGATTTTTCTTTGCAGTTCAGTATTATCGACGTGTTCTGTAAAAATTTCGTTTTTTTTTCTTTTGATGAAATCCACCTCCATCATTTTTTAAACCGTAGTGCTTTATACTAATTTCCATGCGTCATCAATTAGAACCATCCCGGATAAGCCGCAACCCGGTTAATCGAGAGTCTACTGTATTATGATTTCCAATTGAGGTAGACTAGAAAGAATTTTAAAACTATTTAGAAAACTTGTAAATCTTTCTTTTCCTTCCATCAAAAACTAGTACGTTTGGTGAAATTACAAATTTATTTTCAAAATTTCGATATCAAAACTATGATAGCCTTTCTATTCCTGGCAGACTTGGCAAAATTTTTAAATAAGTTGGTAAAAACCTATATTCGACTTGGCAGTTTAAGGACTGTACTCCCCCCCCCCTATCCCCGTAAAAAATATCTTAGCAATGGTCCCGCAGATAGTTTTAGCTTTGGAATTTTAATAAAAAGAAACAAGCTTTTTTATAGAATGTTTTTAAAATCAATAACATTCAAACAAAAGTAAAATGGCCACTTTTACCATATTGGCATCAACATACAAAAAAAAGATAGGTTATACAGTAGAGCTAGCAACATGCAACAAACAAAAAGTGCTAGTGGTAGAGTTACAGTTAAGGTGCAAAAATTGATGCCAGTAGTTTCAAATTAAAAACAGACATATAGTTGCACTACAGAAGTAGACACAGCACTTAAGTATGTTTTCATATTTAATTATGATTATTTTTACTATTATTTTATTTTAATAAACAACAAAATTAATAATTAAAAAATTATATAATTGACAAATACTTATGCATTTCAGAAAAAACACCCAAAATGCTGGTGTTGAAAGATAAAATAAATAAAAACTTAGTGTAAAAAAAGACATAAAATGATACTTATAACAAGAATAAGTATATTGTTATAAGTATTTATTGTTATGAGTATTATATAACTATTACAAGTATCATTTTATGTGTGTTTTTACACAAAGTTTTTATTTATTTTACTGATGCATTTCATCAAAATTCCAGATTTTTTTCATAAATCAGTGTATTTCGTGTGAGCTTGAAAGACCTCTTAATCTTTTCCTAATGAGCTTTAATTTAATGTATTTTTGTAATAGGAGTAGAAAAAGCTTTTTAAGAGAGGTTCCACTTTTAAGATTTTTTTCTTAACATTGAATTTTGGGACCCCCATATAAATATATGTATGTATTCGTGAGCAAATTATATATAACATATAAATAAAAGCACACAAAGAATCACATACTTTGAGAAAAAAAAACAAAAAAAATATATAATAAAATAACAAAAAAAAAAAAAAAACAGAGGTTATTATTTCCCACTGACATTTAGAAAATTCATACGGTTATATTTGCCCTACATAGCTCAAAAAAAAGTAATACAAATCACATTGAAAGCAAATCAAATTTTCTGGTGACTTGAAAGTTATTCACTGAAATAACAAAAGTACGGTCCTGATAAAACCTGGCCTTTTGAAAATGCACGGTCAAACATAATACATACATATTTAAAACTATTTGTGAATAATAATCTGTGATTTCTAAAGGTAAACTACCCATGAAAAATGTTGCCTGGTTCTACAAATATACAATACTGTATCGAAAATACTTTAGTTTTTTCAAACCTTATTGTATCTGTTTCGGTAGTTCATGTTTAAATCGAAATCAGAAATATGATGGTATATGACGTTTTATTGAGAGAAAAACAATTGGAAATCAATTATAGATAGAAACTATATTGAATGGATTGGAAAATTACCTTTGAGGTACATTAACCATATACATTACTATTTTATTAGAAAAGTATATGAATCCATTCTTAAATAACCCCCAGTTTATTAACATTTTTTGGGGGGAGGGAGGCTCTTAAAATATGTTTTTCTTTTATCCATTTTCTATTAGTGCACGATGTGTAACCACATTGCCTGAAAAAAAAGAATTATCGAAGAATATATACAGGATGCCCACTCTTAATAATTTAGCTAATTACTAAACTTTTGGTCATAGTTACATATTTTCAATTAGAAATTTTTTTGAAATTAAGGAATAATTCTTTTCAAATGTTGCTCGACTCAATAAATTCATTTATTATAAAAGTAACCTTTAAATTTTATACATTTTTTCAGTGCTACAAGTTATATTTAATAACAAAGATATTCCGATGCTAACATTTAGTTTTAAAAAGAAGTTCCATTCTTTCACGATAAAAAATGACATAGTTTAAATATCTCTGACGAGAAAAGTGCATTGAATACTGAGTTTTCTCAGTTAACAGTATTAACATTTATTAAATTCCTGAATTGTTCAAAGCAGAGCCAAAACGTTACAGTTAATCAATTTATTATTTTTTAAAATTATAATAGCAATATGCAACAAAAAACATAAATTATACTTTTAAAATAATGACATTTCCTTTAAACAAAAGATTAAATAAGACAGAACTATTAGTTTACGCGTACTAACTTTTGTGTGTGGGTGGGTGGGGAGAGCGGACGGGTTCTAAGTAACATTAAAAATTAGTAAAGAATATTCACATTCTGATGCTGATTTAAAAAAAAAATATATTTTTTTATGAAATTGTTAATCTATGATACGCATAATTAAAGTGACATATCATTTTTATTTTAAAAGAAATATATTTAAGGGTAAATAGATTAAGTAAGCAGGGAATGAGATCAAAATTCTCTCTAGTGATTAAATGTTTTTAAAGTTGACTGTACATAACGCTAAATAATCCGTAGAAGTTTGTCCAGATTTATTTTACTGAAGTATCAATTTGAATAAAGCCATATCTAAACAGGAAAATAAGTTACATACCTTTTCGAATGCACTCGACAAATCTGTTGAAATACTGTCACTAAATAAAATCGAAACGAAAAAATTTGTATCGTTCCTAATAAATTACATAATGTTGAATTAATTTCATAACATATCAAAAATTTAAATATTTAAATATTTTATTATGATTGAAAATAAGTTTTAAAAATACAAATTTTAATTTTAATATTTTTGAAGTAAAACTTCTTTAGTCGCAACTAGGGAGTAACTCAGATTTTTTTTTTTCTGACGGAAGTAACGCTCAGTAAAGGAAGTGACGTATATGTCATATACTCCACGCCAAGCGAGCCTGAAAAAGAAGGCCCACAGAAAAACCTACCTTTTCGACCGCTCGCTGCTTTCGCCGACTTCATCCTGTAAAAATACGCGCGTAACCTGTTAGGGATAGAAACGGCGAGAAAAACAGTCAAGAGCCGTATCGTTGAGACATCAATCTTTATTTATCTATCAATAAGCGCTTTGAAGGTACATCCAACATAATATTTTGCATGTAATCCCAACCTCACAGGAGGTTCTCGATAATCCTTATTTTTAGATTAATAATATGCATGGTTTTGGAAAAGCACAAAGAAATGGAACCTGCCTGCAATCGAACCGGAACAATAGATGGAAACGTCAGTTTAAGAACACTTTTCCTGAATTCTAACCCAACTTCAAGACAGAACAACGGTTTAAGAACAAGGAGATGGAACACCACAATTAAAGGGACAGTGGCTGCAAACGAACCTAAACAGCAGAGGGAAATTTTCGTTTAAGAACACTGTTGGAGGATCATACTTCGATCCCACGAAGGTAAATTTATAGGAGGAGACACTTCTCTTAGAAATTTGGATAACGCCGTTCTTGTACACAGATGGCGCTACGCACACTGGGTAACTGCGCATCTTCTGCTTCTGCGCATCTCAGGTAGTTTATATTTCCATCGAGGCGAAATAAATGGAGATCCTTGAATTAGCAGAACTTCAAAAAATTAAATATATAGACTTATGAACGTGATATATAGTAATTACAGGCTTCAGATGTGTTTTAATTATTGTCTTATAATGCTATTTCGTAATGAATATAGGCAATAGTTTCGAAGCGAAGTGATATTATTATTTGCCAAATGCCAGTTACATTGGCCGTTAGGCCATTAAACTCCTAAATATTATGTATATCATGTCTGTTATTATTTTGCCCAAAATCTGTATTTTAAGAAATGTTAGTAAATTTAGAAGAATGTTGTTTGTGTGAACGAAATATTTATAATGATATATATATATATATATATAGTGTGATGATATATATATTTATATATAGTAATGATATATATACAATGGTTTAAGAATACGGGTATGTAACACCACAAAGAAACAAACACTGGCTGCAAACGGTTTAAGAACAAAATAAAAGAATAACAAATGGACACTGCGTGGATTCTAGCCCAACCTCAAGACGGAGCAAGCAACGGTTTAACACGGGGATGGAACAACACAAAGAAACGGACCCTGGCTGCAATCAATCCCAAACAATAAACAGAACCATCAGTTTAAAAACACGGATACAGAATAATAATTAGAAACCTACCAGCAGACGAAATCAATGCTTAAGAACACTGTGATAGAAAGCACACACACAAAAAAAAAATTACACTACCTGCTTTCGAACCTAACAAACAGAGGAAAACATCAGTTAAAGAACACAGTTAAAGTATAATACTAGGCTATGGACATTCCCCCCATTCAAACCCAACCTCCAGACGGAACAATGGTATAAGAAAACAGTTGAAGAATAATACTACTAAAGAATTCTAAGTAATTATCATGAATTACCGATGATTCTTACTGGAGATTTTAATGTTAATTTTCGCTCTCAAGAATCTCAGCCGTTAGTGGATTTTTTAAAAGAAAAATTTGATCTAACTTTGAATACTTCTCAGCTTCAGTCAACAACGCGTTTCGGTACAACGATAGATGCTGTATTTTCAAGAAAATTAGCAAATTTAGAGAGTAAAATTTATGTTTCGCATTATAGTTACCACAAACCTATAATTTCATGTATAAAAATTTATGATGACATTCAAGTACCTATTTCCAATGAATAATACGAATATAACATTTATATAATCTTTGTAAAGTACATGAATAATAAATATGATTAAATTATAATATGATATTTATTTTAAGTTTAATCATTTCAGTGATACGTGTCATAAACGTCGATGACCCTAGTAGCACAATTAGTTCAAAAAACGTTTATAAAACGTATTTTAACGTCAAAAAACGTGTTTCCAACGTAATTTAAACGTTTTTTGAACTAGTTGTGCTACTTGGGGAAGTTTTACTTCAATTGCGCGTAAAGATTACACGCACACACTTTTTTGAAGTATAAATATATACGAGAAAATAAATCAGAGCTCACACACACACATATATATACTTGTTTATGTACTATTACATACTTCCTTGAATTATGTGATTTTAGGGAAGTTAAAATTGATATTCTAATCAAGAGGAAATCAATGTTACTACTAAGAACATTTTTAGAAGGATGCAAAACTGCAGTTTATATAAAAAGTAATAAATAAACAAGACATGCATGAAAATCTGAAAGTTTTTCAATTTTATCTACGTACTATAGTGCTTTCAAAAAATTTGATTTTTCATTAAAAAAAATGTAAACAAATACGTAAACAAATTTTTACCACAAATTAAAGGTACTGCAATTTCAGGTAAAACTTCAAAATTGCACATATTTCACTATCACAAACTTCATCAAAACAATTCTATTTACACACACACAAAAAAAAAAATCGGTTTAATTTTCTTTTTCCATCATATAAGACATTTTAAATTAAATTTAAAATAACAATAAACCTCGGTGGAATATCATGATATTTCTTATTTACTTTATTCTTTTGAATTAAAAGTTAACAACCTGAAAATCTACCTAAGTTAACAGTTCCAGATTCCTTATAATTTTTGTTTTTGAAAGTCAATATTTCTTTTTTGTGGCAGCAGTGTTCGAGTGTTTTTTTTTCTCCTTTTTGTTATTAACAAAATTAAAGTAGAACTGAAAAATGTTCATGATACTTACCATTTTACTCTCATAGATGCAAAAATTTATTTTCTTACGTTTTGAGTTTCAGCATGTCTCTCGGCTGTCGATCAAATGGTCTGGAGTTTTGGAGGGTTTGCTCAAAATGTAACATGAATAGCCTCACCATGGCACAGTGTTTATGTCACTGGAAATGGTAGACGGGCGAAGTGTGAAGGTCCCGGGTTTGGGTCCTATCGCGCGTCCGTCGACCTAACCGTTCGAAGTTTTCCGTGGTTTTCTCCGAAACTTCGGAAGAAACCACGGGTAACCAATCTTTCTAAGGGGTCCTAACCCATAAATACGGGTTAGGACCCCTTAGAAAGATCTCCACAGAGGGCACCCCCCCCTGTCTTGTCCTACTGACAAGGATTTATAAACGGGATTCGAGACAAGCACACAAATCGGATATATGTGTTCACAATAACAACAACATAAATACAGGTTAGATCCCCTTAAAAAGTCCTTTTCCCAAGGCATCGCTACCTTAGGTAAATAAACCTCGTGTAGTTTTGCTTTATCCAACCATCTTGCATTTTGAAATAAGCAAATAATCTAATACTGAATTTATAATTTGGTATGTTCAGTTTTACAAAGTTATAGTCCATTACCATATCCTAGTTGTCATTTTTTCAGTAAAATAAAATGTCATTTGATCTGACTTTACAATAAATTGCAAAAATGAATGACACTGCCATCATTCAACTAGCTTCCGAATTGGCTAAAGTGAAACTTCACACTGTTACATAACCAGATTCAAATTCATTCTCATATAAGAAGAAGGTCCTAGTTCAAACATCTGCAGTTCCAAATCAAACTGGTCATTCATATTACAAATGTGCCAAATCCAATTGGTCATTCATATCATGTATGTTACCTCTCAGTCCAGAAATAATAACTACGTACAGTAATGACACGAAGGTCTGAACAGACTTTTCTAAACGCAGAAGACAAGACAGGGTCTAAACGCATAAGTAAATAATCACAGAGCTTCAGAAATATTTATCTTTTGATTGATTAGATGTCAAGGGACAACATTGTCTCCGCCTGACCGTATAATCTGAAGAAACTCCTCGCGAAGAAGTAAAAAGTAGTAATTGAGTATGTATAAATGATAGCCGCAGAATCTGATGCGAAGAAACAAACAAATTACATACATATGTATATATTATTTTTCTTTTTCATGTCAGTTAAGAAAGTGCTCTGGAAACCAGAGTGTCCACGTTTTACTTTTTCTGACGATTTCAAATCTGAAGCTTTAAATTTTTGTTTTGTTTGTTTATTCTTTAATTTTCAGTTAAAGGATTAAAGCTGATGTACTAAGCTGATGTACTTTCTAGCAATTCTAAGTAGCCCACACACAGTGGTTTCAAGTAGTTCATACTTTAGAGGATCATGTGTGATGTGTTATGGCAAGCCTACACGAGGGGCATCTGCCTGCAGAGGGAGAGTGTGCCTTGGAAGGGGGACTTTTTAAGGGGGTTCTAACGCGTATTCACGTTACATATGGAAAAACTGCCCGAAACTCCAGACCGTTAGATGGATAGCCGCGTGTAGACTCGAACCCCGAACCTTCAAACTCTACCATGTTCAGTGTCTCATCCACTCGACTATGGTGGGGCCTCATGCTTGATAGGAATTGGAGGCTATTCCAAGTTGATATAGCCAGTTTATAAATTTTTTAATTCTAGAGTTCTATTAAACAGAGGCTTATCATTGAGGGTGGGAACAGAGGGGCAGGTACTCCCGCAATTTTATCGATTTTTTTTTTTTTTAATTTGAAATATTTGTTTCAAAATTTGAGAGAAACTTCCCTTTTCTTCTCTTGAATTTGATTGTGCCAATTTCGTCATCAGCAATTGTTCCACCAAATGCTTATTGAACAGAGTTTCACAAAATGTGCTCTGAGAAAAAACATCATTTTATCACCTTAATTTCGAATTCTTTGAATTTAGATTTGCACAAGGCGCTCCGGCAAAAATTCAAAGACCATCAAAGAGCTCCATACTAGAAAAAGTTTGAGAAAATTATTAACATTATTAAATGTGTTTCTAAACAGCTGTTTAGAAAACAGTCTGTTACGCAGTGTAGGTTTTTGATTAGCTTAATGCAGTGTTAATGTGAAGTCACAATTTTGTAATAGAGAAAGTTGTATAGAATAAATGGGAATAAGAATTTTGGAAATTCTTTCAAATATGGTTTATATAAATAGACTTTTGTATGTATATTACCTGTAATTAAAAATGTTTGCGATTTCTACCCGTTTCAAGCGCCTGGGAACCCAAACGACCGTCAGAAAAATAAGCATGTCTGTCTATCATTCTGTTGATCTCTTAAGTCTTTTGTTCAGTCTGTGACGCTTTTTTTTCAGGTGGGGGAGCGTATCACGTAAAAATGGCTAGAATTAAATTTTTAACATAGTAGGTTGTCACTCAACTTAAACTACAGAAGTCCAATTTCTTCGATATTTAAAAGAAAAAATAAAAGCGTTGAAACTAAAAGTTAAAATGACGGATAGAAAATTGTTTGTATTTATTGTGGCGTAAATCGCACTGTTAAAACTTCATCTGCAACAGTGGTTCCCAAACTGTTTTTAGATACTGCTTCGGTCTTATGGGAAGGGGGAAAAATTCCTCTTGAAAAAAAGGTTTTGGACAAAATTTTGTCTACCATTGCCTTTTCATCTAAACATTATTTACAATGTAAGATCACCATTTGCTTTTTATAAATTAAGCTTTTTTTCTTTTTAATATAAAAAAGATGTGATATTAATTTTCAATAAAATATCAAATTCAAATACCAGTTTGAATATTTATTTTGATATGACTGATTATTTGTTATATTTCTAAATCGCACATAGTTGCTTCAATACTAAGAGCAAATAGCAGAATCTAATAATGAGATATTTTTGTAATTTTAAATGAAGGTAAATGCATTTAGTGATGTTCTTATTTTTGAGAAAATTAATGAACAAAGAAGTGAGCCACGATAAGACAAGTAAGAAAAAATCTTAAAATTTCTGTTTGACCTATGTAAAATTGGTGGTTTTAAAAATACTATCAGTCTATATGAATTTAGTAAAGTAAAAAAAATTCTAATTTCCCTGTTTTTTCGATAAATAAATGCAATATAACGTTAGAAAGGTAAAACTTTCTAACTATATATTGCATTTATTTATCGAAATTAAAGAATTTTATGAGAAATTGAAGAATTTTATGCAATAGAAAAAGTAAAAATCTATTTTTTGACCGAATTTCACTTACCTGATCTCCAAAAACACATTGATATATATCTATTTATTATTAATTTTAACAAGTTGCCAGATTATTAATCTTAACAAGTTTCTTCTACTTAGGGATACAATGACATGTCTCATTGTGACCCAGAAAAATGGTAAAAGTGTTAGGTTATAATAACGGGGTATATTAATCATCTTTCACAGAATACACAACACTTACTTCTATTATTCAAATGAAACTAGAACACAGTAGATGAAAACTTCTCTAAAAATAACTTTGTGAGTAAACACAACCGAAAATTTCAGTTTATGCAGTACATGACCTAGCAGCAATTTGTAACGTGGAATTCCGGGTAGCATTTAACTTCTACTTATCACAGGTAAAAGGCAACAGTTGCCAGTAAAGTAGTTGTTTGTGAAATTGTACTGTCTTATTGTGGCCCGTGTCTCATTGTGGCTCACCCTCTCCTAACCACTTTAAAACATTCTCGTACCACAGTTTGAATCCCTGATCAAAAATAATTTATAAAATAAGTGATGTATTCAAATAATACAAAAATGTTTAATAAAAATTAGTATAATTTCTAAGGTACAGCCGATTTGTAAATGCCGAGAGTAATGAAAACAAATAAACACACTCACACTGCCAGCCCAACAGGCATTGGAGGATTTGAACCGAGGACATCGCTGTCTCCGCAAGTCCCCAATACACTGCATACCTTGTATACTGATTGTGTGCTTTCAGATTTATCTATATTTACGAGGGGAATGTACTTATTATAATTTTTCATTATCGTTATGATTTCTTTTTGCAGTATTAAATTTGTTTTATTAAGATATATTATTTATTAAGATATTGTTTTATTAAGATATTTGAAGATAGTGGTACGTGGATAGTGCGGTCTACAGTGAGTCGGATGTAAGACAATAAATGATCAATGCTCACTTGCAGAAAAGGTGCGGGTTAAATCGGTGCGGCAGAAATTTCTTTCAGTGTCCAATAGTAGCTTTCAAAATGTTCCAGTAGTTCATCAATAGATAGTAACGTCAATTTCTTCTTCATATGAAAGGGATCCAAACAGTTAAAGTACACTTCGTCAACTGCATGCAAACGGCTCCTTAGAGAATCAATGCATTAGAGAGCAAAAATAAGAGGCAAAAGACAAAAAGAAAATAAACAATATTAAAAGTTCATTCCACTTAAAAATGATAAAGTAATTTAATAAAATAGTTGGCACACCATATAATGGTTTTATTTACTGCGCATCATGCACACAAATAAATTTATTGGATTTTAAGTGTGCACATGGAAAGTCCAATCTAAGCGTTTGTAGAGCTTCACAAACGCAAATACCAAAACAGCTGAAATAAATAATCAGTTAAAGCTCTTGGGGTGTGAGGGAGTAGGGCGTACGAGCAGATGTACTTACTATGGTTGCGACTTCAAGGATATTGCTTTTGAATTGTTTTCCACTTTTCAGTGAAATGTGTTTCTGAAATCGGTCGAATTTTTACTTTTGGTAAATCTGTTTTCATCCTGGATCCCAGCAAAAGATGCTGTTCACATTCTATTTTCTATTTCGCAAAACTGCTTTTCTTGTATATTATTTTTTCGAATTACTTCTTCTTGCTACAGTAATATGCAGGTTTTTTTAAAAATCATGGTTTCGGCAAGGGGTGCGGGGTGTCCACGGAAAATATTGATGTATAGCAAGTTAAAATTTGGAATCAAGCAATAACTTTAGCTTTTGAACAAGAATATGTTAGACGTAAAGAAAAGTAAAATCGTTTTTTTTTCCCTTATAGTAAATTTAAACAAATTAATTTTTAAATGACGACGTAGTTATGCCTAAACAGTGTTTCATATTTGTTACATTTTAAAGCGAAAATGTCATAGATAACTGCTTTTTCCTTCGAAGTAAGATATATGAAAAAACCCTCAGAGGGCGAATTTCAAAATGTCCGGATACTGATTTTTAGGTATTCGATTTTGTTACATTTTACATCAAGAATTTTATGGATATTTCATTTCTTTTCATTCAGATAGAGAGGAATATGGGAAAAGAGTGTTTTGGTCATATAGTCAGAAATTGTTTATATTATATTTCAGAGATGTTAACCTATTTAAAAAAATACAGTTAATGTATATATACAATATAATAGAAATGTTTACAGATAATATACACATAAATCTCATTTTACAAATATTTAATAAGTTTTTTTGTTATTTGTCTTTTGAATGGCTGACTTCAAAACACGGAATGCAGAAAAGCCGACATCACAGTCAGTAGAGAAAATGACTATATTTATTCATAAAACACCCGATTCAAGTTAGTGCTGATTTTTAGTGTTCTAGGAATCCACTAAAACATGTACAGAGTCGAGTAATAAGTTACGGCTCCGTTATAGAAGTTCTTCAATGTGTCAGGCCGTCAGGCTGGTCCGTCCGCAGACAGACCGTGAAATAAACAGAGAAAATCCAGCCCGTAGGAGAGACGGGCTCTGTTCTTAACGGTGTTGTTCGAAAAAATCATGTGATTTTGGTACATAAGTATGAATAAACTAATTATACCAGGCACTTCAAAATTTTGAAACTGTCTCTTTACAAGCTGTACTATATACTGAAATAAACGATCAATCTGTATCAGTTTCAAAACTTTTAGGAAAAATTCTTAAAAAGCGGAAATTTTCGCAAAGTGTGTCACTCTTCGAAACATCTTGCAGCTCAGATCCATGTTTAAGAATTTTTTCTGAAAATTTCACAAAAGCCATAGCTTTTTCGGTTATTGCAGTGTGTAAAGCAGCTTATGAAGAGCCATCTGGAATTTTTTGGTGACCATGGCGCTATTACTTTATTTCAATTTGTATACCAAGATTAAAAACAGAGTTTTTTTTTCTTCGACATACACCCTTAAGAGTTTTGACGACCGGTTGTAATGAATTAGAACTTGTAAATTGTGAAGTCATAAGCCTGGACTTTGGGAGCATAGTTTCAAACGCTGGAAGTGTCTCATCATGGAATAAGGTCAGTGTGAAAAGTATACTTTGATAAACGCATTAATAAAAGCCTGGCAGCGATATATTATGTTGTAAGTGTCATAAAAAGGTAAGTGCATGCCCATCTTTAAAGATCTGAGGCTAGGCAAGACTAACTGAAATATCTAAGCTATGAAGAATTAAGCTGTTAAAAAATATATCAGTTAACCTGTATGATGTTTCGTTGTGAATTAAGGCTAATTGTCTCCATTGGAGATGCAGAGCTAAACTAGAGATGTAAAAGGGCTACATGCACTACCCATATCCATGAAATCAGTAGCTGACCCACAGGAGGGGCTAGGGGCTTCAGCCCCATCCAGAATTTATCGCTTACGGATTAGATTTAGCTTCACTGTACATTTTGCGTAAGCCAAATGAGCTATTTTATAAATTAGCCGCTCCCAAAAATTTGCGCTGCTTTAGCGTACCATTTTGCTTTATTTTACATTTTGTTTAGGTCAAATTTGCTTTATTTTAAAATTAACCTCTCGCAAAAAATATTTCTGTGTCTACCACTGCCCGAAATCACTAAATCTCTCCAAAGGCAGTGCAATGATTTTCAGATTAAAACCTAAGCCCTCACCAGCACAATGATGTCCCAGATAAGCCACCATTCTACTAATGGTAGGATAGTTAATAAAGCAGTTTTAAGGTTAGGTAAATTTCTGCTTTTAGAAATATTATTTTCGTTATAAAACTGTTCGAAATTTCAAATCAGCTTTCTTTTTCTACAGGTGAGTACTTAACATCGCATTTGAACCCCTTCACTTATCAGTTGAACAAAGGATTAATTCGGCAACCTCCTCTTCAATACGTCAGTTTCAGATCACCCTTTGGACCAGGTAAGCACATATTTAAATTTTATTTCGGAAACAACATTTACTTCGTTCGTTCATATAGTTGTACCAAATTCCAGCATCTTTGAGAAATTTAATAGTTCTAAATCAATTTTAATCGAACGATCTCAAATGTCTCAGTTATTGTCAGTCAAAATAAGGTCTTAAGAGTAAGCTCTTTTTTAAATTTCGGTGGCGATTATTTAATGTATATAATCCTCACCAAAAGTACTGCTGCTCAAATATGTGAAACGAATAAACAATAACAAGACTTTTTTTTTAAAGTTAAGATTTATTATGTTATTTTATTTATTTTATTTATTTTTAACGCATTCTACATTTTGGTAGAACATCAGTTTTTTTTGTAAGTTATTTTATTATTTTATTTTTTTTAATTTAAAGTTTTGTCAAACTGCAAAATTTTAAATGCAAGGTCCCAATATAATCGCCGTATTCGCAGTACCTTGTGTCGCTCCTCAACACACAATATATCTGTTAAACTTTTATTTTTTAGGAGTGAAACGAAAGGCTTTCAGAAACTGCTGTATTTACGCAAAACTGTACATCTGATGGGGTGATTTTGAACTTATTAAATGCCGCATTATTATGCTAATACGCGTTATTTTCAATTGATTATTGCCTACATTAGGATAAAAATACCTATAATTTTCAATAGATTATCGGCTGTATTTAGATACTAATAGCATTATATTCAATTGATTATTTGTTTATTTGCTGCTTTAGAATACTAATACACATTATTTAGAATAAATTATTGGCCGTATTTGATTACTAATACGCATTGTTTTCAATAGATTACTGACTGCATTAGCAAGTAAATTTTATTTTCGAATGATTATTGGCTGTGCCTGGATACTAATAAATTTGTAACAGCTATCATCCTTTGTGATATGCAACTTTATTTTTGTCTAAAGCCGTATTGTTGCGAGCGAACGACACGGAGCAGGGTCAAGTCTAAGCGGCGACACCATTAAGAGCGCAATGTTTCCAGATCGGGTATCAGTAAAGGGCCCACTTCAAAGCTAACCTTTTAACAAGTGGTCTTATAAACAAAATCCTATTAATATACCTGGCCGTCGTTAATAATATAGGCGCCCGTGTAAGAGCCTGAGATACAAAGACTTCGTTCTCTGTAAAATAAATAGCCGCTTTGGTACCCGGCTGCCTATTTAGTTTTTATCGTTGAAAAAGTGTTAAAATATGAGACTTTAGCGGTGTCTTAAGTGCTAAACGCCGCTGTGCCTTCTCCATTTACGTCAATAAAAAACTTCTATCATAAATAAATTCATTGTGAAGTTAAAACAAGTAAGATTGAAATTATTGAGTTGCTGTCAGAAATGAAGTGGCTCTATTTTGTTAGAAATCTTGACAGATAGTATCAAGTTTCTAAAATGATCAGTTAGACAATATTTACATTTTCTCTTGGAATTTATGTATGTGTTACTCATAAATAAGATAAGATGATTTTTTTTATCTTATATGGTCAAAAATATTTTTCTTTCAACGGGCGAGCACTTGCCGATCAGTCATGGTTAAAAATATCTTGGTTGTATATTTATACGTCACAGACTTTTTTTTACATGAAAGTCGAATTTCTGCCAGAAATTATTTTTCATTAATATAGGAAGCTAGTACTAAAAAAGGTGTCCCAAAATGTCATTTATGCGCTGCTAGGAAGCGCATACATATAATTTGAATACCACGTGGCTATGTACTGTCACAAACGATGGCTGCATGCACCACTTAGTTAATAACTTATAAACACAGCTAAACTGTTAGCGAAATTTCTTAACTCCGTTTCATGAACAACGGGTTTGTTCACTGAAAAATGTACCATTCAAAATTATGTGCAAGCCGCCCACGTTGTGTAATGACTAAAGAAGCATTCTACTACACCACGGGTCCGGGTTCGATTCCCGGCGCGAACTTTGGCATCATTTTGTCCGTCCCTTCAAAGAAGCAAAGCTGGTCCACCTATTAGGTGCCTCCATAATAAAGGGACAGTAATTCTCGCTTTAGTAGTGGCCAACGCGTATAAACGGCATAAGTGCCTGCCATGAGAAGAAAAAAATTAATCACAATTTCTATAATATCAATTATAGTTGAGTGCGTTAAGCGAAAAATTAGTTAATTTTCCAAACTATAGTCTTTAATTTAACTTAACATCTCAGCATTACTTCTAAAGTGGTTGTTAACTGGTGCTTGAAACCAGTCATCGCATCAGCATTGCTTTGGAATTCCAAGTCATCAGCCAACTCTACCCTTTATAGAAGTTTATGAATAGCATTTTTGGGGTGTCGTGCTATTTTGTATCATCCCATTTAGTGTGCTATTTGGCATCGTCTTCCTCTGCTTCTAAGTAACAATGGAAGAGAAAAAGAGGAGAGGTAAGTCCGACTAGATGTTGAATGAGTTCTCGAAATTCATTGTCGAGTCGCCTTGACATTACCTCTACCTTCCAACAAAGTTAAAAAGTGTTTATGGGTTCGTTTTGTCTATCTGTCCGTCCGCTTTGACTACCGTAAATATGCATCGATTACTACGAAATTTCCATATGTACCAGGAGGTGGGTGCAACGGAATGCACTTGCACCCCTTGAAATAAAAAAAAAAAAATAAAAAAAACGATAATTAACATATATTCATCTGTGTGTGTGTGTGAATGTATACTATCTGTATACTGGCGCATCCCCCCTCCCGGATAAGATTCTGCCGAAGCGCTCTTGGAGATTTATACATGTTATTCCTATATATAATGGAGATTTTTAGTTTGGCTATTTTAAAAATATAAGCAAGGGCTATGTGGAAGGAATCCAGGTTCGGAAAGCTATGTTGCAGAGCACGTATAAAGTTGCAGAGCACAAATTACAAAGATTTAATATGGTTTAAAAGAACGCTATTTATTGAAAAAACAGTATAAAATAAACAATTTAATATTTAAGTCTGGTGGTGGCCTATTGCCGATAAAATGCATGTTAACTTGGCAAATGAAAATCGGTGGAGAGACTTAAAATTATGCCTACACCAAATCTCACATTGGCGAGAACATAACTTGGCCGAGACAAAGAACGTAAATTACAGAGTAACCAATAAAATTAAAGTTACAAAACCGTGAACGAATAATTTTGAAAGATGGTGCAGGGCATCAAAATAATTATCTCAAATAAAGCGCCAAGAGAGGAGAATGGAAAACCCGTTATGATTGCAAATCTGACGTAACCGAATCTATTTTTAGCCCAGATGGCGACTCTCAGACGAGGGAAATAAACAATTAAAAGACTATTGCATGCGAGAAAATCGGAAATACAGATAGAAAACTAAAGTGAGGGAAATTGAGAACAGAAAAAGGATTTAGACTGCTTGATTTTGGATGGATTACGTTTAAGAAATACAAAGTAAATGAGATTTAATATTAAATATGCTATCTACATCACCAGTGGCGGCTCGTCATTAAGGGCCAGAGGGGCCTGGCCCCACCGACTAAGCACCGTCTAAATCAAAGTATCTTCCTATTATGTAAGGCACTTCTTTCAATAATTTACCTTCATTAAAAAAATACACGCGTTTTACTCTATTTTAATACTATCCATTAAAAAATGCACTTAAAAAAGCGATAGTTATACGATTTCCCCCCTATCTAAACCATGCTTGGGCCATTGTCTGGCCTGCCCTGAATGGGGCGTCTCTTCTCCGTTCACCGGGTTGACATATTTGGCATTGAGCACAAAGCCATACTGACGCGGAATTAACTTGGCTTCCAAACGGCTTATTTGGCGCTGCCTTCTGGGCCCAGATGTTCGGGCCCTCGCACGGTGATCTACACGACCGTACGGGGAAATTTCGGCAATCGGTAGCTATTGGCGAAATTTTCCGCTTAGGAGGAAATCATTTTTTATTTGCGTGATCGTATTTTTGCAGTGCAGTCAGATATTTTTCTGTTTTGTTTTCTTGATTTACGAAAAGCGATGTATGAATGTATTTTTTATATATGTTTTTTATTTTAAAATAATTAAATCATCTAAAAATTATGAACAGGCAACTATAAAGAACATAAATATTAAATATTTAAATGTGGCTTTTTGTTTAGTAATAAAGTAAACTTTTCAATTTAACATAACTACGTAAAAAATAGCAAAAGTTGTATAGTAAATTCGATAATTATTTGTCATTTGAGAAATTTTAAATACTTACGCTGTGTGAACGTGGGGATAGGTTGTTCTATATGTATATATATTTTCGCGATTTTAATTTGCAATATTTTTTTTTCGGGCCCCACCACTGAAACGGGCCATAAGCCGCCACTGTACATCACACTATATGTTGCGCCATGTACCCTATTGAGAATGGTATCTGTATCATTTATACTTCTTTTACGGGAGCATGTAAAAAATCCCAAAATAGTACGCTGTCATTGTTTAAAACATATTTTAGAATATTCATCTATTTCAAAAAAACAAATTGATATATGTTATTAAGAATTATATAAAAAAATGCTTTCCATCGAAAACAGCGTATGTGGAATTTATACTTCATCTACAGGAGCTTTCAAAAGAATTCCAATATATCACGATTTATAGCACTTTAAAGAGATTAATCCATTTCAAGCGCATTACACTGAGTATATAAACCTTTGTAACAGCTTACTTTTAATTTAAAGTATGGAAATAACATTTTAAGTTGTTTACAAGGCCTCGCAAAATTACATTAATAGTTATATACAGCTTTTTTTATGTTACCCCCAAAATCTCACCAAGTCTGACGACGGTGCATCGTCAAATGTGGCGCAAACCAGACTGTTGTGCTTTAAAGTATTTTACCATTGATGCGTTTGCCATGATTTATTCTTGTTGAAATAATGCCCGTGGGATAAGCATGCGACACCTACGCCAGTAGTTGCTCAAGGGTATTTACTTTGTGGCATGCTCTTTAGTGTTAGCTTTGTACATCCTATAACAATTTGTAACATCCCGTACAACTTGTAACATCCTATTGAACGAATCCATATTTCAAACCTAGGGGTGTGAAAAACTCTCCAACTCTCAACAGATTCACTGTTTGGTTATCCACAGAATGAAATGATATTTCTTTTAGCTAATTTTCTCTTTAAAAGAGCAAAAATTTATTTCATCGACTGCCTCGTAAAAGGAAAGCCAGAATCAGGAAAATTTAACTACATAGTTATATAAATGTCATACAATGTGCAGTTGAACAATTTGTATGAATGATCTGTTGCACGCCTGTCACATGATTGATTAGGGGTGGAAGACAAACCTTTTTTTCGCCTTGCGTACATCCTTACATGTGATGAAGAGTAGAAGAAATATGAGGTAAAAAATGAAATATTACTATACTAATCATTGGCTAAAAATTAGGCACGGGGTTTGATGCTTAAGAAAAATTCTGCCACAGAAAATGCATGAATATTTCACTAAAATTTGTTGATTATGTAAACAGATATCGGGGTGAAAATTTAATAAGTAACATTCATAGCATATATGAAAACACATAAAACATACACTTCACAGATTTTTTTAAAAAAGAAATTCAGAAAATTATCCAGAGCTCAACATTTAGTACACTAACAAGAATTACGTATAATATGAATTATATTAATTATGTGAATAAGTTTCAATCGGCAGTTCGCCCAAGTCCTTCATCTAACATTCAACTGTATATTTTTTAATTTTTTTAAATTTTTTCAAATAGCCTCAGCTGTGTAAAAACTATTTAAGACTTGATAATTTTGGTTTAATGTAGTATTTCTTTAAATGTGTGAAAGAAATGAATCATATATTTTATAAATACCGTATAAGTAAATGGATTACACATTTTCTCTAAATACTAAGGGTAAAATCCAAAGTTTATCTTTCTGGTCATTTTTCAATGAAATGCTAAATAAACATACATCAAAAACTGTTATCGCATTGTTTTATATGTATTTTTAAAAACACAAACATCTTCATCACAAGTAAATGTTTTGGTTTTCATTTTAAAAGAAAAGTATAACTTTCGTGGTTCTCCCGTGAAGAAAACCATTAAATTTTTAATATATTTATATGAAAAACCGCTAATTCATTACATCATATTCAAAAAGCTGAAATCTTCTTTACACGTAAATGTTTTGTTTACATAATATATAAATATATCCCGAAACGAACGACAAAAACCAGAATTTTTTTTTAAAATGTCTCTTCTGGAAGAAATATTTTACCATACAGTACTTATACATCCAAAACCTGTTTAACGCATAACATCCTAAATAAAACCCAGGCATCTTCTTCCCAAATAAGCAACGAAAATTGGTATCATTTTCCTGGTTCACTTCCGGAGAAAGCTTTTGAATATTCTCCTATCAATGACTCCAACCGCTCTTTATACCACAAAGCACCACTCAAGTGTTTCGCCTGCATCAAAAAATTATTAATCAAACCACATTGAAACCGAGGCGACCACATCCGACTGCTTTAATTTCCTCCCGGACACGCGTATTTATATCATTTAAAGTACCTACTCTATTCATTCCCTCTCTCGTGAAGAAGTCTTATATTGAGCTTCTCTGGAATCGAAACGAAACAAAGCGTAGCAAAATACGGCTTCTCATCCTTTAGGCACGCGCTGCAGCCACATCGTTAACAGCTGTACATTTCCAATGAACCTCGACTGTAATTAAAACTAATCGGTTGTTATAACACTCGTCTTTTGCACCCTTCACTGCTCCGCAAGAACAGAGCCGAGCTTATTGTTCGCGGGTATTCGCTCTGCAATTTGATTCCCTTTGTTCTTGGAGACATTCTTCAGCGTCTTCGTCCCCAGAGTGCAGGCAAACATTAGAGGTGATATTATTTATCAAAGATCCTCATTCATGTGTGAAATTAGTTGCATTTTTCAATGTTCTTAAAAGTCGCTAGAAAACCGATGAGGAACTACTTAAATAAGCACTAACCGAGTCATTAAGCCGAGTGCTGTGAAGTGACAGTCATAAATAAAGAAGGTGGGTGTTAGGATAAGAATCGAAGTGTAATTATTTTTGAGGATTTTTCATCAGCTTGTAATTAAATCTCTACTTATCATTTTACAATCTGGTGGTTATTAAGACCATAAAAGTTTTAAAATGAAATTAAATGTTTTTAGGGGGAATTTTCATTCCTACTTTTACTCACTCTTAACGTTTAAATTTCAGTTTTTGTAAGATTTAGTTTTTATATCCGTAAAATAAACTATAGAATTTATATTATTGCTTGTCTTTAGGAGCTGAAACTGTATTTGCTTAATTGTATAGTGTAAGGAGAGTGCAATTACGACCATTTCCTACATTTTGCAACTTCATGAACACTTTAATCTTTTTATTATAAGAAAAATATTGGTTTAAGTAATTAGAGAGCAATTTTGACCTTTTAAGAGCACGCAATTAAAGTTTCATTTACTTGGACTTCGCTTATTATCTAAAAGAGCGGTCATAATTACGCCCATCACAAAACAGCAAAATATTAGGGAAATCGGGGCCATTAGTGAGAAAATCGTGACCACATTCTTTTCCCATGAAAGTAACACATCACAACTCTCTTTTTCAAAGCAAAAAAGAAAAAAAATGTTAGCACTAACTAATCTACACTCTGACAAAAGAATTAACGTGTTTTTGTAATAGACACCGAATACAAAAATGTTGTTCAAGCAAAGCAATATAAGGAAAATGTTAAGTGAAATGCAATCAGTTGAGACAATAGTTTTTCTTTCTTGGCGACACTAATTATAAAATGATTTTAATTTTGAAAAATATTTAATTTACGTAAAAAATGACATTGTTCAGAGTCTAAATAAAAGTGTTTTTTTTTTTTTGTTGTTGTTGTTGTTTTTCTTTTTTGGTATCCGTATCTCATTTATTTTTACTACAAACAGTTGTCTGGCAAAGACCGTACTTGATTCCTGAATTTGTGAATCTCAAGGTCTGATGAGATTTGGAAAAACTAGCTGGGTTCTTTTCAGCCCCGTGGTTAAGGTGTTGGACTCGTAGCCTGAAGTTTGCGGGTTCGATTCCGACGTACTACTAAAGACCACGTGCACGTTAAATCCGTGGTTCCTAAAATTCTCTGGGTGTTTGGTAGCAGTTTCCGAGGGGTGCCAATCTTCAGAAGTGCCCCACCTTCTGATGAGGATCCAAATTGTGACTGGGAAACTTCGGGAAGGACATATATAGCTCTAAGCGACACGTTCAGTGACGCGAGCTGTTCTCTCCTGGCAAAACAAACAAATAATATTAGTGTTAAATATAACATAACCGCACGCTTTCTTCCAACCCCAACAATCACACGTTTATCTGCTAATCCTAGTAGCTTACTTACAGATTCCCTACATATTATTAAAATGCGTGTTTACCATTGGTTACCTCCAGATCCAACATATAAAATATTTACATTTCATTGGAAATTTCTCGATCCCATCAAAACCTATATATATATATATATATATATATATATATATATATATATGAGACGTCAGATATTTCAAGTAGGCTTCAGAGTTAAGGCAGGTAATATGGTTTATTGAACATCACAATTAAGTTACAATTTAGAATGAGAAGAGGGGAGGGGAGACGGGTACAAGAATCAGCGTGGACTCATGAAGCAGTTCCAGTGGCAGAAGTCCCCCGATTTTTTATGTGCGGGAGTATTTACGCTTGCCACACCACGTGGTCTGCGAAGACACAACTCCTCCTCTCTCTTATCTCTGATCGAACCACACACATTTACAAACATGACCCCCATCCGGGGCTACAAGAGCGTGGGGACACGTGTACATCTAAAGAACTCAGAATCGACGGCCTGATGTTTGACAAATAACAAAATAAATAAAACATAGCTCCAGAGCGCGCGTGGCAAGTATGACAGGAAAGTAAAACTTACAGTGAAAGTACCCGCTTGAACAATACCCAAACTAGTAAAACCCAAATTACCTTTTTATACATTACATATATATATATATATATATATATATATATATATATATATATATATATATATATATATATATATATATATATATGAGTATATATATATATATATATATATATATATATGAGTATATATATATATATATATATATATATATATATGAGTATATATATAATATATAATAGCTTACTTACGTGAAGTGAAATCCCAAGATAATCCAATGATAAAGTGAAGAAAATATAAAAAATAGATAGCACATGGTGCCAATTAACGAGCTTATTCCGGATAAGTGTTTAAATATAGCCTTTTAAGGCAATGAAAGAGTGGAAAAATTGAATATAGAGCGCCAAATTAGAACTGGTGTGCATTTAAGCCTAATCACATGTAATCAGAAATAGTCCGAAAATGGAATTAATATTGAAATGGTGTGCTCTATCATCAGGCGCCACCGCACACACATTTCAATTTAATCGAAAAAAACAATAATAGCTAGGTTTCTGCAAGTTACCTGACCAAAATTAGGGTCCTTTTGTAACTTGGGGGCGCGACCGTAGCTATTAGAAAAAAACAACGAGGAAGTGGACCGACACGAAGATCAAAGCTCAGTAATGGAGGCAGTATTAGTGCATGTTGCCATCAGAGAAGGCTTAATGCAATCAATAGACAAGTAATGCCATGGAGTGTGAATAAAAAATGATATATTAATAATACTTTGGAAGTATGGAAAGGAAAAGAATAAATAAATAAAAAAAGTAATAATTAAATGAATAAATAAAAAGAATAAAACTGGTAATAATTAAATGAATAAATAATAAAATAAATATTACACTAGTATATCTAGCCTATGTTTTACGTAGTACTAGCTGCAGTAGCTAAGAAGTACTTAGTTGAGGTTGTGGAAATGGAGAAAAACTGTAGCAATAATATTAACAATAATGATATTGATAATAATTATATTCATTTATTATTGCTATTTATGCTAATATAATTGTAAAAAGTTTAGTTAGAACAGTACTCTGTTTGGCTTCATTGGTTACAGACTCACATAAAAAGGAAAAAGTACCAGTAATCAACCATTCTTAAGAATAGATTTTTTTTTTTTTTTTTTTTTTTTAAATAAAATATATATAGATATATATTTTATGTTTTTTTTTTTTTTTTTTTTTTTTTTTAAATTTAGAATATATATATATATATATGAGTATATATATATTTATATATGAGTATATATATATATATATATATATATATATATATATATATATATATATGAGTATATATATATATATATATATATATATATATATATATATATATATATATATATATATATGAGTGACTGTTAAGTCTTACTTATTATTTTCTTTTCCTTTTTCCATTGTGTTGTGAGTGTCATGTGCTGTATTTATTTGTTAATGAATTCCTTATTCGGTTCACGGATGTATCTCTTTACAGCAGAACGTGGTCCATTTGTTGTCCAAATTGATTTCATTGTAACGCGCCAAGTTTTATCTCCAAGTTTTTTTTTTTTTCCGTATTCTGTTCCGGTTTCAGGAAAGTTTTGAATCCTGTTTTTTTTTAGGGAAAAAAATTAATTAATTAAAAAATTAGTGTCTCTTTCTTTTTTTCTTATATCTTCTTTATATCTTTTTTTCCCGTATTTTTTCTAATTTGAGGAAAGTTTTGAATCCTGCTTTATTTATTTTGAGAACAAGACGAGTTCTGACAAAGAACTTTATGGAGTTTCCCTTTTTGAAGGCGATTGTAAAAAATTTTCTGTAGGGAAACGGCGTGTAATTGCAGTCTTCTCAGCAAAATAATTGGAAAGTTTTTTAGAAGAGCTGAATAGAGATCATGCTGCTGATGTTGTCAAAGCTAAAAAGGCCTACGCCTTATTGCTATCACTGTTGAGAGATAATGTACTTTTATCACTACAAGATTAAACTAATGCATGTGAAGTTTGGAAGAAGTTGCAAAGAACTTCTGATACAAATCGTGCAGTGAATCAAAGATATGCGACATTTAAGGAAAGTTTTGATGTATCTATGAGAAGTCATATTGTTGAGATAAATAGATTAATTTCTGACATAAAAGTTTCAGGTGCGAAAGTTAGTGAAATAGATACGATTGTTTATATTTTGATGTCATTGCCTCAAGAAATTGAAAGTGTTAAAACTGCTGTAGAAAATCAGCCAAATACGAATTTAACGCTGGATTTTGTTTCGCAGAGACTCATAGATGCGGAAGCTCTTCTGAATGATTCAAGGAAAGAAAAATTGCTTTCTAATTCCACTTATGGAAATACTGCATTTGTGTCAAATCTCAAGGATTTTTATTGCAAATATTGCAAAGAGAAAGGTCATATCAAAAAATTCTGCAGAAAGAAAATTACGTGTCACGGTTGTGGTAAAATAGGTCATTTGAAGCGCAACTGTTTGGCAATCAATCAAATGAGGAAAAATGTGCTTCAGCAGTTTCTTTCGTTGTTGGAAATGTTAAAAGGAATGTATTTTTAATTGATTATTGAGCAACATCCCATATGTGTTCTAATAAGAATTATTTTACGTCTATATAGTGCCTTATACAGGGTTTATAAGCTGTGCTTCAAAAACAGCAACTCTGGAAGTTAAAGGCATTGGAAATATTACTGGTAAAATGTCTGATGGAACTGAAATCACTCTGAATGATGTTCTTTATGTTCCAGATTTAAATGGACAGTTAATTTCCATTAGAAAAATAGAAAATGCAAAATATACTATTATTTTCAAGAACGTGAAAGTCTTCATTGAAAAGGGAAGAAAACAATTTTGTTTTGGTGAGCTTGATTTAAATGGTCCATACCTAAGTGACTTTTTCAAGTAGTGAAACTGTTCTCATATCAAAAGGAGAGAAATATGGCCAACTCTGGCATCGTAGAATGGGCCATCCATGTGATCAAGTATTGAAAGTTTTAGGGTTACCAGAACTTTCTTCTTTCTGTGATGTTTGTGTTAGAGCAAAACAAAGTGCAACTGCAACTCCAATTGGAAAAGGACCGAGAAAAAGAGAAACTGCGCCAATGATTACTATTCATACTTATGTATGTGGACCTATCGATCCAGCAACATTATCCGGAGAACGTTACTTTATGAGTATTATTGATGATTTTTCACGATTTACAGAAATACGTTTACTGAAACTCAAAAGTGTTGTATCCAATGAATTGAAAGCTTTCTTAAAAGTCAATCCCACAGTAAAGAAAATCAGATATGGTAGCGCAATGGAATATTTTGATAGCGACTTTATTAATTTTACTAGAGATATTGGTGTAGTGATGGATCCAGCTCCTCCATACACACCTTCACTAAATGGAGTTGCAGAGAGAGCAAATAGAATTCTGTTGGATAAAGGTCGAGCTTTAATTGCCGAATCGAATTTATCGAAAAAGTTTTGGGGGACCAAGCAATTTTAACAACGGCATATTTTAAAAACCAAAAACCGAGTAGTGCAATCGATAACTGTACACCGTACTGTTTGGCAGTGTATGATTTGGCAGTGTATATTTGGCAGTGTATTTGGCAGCGTATAATATGGCAGTGTACCTGATTTAAAGCATGTGCATGTTTTTTGGATGTAAAGCTTACATGCTAGCTCCTTCCGTTCATCGTAAGAAGCTTGACGATAAATCTAAAAGAATGATCTTTGTAGGCTACTCTTCAATGGGATATCGACTATTAGATCCTGAAACTAAACGCATAACGATATCAAGAAATTTCAGATTTGATTGAAGAGAGAAATGGAAACACAATGAAAAGATATGTCGACGAATGCCAAGAATTTCCTGAGTATGAAATTGAACAAGAAGTAAAGGATACTACTTGTGAGGACTCAGTTCAGGAAAATACAAATGAGTATTCTGATATTAATGATGAAAGAAAGTACACCCTCCAAAAAGTATATTCGAGCAAGAGATAAATTTCCTACGTTGGTTTCGTTTATTAAAAATTATTTATCATAGAATATGAATTAGGCTATGTATAAATATGAATTTCCATATTTCTGTCAAGTTGTGCGTTTTTCAAAAGCTCAATTATTATTCGCAAATCTAAAATACGAAATTTCTCTCTTGCCCGAATACTTTTTTGGAGGGTGTACGATAAGAGAAAATTTAACAGATTAAGAAAACAACCTATTCGATATCCAGATCCTGAGGTCTATGAAACTGAAGCTTTGTTTTGTCAATAAGAAACTTTTTCATATGATGATATCAAATCTCTCTCTGTTGATGAAGAGAGTTTGTGGAAGAAATCACTGGATGAAGAGATTGAAAGCCTGAAGATCAACAAGGTCTGAGATCTTGAAAAACTACCACTTGGAAAGCAAGCTATCTCCTGTAAATAGGTGCTAATTGAAATGAGAAACGGGCGATATAAAGCTCGTCTTGTTGCGCGGGGATTTATGCAAAAAGGACATGATTATAGCGAGACTTTTTCTCCAGTTATAGTCCAAGTATGTCAACCTTACGTTTAGCGCAGATAAGGGGGGGGCTGAGGGGCTGCAGCGCCGGGCCCAGTGAACAAGGGGGCCCTAGTTAGGGCCAAGAAAACCCAGTAAATAGTAAAAAATGTAAATTTTATGTGAACCTAAAAATGGAGCGGGTTAATTATTTTGATGGAAGATAAAAGTAAAGTTAGTGCGTCCTGATTGTAAATTTTACAATCAAACGATGGCTTTGTACGATTGAAGGTATTGAGTACTTTTGTTAAACATATTCTCTGGGGAAAATTCAAAATCTATTGAGACAAAATTTTTGCCTGAATAAACAGACTATACACGAAAAAAAAAAAAAGAAAAAAAGAAAAAAGACACAGATTCTCATGAACAACTAGACATACTGGAAACTGGAGTAAATAAACACCAGCTTCAAACAGTATCAATCTTCTTTCAGCTTTTATTGTATTGACAGACAATGTGCAATAGAGATGCCTAACGTTATTAGTGAAGAGTTAGTTAGTCCGTGGTCAGGAGTATGCGGAGAAATCAACCAGTACAGTTCAGCATAGATGGGGTTGCTCCCCTCCCCTTCCTTTCCCCCGCACACTCAAATGTCAAGCTATTTCGTTACCAATTGGATTCGATCAATGTAACAAATGCAGAACAAATGCACGTGGTCAAAGGGAGTAAGCGGTCGTTCTTATAATGGAGTAAACATGTGAATCTTATGGTTTGCTTGATGGATGTGCGTGAGTTTTCTTAGGTTTATAGCATACCCATTAGGATGCAGTGAGAAAAACTTTTTTTTTAATTTCAAAATCCAATAGCGACCAAAAATTGTGTTTTGTATTGAAAAAGAAAAATGCAGAATTTCAAAACTTTTGAAATATATCTTGAGGGTCCACTATTGCACCAAAGTATCACAAAAATTCGAAAAATTGGGTATTTTAGCATTATTTATAAGATAAAAATAAATATATTTTTTTAAATCCAATTTTGATAAAAATTTGGGTTAAATGCTAATGGTCATGGAAAATTTTAGAATTGTCAGAAAATATCCTGAGGGTCCACTGCAGGGAACAGTGAAGTACAAATAGAGGGAAAAAATATCTTTTCATTACAAATAACTGCTTACCTGAAAATGGTTTTAATTGTTGTGCGTGAGTTTTCTTAGGTTTATAGCATACCCATTAGGATGCAGTGAGAAAAACCTTTTTTTTAATTTCAAAATCCAATAGCGACCAAAAATTGTGTTTTGTATTGAAAAAGAAAAATGCAGAATTTCAAAACTTTTGAAATATATCTTGAGGGTCCACTATTGCACCAAAGTATCACAAAAATTCGAAAAATTGGGTATTTTAGCATTATTTATAAGATAAAAATAAATATATTTTTTAAAATCCAATTTTGATAAAAATTTGGGTTAAATGCTATTTAATGGTCATGGAAAATTTTAGAATTGTCAGAAAATATCCTGAGGGTCCACTTCAGGGAACAGTGAAGTACAAATAGAGGAAAAAAATATCTTTTCATTACAAATAACTGCTTACCTGAAAATGGTTTTAATTGTTTGACAAATTACATGTAAAAAGAAGAAGAAAATGTGACCGTTTAACAGTTATTTATAACGGCACATTTTTTTACGGCATAGCATTTTGAAAATTTTTTTAACAGCATGGTATTTTGAAAATGTCGAAAAATCGGGATTGTAAATTCCATTCCTTTGATTTCCTTCAATTCACCATTCCCGATTTCTGAAATAAGGGGTAGTGAAGTAACTTGGATAGCAGGGCATTTCTAATCAATCAGATGAATGTAATCCTGCACCTTGAAATTCAGCGCTAGAACATTGAAATCTCTTACATTTTGGATTTCGGGTTTTTCTCGGGCTTTCAAAATTCTACGAGCTGCCAACTCTTGGAGGTGTGTTCTCTTGCCTGACAGCACAGACAAAAGAATGTTTTCAGGGTGGGCGAAGAACCCATTTTGCTGAATAACAGGATTAGTCACTGACATAAGTTCTTCACCAAGGTATCGGGACAGCTTGATCATACGCCATAAGTGGATAGCTCCATCCTTGCATGATGGAGTAGCCTTTATCATAAACCAAACTGGACAATATACTTTTAAAATGTAGGATATTAATGTAATGAGATCAGGTGAAGGATTTGGCTCAGCAACGTATAAGTGCAAAATTTGGTTAGCCGTGGTTAACCACCTCGAGTGGGACAATTACTCGGGATTTCTATAAGCTAAATTTTCAGAACATTGCCCTGTAGTAACATCTTGATTTATTTCCAACAGATACTTCTGATCAGTGCTTAAATTTTTAGAAGAAACCTCTGATATCTCTGACGGGATAGGAACAAACTTAACAACAGGCAGTAGTTCACAATTTTTCCAATCGTACTAGAAAAACTTCGTAGTCCAACAGTAGGCCCATCTAAATGTTCTACTAAATGCCTAAGTGGCAGCTCATTTGCATGGAACAGGCAAATTAGCCATTTCAGTGGCTTTCGAAGCTATCTTTCCATCAGTTTGATGACACCACCTTTACGTCCGGTGTTGGCTACTGTGCCATCACAGCCAACAGCAAGTAACGTGTCAGTGTTAAGGCTTTTCTTTATAAGATGATCCATAATTGCGTCTTTAATAGCTGCTGCTGTACCACTTGCATGACCCAAGTATATGTCATGAGGCTGATTTACTAGAGACACACGCTCTTCCATAATTGTTTCTCGATGATAGACTTCTCTTCTCTTCTCCATAGAATGTGTAGAATCTTTTCTATCACCGAAAAAAATACTCCAGATATTATGCTTTCTTCATTCTTGTCTTGCAGATTTTTGCAGGTTTTCCGTCTTTCTCGTGTCGTGTAATCTTCCGTGCATCGATAACATCTGGCATTATATCTTCAGATATTATACCCACGTCTTTCAATACCGCTGAAGCAATCATTACTGATGACCTATCAGAAACCGCATAACGATCACAAACCTTTGAAATTGTAGGTAAGCTAACTCGCGTTTGCGAAATGCTGTTTTTTTCCGGGTAGATGTAATCAGGATCAGTTAATTTATGAAAGTTATTATCTGGAATTTCTTCTTCATCAAAATTTTCCGTTGAATACTTATAATCGATTTTTGAATTTTTTTCAAGACGACTTGCTTCCAAAGATCTTTTTTCATTTTTCCTCATTTTTCCATAATAATACCGCCAATAATAATTTTTCGTTCACCACGCTGGTAATTCAGAAAGCCTCTTCTTTTATGGGAACTGTACGAGAACGTTCACATTTGCACTTATCAAATTCACATTTGTAAGCAGCAATATCAAACAACTTTTTGAACTCAGCTAAAAAACTATTATTTTTTTTTGCTGGACAGTCTCCCTCTGTTTTCTATAACCGCTAAACTATTTCTTAAGGTTTTGATATTTACTGCGAAATGATCGAATCATTTGAAGAATTCTTTCTCTAGAAAAAATTGGAATTGCGGCACGAATCCAAATTAACTCTTATCTATCTGCCATGATTACAGAAATTTCGCTGACTGTAGTTTCCTTAGAATTCTTATCAAGTTTCAAGTTATTCTGTACAAACAAATGAAACCGCGTAATTTCTTCGTATGTGGGCAAAATCGGGTTTTCCAAGAATTCGGTCTTCAACATCACCTCTAGTTTTCACATATTGAAACGTTTTTCCTTCAAGCAATTTTTTGTTTAAAAAAAGATTTTTTTACTTTTTTATTACTTTTTTGTTCACTTTAGTGGACCCTCAGGATATTTCCCGACAATTCTAAAATTTTGTACAGTCATTGAATAGCATGCAATCCAACTATTTTTTGCTATTGTATATTATAAATCATATATTTTTTTTGTATTTTATAAATAATATTAAAATATTCTGTTTTTCGAATTTTTGTGACATTTTGGTGCAATAGTGGACCCTCAAGATATATTTCAAAAATTTTGAAACTCTGCATTTTTCTTATTCAATACGAAACACAACTTTTGGTCGCTATTGGATTTTGAAATTTAAAAAAAAGTTTTTTTCAATGCACCCTAATACCTATACGTAAACAATCTATGTTTTAAAAATGTCTGAGAAAAGTGATAACCAGCTCCAACTGAATATTCTAGTCCTAGTGGTGCGTCAAAGAGAAGAAAACGTAGAGAAAGAGAAAAAGAAGTAAAAAGATTACCTAAAGCATACGAAAGCAAATCTTACCTAAAGCAAAAGATTATTTAAGTGCCCGAAAATTAATAATGTGGAAAGTAAGGCTAAGGAGCAAGAAGAACAAATCATTTATTCAATTGAAATGGAAAACAGTAATGATATTGAAAATAAAGAATGTGAACATCAAAATATTTTTTTGTAATAATGCAAATGATAATTATGGTGAATTACCTAAAGTAATTGAAAATACGATAAACCCAAAAATTTGAATTGAAGGACGAGGAGTGCTCTGCAGTTGCAGCCAATGTAATTAATTCAATTTCAATTTTAATTCCTCCTAAGGATCCTGGAAAATGGCCGGAAATATTGACAAATGACTTTGTTGAAGCATGTTTGGAAAAGGGGGCTGAATATTTTCAAAATAAAGGGACAGAAAAATTTGTTTCCTCTGAGCGGCAATTCAAAAATGAAACTAAAAAGCGATATTTAAAAATTTCACCATTTTCTAAGAACTTGTGCAATGGAGAAATCCAAAAACTTTTTGCTAATTCAATGTCACCACCTGTTTCACTCGCATTCGTTTCCGGCTTAAATAACTGGAGAAAGGGATATGAAAAAGTTTGCGAGCATGAAAACGGTAATGTTCTTCGGTTAGCTATGATAACCTGGTTGTCTGGAGTTAATAAAATGCTTCAGTGAATAAACAAATCTGTGACCAAATCGAAAAAGAAAAACAATATTGGATGGAAGTATTACGTCGAATTGTCGCTGTAATTAAATTTTTAGCTGTCAGAGGATTGGTTTTTGAAGGAGATGACAGTAAACTAGGATCAATTCATAACTGAAAATTTTTAGGAATAATTGAGCTTATCGCAGAATTTGATCCCTTTTTAAAGCAACATTTGACAGATTATGGAAACAAAGGACACGGAAATGTTTCATATTTGTCCAATACTACGCATAATGAGCTCATTGATTTGATGGGCCATGACGTTTTTAAGAAAATTCTTGCTGATATTAAGGAATCAAAATATTTTGCTGTTATCTTGGATTCGACACCAGACAAAGCTCATAGAGATTAATTCTCATTTGTGATAAGGTACTGCCTAGAAAGTATAGTTTACGAAGGGCTTATTACTTTTCTTCAAATCAGTAGCCATACAGGAAAATCGATGGCTACAATGGCAGAAGAAGTGTTTTCATTTATGCAGAAGCATGATATTGATATTGATCTGTACAGAGGAAAGTCTTACGATAATGCCAGCAACATGGCGGGAATTTATTAAGGTTTACAAACTCAAATTCGTAAAAAGAGCTGCTTAGCCCTATTTTGTCCGTGTAGTGCACATTCTTTAAATTTGGTAGGAGCACATGCCGTTGAATGCTGTTCCGATGCAATGAATCTCTTCAACCTAATTCAACAAATATGCTTTTTTTTTGTAGTTTCAACACACCGATGGGACTTATTACTTTCGAATCTTCATCCTACCTAAAAAAAACAAATTATTGTTTTGAAAAGTTTAAGCACAACGAGATGCTCTCTTCACTCTGAATCTTGCAAGTCAGTGATGGTGAATTATGAGCAAATTTTAAACATTTTGCTTCAAATTTCAGAAGACAGCAATGAAAAATCAGATAAGCGTAATGAGGCATTGGTTTTGTGCAGCAAAATGGTGACTTTCGAAATAGCCTTAATGCTAACTTTGTGGCACGACATTTTAAATGCTATGAATAAAGTTAGCATTTATCTTCAAAAACCAGGTCTTGATTTATTTAGAGCTGCTAACTTGCTGAAAGATTTGAATGCAAATATTGCATCCTTCAGAAATCAATTTGATAAGTTAAAAGAAAGATCTCAATTGCTATCTCCACATGTAGCGACTTCACCTAAGGATCAGGGAAAAAGACTGAGAATAAAAAAAATTACCGATGGTATTCTCAAATCCGACACAACTAGCCATGTAACTCTTCAAAGATTTGAAAAACTTAAAGTTGAAACTTTATTTGTGATAGTCAATAGATTAAATTCAGAAATGATAAAACAAATTGATGCTTATAACTCAGTATGCAGCATTTTCAATTTCATTACTAAATTAGGTCTCTAAAAAATAAATGAAGAATCAGTTAGTAATTTTCTTGAAGTTTATGAAAGAGAAGTAGATATTGAAGCCACAAAATCTGAAGTCATTCAATTTTCACAATATTTATTAAGCTGTAGATTAGAAAAAAAAATCGCCAATACATATTTATGATCATATGTTTAAAAACGAGTTAAATGAGATTTTTCCAAATATGTTTATTGCATTACGTATTTATTTTACTCTATCGATATCAAATTGCTAAGCCGAGAGAGCAAACTCCAAATTAGAGAGAGTTCTATCTCTTTGAAAAACAAAAATGCAGCAGAATAAGCTGCAATGTTTGGCTTTGCTGTGCTCAGAGCACGCTTTAAGAAGCAACCTGGATTTTAAAGATGTAATTGAAACTTTCAGTGTGGCAAAGGCTAGGAAGAAGCCAATTTAATTTTTTTCATTCTCTAAAAATATATTCATTAAAGTTTTCGATGCAGCAACTTTTACTTTGGTTGGTGAGTTAGATTCTTTTGTTGTTAATATTTTTTGGTTTTAATTAATTTTTTGCAAATAGTTTCAGAGTTCATTTAAATGGTAATGAGAATCTTATTCTAATATGACCATTGTAAAATTTTATCTAATGACGAACATTCATATTACAGAAAAAGAAAAATGTGTGTGTGTGTGTGTGGGGGGGGGGGTGCTCCGCTATTATCCCAGGCCCGGGTCCTTAAACGGGTAAACTGGGCTCTGTTCAACACCAATGGAGCCTAAATCAACTCTGAAAGATTTTCAAAGAGGTAATACATTTATTGGGCCATATCGTGAACTTGTTGGGTCTTTATTGTATTTAACATACATATCTAGACCCGACATTCTCTATGCTGTTAACTGTTTTAGTCAACTTCGAGAACATCCCACTGATATTGCCTGGTGTGCTTTAAAGAGAATCTTGAGATACTTAAAAGGAACTTTAAACTTAAAAATTGAGTACAAAAAATGTACTTTTGATAATCCAGAATTATCGTTATATGTTGATGCGGACTGGGGTACAAATCCAAATGATAGAAAATCAATATCGGGATATGTAATTATGTTTTCTAATTGCCTTATAATGTGGTTTTGCAATAAACAAAAATGTGTTGCACTTTTCTCAACAGAAGCAGAAATTAATGCTCTTAGTAAAGGTATTCAGGATATGTTGACGATAAGAGGTATTCCAAAGGAATTAACCATATCGAAAGTCTTATCGTGTATGAGGATAACCAATCTTGTATAAAGTGCATAACTAACGAAAATGATTTTGGTAGATTGAAAAATATCGACATAAAGTTGAAGTTCTTACGAAATTCTGTTAAAAATGATAATATTAAAATAGAGTATATACCTTCCGAAGTTCATAATGCTGATATGTTGACAAAAGCTTTATGCAACTTTAAATTATCTGAACTGAGGAATTTATGCAACCTTAAAATTGAATGCAAATGAATTTTCTAAGTTTATTTAAGTGCGATTAAGGTCGGGTGTTAATTATAACATAATCGCACGCTTTCTTGTAACCCCAACAATCACATTTTTATCTCTTAATCCTATAGTTTACTTACAAGTTCTCTACTAGCTTACTTAGGTTCCCTACATATCATTAAAATGCGTATTTACCATTGGTTACCACCATACCCAACATATAAAATATTTGCATTTCATCAGATATTTCCGGATCTCATCAAAACCTATATATATATATATATATATATATATATATATATATATATATATATATATATATATATATATATATATATATATATAAGTCTTACTTATTATTTTCTTTTCCCTTTTCCATTGTGTTGTGAGTATCATGTGCTGTATTTACCTGTTAATAAATTCCTTATTCGGTTCACAGATGTATCTCTTTAGAATTAGAAAATTATAAAAACACTTATAAATTTAACACAGAGATGTAAAAGGGGGTTCTCAAGAACACCATAGTTCTCTTTTAGGTCTCAAAGGCTGAGCGGTTTGAAAGAAAATTCTTTTTTTGGAAAAGCGGGTAAAATACGCACTGTAGAGCGATTCTTGTACTGGTATATTTTTCTTAACGTTTTGAAATATGTTTCCAGGCTCTGTTAATCAGCGTGGACAAGAAATTTTCAGTATTTAAAAAAAATTAAATGATCATTAACATAATTTGCTTTTATAATTTATTTCAAAGTTAAAATATAGCAATTAAATAACGTATTTTAAATAGTTTCCCTTGTATTTTTAAATGATTTTAAAAGCGTGTTTTCCTGGTGGTTGGTTTTCTACCAGCTATGCTTTTGAGTATGGTCATAATTACCTCCAATTTAAAAAAAATACTGTTGTAATCCTGACCATAAATTTAGGTACATTTAACTATTAAAAAATGTTAGCGACACTTTTTTAAATACGTTACAAACACGTTACAAATACGTTAAAATGATTTTGTTTACTTCAAATTTTTTCTCTCAGTGCCAAATAATTTTTAAATACTAAACTGCCAAATCCGTTTGCTGAACAGTTTGGTATGCTATTAGTTTTAAAGTAGTTACTGCTTTACATGGGCACCCATAAGGGGGGGGGCAAGGTCCCCCCCCCTAGAGTTTTAGATTAATGTCTCATGATGTACACAAATGGCAAAACCAGAACTATGTTAAAAGTTTGGAGTTTGCCCCCCACTAGAAAAATTCCTATGGACGCCCTTGCTGCTTTAAAATACTTAAAGCTAACGATGAATTATTCATATTACGAAAAATACACTATAAGCTTCATGCGTAATGTTTTGACGTAACTTAATGATTCAAAGATATTTTTTTATCCTGTTTGTTATAATTAACCACAACCTACCCTATCTGGTATCAAATACATCATATAATCAGAAATATGCAAAAACGTTGGATTTTAGACTTTTTTTTTTATAAAAAAAAATTCTTTTTTTTATTATAGAAAATATTTAGTGAGTTAAACTTTCTTCGATAATATGCAACGTAACAAGTCGATTATGTCGAAGTGTACTTTAAAGTACTATATTTTTAATATAATAATTTCTAAATAAAAATTGTAAGTGGACAAGCAGCTTAAATAAGCTTGTAAATCTCATCAATGAATATAAAACTCATCAATTAATGTGATTTCGATTAGTTGTTTAAAGAAGAAAGTTTAAGTCAGCAGATTTGGGCGGAATCTATATATACAAGTTTGGATCCGCATTAAACGTTCCAAACCTTGACAACCTCTGCATTTTGTTTTTCCTTGAAACTCGATTCCAAATTTTGCGGGTGCATTCTTGAGACGGATTCAGTTATTCTCTGAGTGCCAATCAGTGTGAAAGAATATCTTTGTTCCGTCGACATCCTCCATCATAAGCAAAACGGGTTCTATGCTGCCACTATTCTGTGGTTCCTCTTTAAAACGTATCAAAATTGCTAAGAGGATGAATCACTTAAATAAACAAACATAGACTATGAAGCTGAAACTGAGACAAAGTCTATAAAAGGGGGAAAGAATTGACTCTTATTTTTCGGTCATATTGCCCATTTGGTGCTTCATTTGAGCTCGGCTGTAGGCTGAATACTGTCGTTTGAAAAAACTCAAGTGATATGTAAAACCATGATTCAAAATAACAGTATTTACGTCGACGTTTAAAAAAGAATCATATCTTTTTGCAAACTGTACACCCTCTTTAAAAATGTGCTCGAGTAAAAGCGGAATTTCCTATTTTAGCTTTCCGAATAATTAATTAGTTTTTTATAAAATGAAAATTTCGACTAAAATATGAAAAATAATAATTAAACGTAACATAATTCATATTTTATGATAAATAATTTTAATATACGAAACCAACGTAGTAAGTTTAACTTTTACTCGAATACTTTTTGAGAAGGTATGCTTTGTACCCATACAAACGACAAATATAAATTTTAAATTACATTTTTTATGATATAATATTCTTAAAGACATAATTATGCTCAAAAGTATTAGGAGGCATGGCAATTTTTGCAAAATATCGAAAGTTTAACCCTTAAATGCTCAATTTTAAATACGTTCGCTGCCGATCACGCAATAGCCGTGAGTGTAAGCTAAATTTTCTGTCAGTTTTGAGAATAACTAAATAATTTTTTTCGAAAACACGCATTTTGAAAGAAATATGTGAAATTTTTATTATTCACGACATGAATCATTTATTGTTAAAAACTATATTTTATCTGTGAAATTGACATAAGAAATTTGGTTTGTACTCTAATCTGGCAGCAAACGTGTTTTAAAAGTTCGGTTTCGAATTTGAAACTTAGGGCATTTAAGGGTTAAAAAATTTTCCCTGGAAGTTTCGACAAATATAAACTACTAATATAAATAAATTTGTTGCCACTTGATAAAGTTTATGTAGGCTAAAAAATCGGAATTTTCCTGTGACATTTAAAAATTTCGTTTAAAAAAATATCTGAGGAACGAGGATGAAACAGAACTCATTTGAAAAAGCATTCTCTGGACTTTCCAATGATCGAAGAAATATAATTGCCAGATGAAAAGTGATTTTGTGAGTGATTTGGCATGGATTTATCGTTGCCAGTTATGAAACTTCCGTAGCTGAGAGCGTACAGTAAAGCTTGTGAGAGACATAAATGTTTCTGCTAATTCCTGACTAAAGTTAAAAAAAATGCATGCTTTCTTTTGGAAACGACAGCCGAGTTCAATATAAATACCGAATTCAATTTAGCTGAAAAAAAAGACTATGATTATCACCACTTGAATGTCTTTTCACTATAGGGATCTAGACCGTTTCTTGTAGCAGAACAGAATTCGGAATACTGACTAAATAGCACAAGATACAACTACCACTAAAAAAATAATATTAATATGGTTGTTATTATTATTTTATTATAATTGTTAATTTATCTTTTAGCCCCCCCCCCCCTTTTTTACCATTTTTCACGTATTTTACAGCAAAATCACTTTTCATCCGGCAATTATATTTCTTCGATCATTGGAAAGTCCAGAGAATACTTTTTCAAATGATCTCTGTTTCATCATCGTTCCTCAGATATTTTTTAAAACGAAATTTTTAAATATCGCAGGAAAATTCCGATTTTTTAGCCTATATAAATTTTATCAAGTGGCAACAAATTTATTTTTCAACATACAGTTTTAAAAAGTTCATAATCATACGCAGAGGATATTTATCCCGATTTTTTATTTATTTATTTAGTTATTTATTTTGTAATGATTATATTTAATAATAAAAAGAGAAAAGAAGTCAGCAAACTTCGAAAACTTTTACCTTCTGTGTTCTTCGAATTGTTGCGGGACTAGTAAATTGACTACCTATAAAAAAGATTCATGTATTGCTACCAAATGAACGTGAAACAATACATCAACTGTCAATGAAATTTACATACCATGCATGAAATCCTCGAATTCTGCATGCAAATTTATGCATATCACAAACCTGGCAATCATTAAAGCATGGAATCCATTGGAATTGAGAAAAAAAATCCACATTCATGGAACTTGTAATTTTTTAAGATTATTTAATTGATATTCCTTCTCAACAAAATCAAATCTTTTCGATGGCATTACCTGTAAATTTTTTTTTCGCGTGGGCAGCATATTAATTTTTACCGAATAATATATATATATATATATTATATCAAACTTTTTAATATTTTGTTATTTTGTACATTACGCGTGTTCTTAAAAAATCTTTTTTCCTTTTCAGCAGGTGCCTCACTGAGCCATAATTATCAAAATTTTGGCGGTGCTATCATGGGACAAAATATGCCGCTGTCCATACCTGCTACAACCGCAGCCCTACCCACCACGACCAATGTCCATTTTCCATGGGCTGCAGCGGCCAGGGGAAAACCAAGAAGAGGAATGATGCGGAGAGCGGTCTTCTCAGATGCTCAAAGGCAGGGTTTAGAAAAACGGTTTCAGCTGCAAAAGTACATCAGCAAACCAGACAGGAAGAAGCTTGCTGAAAAATTAGGTCTTAAAGACTCTCAGGTAAGATAAGAATGTTTTATATATTTTGGGCTTACATTTATGAATTAACAAAGACGTAGCCTGAGGGTACCCCAAAGTCTCCCCCCTCCCCCTCCCAAAAAAAAAAAGATTTTTTATTAGAAAATTAAACAACGCATAACAATAATATTGATACAAAAGTCTCTTTGTAACAATTAGAAATTCTGTATTTTCTGGCTAAGTGTCTATATATGTGTGCGAGTGCAGGTAGCATACATTCAAGGTCAGATATTATGTTACGCTTTAAACGAAAAGCGTGAGTTCTACTCTTAAAAAGTGAAATAACAGCCAAAGCATCTAGCCCCCAAAGGAGTAAGTATTAAATCCTTTAAGGAATGAGAAGTTTTAAAATATAAAATATTATCCCCCTAGAAGTGAATATGTCCTCTTCCAAAATAATTTGGATAAAAAGAGTCACGTTGATAAACTCAATTGTTCAATGTATTCACACTGGACTTAGGATACTTCGGCTGCCATTTCATTCCTTAGGAGTGACTATTAAATCTTTTCGTTTTTAGAGTGCTTAACAAAGTAAGGCAAAAAGCGAGATTCAGTGACATTGAAGTTCACGGACGAACAACTCAGTATAGACCATAATGACGTTGTACGCGAGTTTGTTTATAGAGATAACTCGCATATAACGTCGCTATAGGCACCTAGACCGTTCCTTGTAGCAGGACAGAATTCGGTATACTGACTAAATAGCACAAGATACATCTACCACTAAATAATAATAATAATAATAATAATATGGTTGTTATTTAAACTGTCAATTAGGCTTTTAACTGACCTCATAAAAGATGATTATCAATTTGATGTGTATTTGTATTATGTACGACGGGTTTTTAAAAAATGAAGAAACAATGCTGAAACGGTGCACAGCACACTCATGGAAAATCTTTTAATTGATAAAATATCCATTTTTTCCTGGTGCATGCATGCAATATTTTTTAACACAGTTGTCGCCATTCATCAAGCATTAGTTAAGTCAGGATACAAGCTTTTGTGTGCAGTCATAGAAGTTAAAATATCGATTGCCTCTCAGACAGACACACGACACAGGTTTGTTTATCAAACAGAGACAATTGAAATTTTAACTGAGGAAGGGGTGATGAAAGACGTCACTTATGCGCAAACTAACGAGGGATGGCACAAAATACTTCGGTACGAGCAGATAGCAGCCAGTGCCAAGAAAAAGGAATTGGAATAATCATAATGAAGTTACTAAAGCGTAGGACCCTGAAAACTACTAGAATCAAAGGACATTTGTCTTTTGACGTTCATCTGAGTCAACACATTTGTTAATGTTATTTTGAGTCGTTACATCGGTTAATATCAATTTGAACCAATTCATCAGTTAATCTTAATTTGCATGAATACATCAGACAGCGTTAGTTTGAGTTAATTCAGTTGTGAAACATCTATATTAAGTCAGTCTAAAAAAAAAAAATTGTACTTTCCTCACTCAGCCTCGATTATGTCGCATTCATCTCCAATTATGTCCCACTCATCCTTAGGTGTGTACCTGAATGGGACAATACACTTGCATGTAAAAAAAAAGAAAAAAAAATTAAATGATAAATTTTTTAAACGTTAAGAAGTCTGTATGTAACTGATTATTGAAGTATACTTATGAGTAGTATTGCATATTTAAAAATTACGCATGGCCAGTGTTATTAATTAAAACATGAAAATGTCCCAATCTTCCGCAATCTCCCCATCGCATATCTGTAAAAAAGGTTTACGCTATCAGGCAAAATGAAGTTATAAATAAAAACTTATTCCAATCAGCTAATTCTGAATGCGGAAGGGGGTAAAGTAACCCTTTCTATGAAAAACTGACCTTCAATTTCCATAAAAAGTAGGGGGGGGGATCCGAAAATGTGCGTTGTTTGAGCAACCATTTAGTATCGATGTGCAAAAGTCATTAATCAAGTCCCAATACTCGGGTAACCACTCATAAGCCACCTGTTGCTAATGCTTTAAAAAAGGAAGTATGACATCATCTTTTAATTTTGTTTTGAAATCTGAAGAGCGGAGTACTTTTTCGTCCGTATGAATTCACTAATCTCTATCTATTGATCCTAGAGTGCCGGGGTATGCTAATGTCTTTTCTGGAGTGAAGAAGGGAAGAGATCTTGGACACTGTGATCACTGTTGCCAAAAACTCCCAATCAATACCCGCCTCCCCATTGTGGTCGATGATTGGCCGCAGCTGTGACGTCATTTATATTCAAGCAATTCAGTGGCTTGCTCCCCCCCCCACCCTTTAGCGTTAATGTTAACGCTGACAAAAACGTTAAGGCTTAAGACACAGGAGTGTACAGTATAGTAGCAGTGGGCGTACAAGCAACACAGCTGGAACAAGCAGTTATTAGCTGTTATCTAAGGATGCTGCGAGCTCACTACACTGGAGTCAATAGGAATTTCCCGACAAGCTCTACTTATCGGCGAAGAAAAAAAAACCTTAATTTACCTTTAAAATTCAGTGAGAGCTTTAATTTTCTACAGTTGCACTTCACTGTAAATATTTTTACTTAAATTTTAATGGTTTGGCATTTCTACATTATACACGCAATTACAGAACAATTTACTTCCAACACGAAATACTATAAATGCGAGATTTCTTAAGGGGGTGCTCACCAAAACACTCAAACTAATGACGAATAAAATTCATCCATTCACGAATAAAATTCTAATCAGCAAAAAATGTCGCACGCCTTTTGAACTTTTAAAAGAACAAAAATCATTACGGTTGTTCACAGAATAGTAAACAAATTAACACAAAAACTCTTTTCCTATTGTGTCAAAAACAACTTTATTTAGAGTGGGAGACCCACATAATGTCATTCGTAGCAATTGCAAGACCCACTTTAAGTGCTTATATGTTTTACTTTGCATAAATCATTAGAACTAGCTTATATAATACAGAAGAGAATTTAATACTAGACAGGTAATTTTACTTTAAGTTGAAAGCAATTAAAACAAATTTTGGATTTTTATACAAAAAATAGCAAATTTTCTTCGGCACATTTGCTAGTTTTTAATGCTACAGTACACAAACAATTATTTTCTATGTAGTACTGCACAAATAGTCATCTGTATTTTTATTTTATTTGCTTTTCACAAAAAAATTAGTTAATTGTTTTTGCTTCGCAAAGTATCTTTTCACAAAGTGGTGTATTGTCTTGTTTCTCTATAGATGCTGAAAAGCTGAAATAAATTGCAGGTAATACAGAGTTAACTATTTACAAGTAGGAGGCCCGGCTTCAGCGAAACGATTTCAATGATCTTTGACATATTGATAGTATACCATGGGAATATACCAATTGTAAAATACTAAAGCGGGATACTCAAATGTAGCCGAGGAAATTAATATTTATTTCGAATCACTTCACCGAAACTTTAAATGTTAAATTACACGCACTTTGATCTGAGCATCGTCAGGGGCGTAGCCAGGGGGGGGGGGATATCGGGATATATACCTCCCCCCCGAAATTTTTGGATTAGTAATGAAATTCCGTCTATTTATACACAGATAAGTTCATATCCTCCCCCCCGGAAAAAATTTCCAAGCGCATATCCCCCCCCCCGAAAAATTTTCCTGGCAACGCGCCCGAGCATCGTAGCCTAACTGGCAAGGCTCTGGACTTCTATTCTCGCGTTGCGGAATCGAATCACGTGCTGTGTAAGCGTTTTTAATTTTTTAAATACATCAATACTGATAATTTATTAATTCATTTATTTATAAAGAAAATAATTTATTTACTTATTATTCATTTTTTACTACTTTTTATTGATTTTTTCATTATTATTTAAATTTTATTTCTACTTGCAAAATCTTTATTTTGGAATCAGAATTTTACACATTCAAATGACACTTATTCATTTTGACACTCAAGAAACTCGGTATTTATTTAACATACATTACTTTTTGTCCCAATCGTAGGGGGCAATCATTTTCTTTTATCTTTTTCCTAATTTTGGCCTGTCTTTTAATCGTCTGACATTTGCTGATTGGTTGCCAACTTTAAAATATCAGATTGCATTCTATTCCAAGTGTAATATTTTTATGGTGTTGTTAAAATTTCTGATAGAATTCTGAATTATTTAAACAGTGAAATTTGCTTAGAACTGTAATACAGCTAAAAATATGTCGTCAAGCGAAGCAAGTTCTTCTTGTGATGAAAAAACTGAAAATTCTATGTACAGTGTTGTTTTGAAGCAGTGGCTAAAAGATGGAGTAGCATATTACGAGAGTTTACTTCTTGAAAATAATTTAATTGCAAAGACAGCTTCTGATACACTGTCTGAAGAAGTTATCCTGATAGGTGCAGAATTGTATAATTATACATTGGACATGTTGAGTGAAAGGAAGTTTATAACTGATGAAGAATTGTTCCATGCCCAAAAAGAATGTATAAAAGAAAATATCGGATCAGTCAAAGACGACTCATCTGACAACTACGTACCAGATGAAAAAAATATATAAAATGAATGAATATATTCCACTGGAATGTAAATTCAAAATTTTAACTACAGCAAAAATCCACCCTACATGGGAACTACAAACGCTATAGAGAAACGAATGCAGTCGTTTGTAAAGAATGGAGAATTTAAAATTATAAGAAAAGGATGTTGAACGGGGTGGAACAATTTTTGATGAGTATCATTTGATTGATTTTTGGACGTATGATCGTTTTTTAGATGCGTGACAAAACTATAAGCAGGTGACCGCTATAAATTTGCAGCAATGGGCTTTAGCTGCTGCTGCTAGTCAGTTTCCTGATTTGCAATTTAAAGCATCAAACCGGTGGGTGAATAAATTTAAACAAAGACAACATTTGTCAACGAAAAATTATCAAATTTGCATCCCAAAAAAGAAGCATGTACGATGGAAGAAATCTCGGCTTCAGCAGAAACGTTTCATAATCAAATTAAACAATTGATACTCAACTTTGATAGTGACTTTGTCATTAATACAGATCAAATAGGTAAAATTTTTACACTTTCTGTTCCATTATTGTGTTTAATCAAAGTTAATCATAAGAATTTTTTGCATTTTCAGGATGTCAATATCTATCAAATTTTAATAGAACATTGACGGAAAAAGGAAAAATAAAGCAGGGTTCGTAAGAACACAAGACATGAATAAGGTGTCACACACATAACCAGCACAATATTGTATAACATTGTCATGAAAAATATTACCATATGTTTATGTTTGTTTACAAGAGTCTACAGGTGATTTTGGGCCAAGAATGAAGAGGAATGTAGACGAATATGTAAAAAAATAAACAAATGTTATGGTCACATCATCAAAATCAGGAAAACTGACCACTGATCTCTATACTAACTTTCTAAAGGAATGTTTGAAGTTATTTTGAGAAAAAAAGATCCTCTTGCTCACTGACTCATGGACGGAACAAATAAAGGCAGAATTGTATGACGAAGTATTCCAGAATGATGAAAAATTGCCCACATGCACAATTAAAATTGTACCACCAAATATATTCCGTTGGTTCAACCATGAGATTAAGGATGGATGCGAGACGAGACAGAGATTTGCAGCTCTTTTGCGAGACGAGAGAAACGTTTTTAACATTACGATATATGGATTTTGCGAGACGAGATAAAGCTTTTAGGCTGTTTTGCGAGACGTCTATTTTCCGTCTCGCGTCCATCCCTACATGTGATGTTTATTTCTATAGACAAGTAAAAAATTTCATTAAACGATTACAAAATAACGCTGAACTGCTGGACAAAAATCATGAAATTCATTCTCGAGATGATTGCCTGAGAATATATTTTAATGTTCATCCCCAGTTATCAGGGCCAGTATTTTGTGAAATGTTGAAAGATGTCTGGTACGCCAGTGTGATACAAGAGGGTTTTTTTTTGTTTTTCCACAAAATGTAAATGAAGCATGTTTCTCACCAGACCGCTTAATAATACGTTTCGGCTGCAAAAAAGCTGAATTTATTTGTTGTTCTTGGTGTAGAAGGAATTTTTGTTTTGAATGTCTTTACCACAATTATCATTCAGGATCATATACACTTGACAATATGTAAGTACACAATATTGCTTCAACAAATTGAAAACATTTCTAAAAACTTACATTTTCCATTTTATCCACCTATAATTTTTTTAATTATCATAAATAATATTTAAATTACAAAATGTGTTATAATATTCAAATTGTCATAACTGTAATCAATTGTAAAAATAGACTTTGAATAGTAGGAAAAAAATATCCCAAAAAATTAAAAAGTAGTAAAGAATGAATAAGTAAATAAATTATTTGTTTAATAAATAAATTAATTAATGAATTGTCAGTGTTGACGTATTAAAAAAATTAAAAGCGTTTGCACTGCACGTACGTGATGCGAATCCGTAATGCCAGAGTAGAAGTCCAGAGTCTTGCCTGTTATGCTACGATGATCAGAATCCAGGGTATGTAATTTAATAATTAAAGTTTCGGCGAAGTGATTCGAAAATAAATATTAATTTTTCTGGGCTACATTTGAGTTTTCAAATGGTAACAAACTGCAATAAACCCTGTTTTGTCTGTGGGCAATTTAATAGCTGAAAAAACAAGTAGTCACTAAAAAAGTGGCGCTCGAAAAATTCTAATCACGAATTAAATAAGATACTTTAACATAAAAACAAAAACAAACCTTTTTTGCGGGTGGGGGGGGGGGGGTAGAAAAACTTTTAAGTGCAGATAATTGTCTATTTAGTCTGGTATATAATTGTTTGTGTACATTTATATATTTGTATATTTGTATGTTTGTGTATATACTATCACCGTTATAGAAATGCGTACCAGTTTGATATTTAGCAAATAGATAATAACTGAAATAAAATTTCTTACTTTTTACAACTAATTAAGATTTAATTACTTAAAACTTCATGTAAAAATATATAATTTGTATTTAATCCTCATAAATATATTTACTTTTTAAATTAGTAGTGGAACATGTAAAACAAAGATAAAAATCCTTCAAATGGGAATTGAAAAAGATTTTGCCCAAGGCACTGCAATGGCACCATACTCTCTTAGTAATCAAAAGAGAGAAATGAGTCCTAAGAAGTAATATATCTCCTTGCCATCATAGCAGAATGGAGTCGACCTGGACAGAGTGAGAAATAAAGAATCTAAAGAGCGGAATTTCTGACTAGCAGTAAAAGTGAAAATTCAAAAATGCACTCTGAAAAGATGTCTAACTCTGAAGGAAAAGTCATAACGTATCACTTCTTAAAGAGTGAATCGCTCTTCTGCCAAGTCACTTATGATCCTTTGCAAGAGTTTCAAGCATTTTTATATGGTGATTTATAGGTTAATTTTCACGCCGTTGGGTGTTGGCCACTAATATTTTAAAAGTGATGAAAGTAATTCTCTCCGATGATGTATTTTGTGACTCATAGTATGATATAAATTATTATTGTGAATTCCTTTTATAATTTTAATCACGTTTTTAAATTACATTTTACATTTTTTGTACACACACCTTTTTATACCCATCCCCACACACTACGTACATTAGGGGGGAACGAAAATGGTCTTAAATTTTTTTTTAAATTTTAGTTTGGTAATAGTGCTTAAAAGTTCACTTTTAGGCTCAAAAATATTTTTTAAAAATTTGGTTGCAATACCATAACATCTTGAGGTGCCGCAAAGAGCTTGAAGTTTGTAAAAAAAAAAAAAAAAAAAAAAAAAAAAACTGAAAAGTTATATTCCTTGATAAAATATTTTTATGACTTATTCGTACATATAATGTTACAAAAAATGGCTTAAAATACATATATAAGCATTAGAATTGGAAAAAATTATTAATTACAAAATGTAATAATAATAATAATAATAATAAAATTATTGTATATTGTCGAATTTTGTACCAACTATACGTACTGTTGTATCCTCAATTATTACAAATGCTACAGATGCAAAATGTTTGTTTCTACATCATTGGCCCACTAAACTGTTTTTTAATTATTATTATTAAATTTTGGCATATTCTGATGAGAGTCAATTTTTGCTGCCACAGACACCTTGGGCCGATTCGGTCGCCAGTCTTACATTTCTTTCTACTGCTTGCGTGTGACAGAAAATCCGCAGAAAGTCGATAACTGGGTCTACTTTACTATTTGGTCCAGCTTCAGATGTTTTATTTATAAATCTTTGAGAGAGTCACTGGAAACATGTTTAACAAGGGGTGTTCAGTTAGGTCATTTTCAGACCATAAGATCACGTGGATGTAATCCTTTTCAGCAAATTTTTACTTTGGAATTTTAAGCTTCCTGACTCTGCCTCTTATTTCTCTTCTTGTTTTTAAAACACGTCTTAAATCAAATTCTTTTTAAATGTGCGCTCATCACATAACACGGACAGATTTTTCGGGTCACCAGAAAACCCATTTCTTTGAATAATCAGGTCCATAACGTTCCTGAGATCGTCAGAAGGATAGCGTGAATATGAGATAAGGTAAAAAAGATGTTTGAAACCATCAGGTGAATACACTTTCACAACATACTCAGCCAGTTAAGGTTTTCAGTTGCCATATACAGTCTAAGCTTCGGTTGACTAATGTCAACCACTTGGAGTGAGCAAGTTTCCCAGGTTCTTTTAAGGTAAATCTAATGAGCAATTTTCCCTTTATACAGCGATACACGTATCCAATAAATACTTCTGATCCGAACTTAAATCAGTTTTCTCCTCCAAAAGAGGAAATTTATTTTCAGTAGGCAAGAAAGTAACCTCACAGGAAGATTAGTACAGTTTTCTAGCTTCTGACCTATAAACTCATTGGATCCCTTTTATGCCATCTAAATGACAAAAGAAAAAAAAAAAAAAAAAAAAAAAATGTTTTCCAATGGCAACTAATTACCACGGAAGAAAAAAATTAATCATTGTAAACAACTTCTTATTTCCTTTTCCATGAAAGAAATCGCACCATTATTATGTTTAGCGCTAACAACGATTTCACAACACCCAGTAGCAGTGAAGTTCATAAGTTGTTTCTATTATTCAGAATTGAAAATCTCTTCCTGGTTATTGGGATAGAGGGATCGCCAAGTGATTGCTCAAGCAAACGTGTTCAAAAATATTTAACACAAAACAATTAAAACAATTTTTAAAGTTATTTCACTATCGATGGTAAGTTTGTTTGTTTGTGGGATTGCGGCCGATTAGCTACACGTGGGCTCTAGGCCGAAAGGTGGGGTGCCCTCCGTGGGGGTCTTTCTAAGGGGTCCTAACCCGTATTTACGTTAAGTTTCGGAGAAAACCACGGAAAACTCAGAAAGGTTAGGTCGATGGACGCGCGATGGGGCCCGAACACGGGACCTTCACAATTCGCCCTTCTACCATTTCCAGCTATCGATGGTAAGAGGGAAAACAATGATCATGCAACCATTTTTTTGCACGCAAAACGCCTATACAAACATAAATATCTTACCCTTAACCATTTGATCTCTCTGAAAACTTTTTCATGAGACAGTAAAATTTATGGGGTATGGAGGCGAGGAGTGCAAGTGGAATTCGAAAGACTTGTTTTTAAATGCAGCAACAGATACTCACTACAGTTCTGACATTATATGATTATAAAGACTACAAATAATTGGCGAAGATGCGCAATATTGCTCACTTTGCACCAGTGGCGTCTCGTGACTTTAAACTTAGGGCGTTGGAAACTGTATTAGCCCTGTGACCGGTTTTAAAAAGGGCAGAAATGTGCTCAAACAGCTGCGGGGAAATTGGAACTCAGGGTTAACCTGCCCATTCCCATTTTTAGAAACATACTACGGAGATTCCCTTTACAGAATTTTCATAATAAGAAAAACAAATTTGTATAATATTCATCTATATTTAACAGAAAATCAGTTCGATATGCTCGTTTCAAAATTTTAAAGTTGAAAGTTAATTTAAGATGCATGCAATTTATTTAACAATATATCTAGGTGTTTTGTTGTGAAAACTATAGATCGGTGTGGGCAGTTTTATGTCTTAGCTGTTCAGCAGGCTAATTCGCACATCTAAATGCAAAAAAGTTCTCATTTGCCATTTTAAGAATAAAATTATAAAAATTAAAGAAGGGAGGTTATTATTATGTAAGAAATGATAATTTCATTAAAATTATTATAAGACAATACATATAAATCAAATGCATATTTACTTGTATTCATTTGAATTCTAGTTCAAGCCGCCTTTCTTTCTGGAGAAACTTCTGAATAACTGCTTCATAAAATTTGGATTTATTTTCACGTCGTAATTGAGAAAGCAGTTCCTTTTCAATAGAAATAAGACTTAAATTAGTCATTCGGTGTTCAGTCTGAGTAGCGCGGCAGAATGTGTGGATCCTCTTCAACGATGAGAATGATCTTTCTACAGACGATGTTGTAGCAGGTATTGTGGAAATCAATGTGGCTAATTTATAGATTTCTGTGAATCCACTCACTAAATTCATTTCTATCAAATGATTAATCACTTCAATAGGTGTTTTATTCCGTCCTTCATTGGAAGCGTACCAAACGTGCAGCTCATTCTGCAGTTTAGAAAAATTAAAAATATCCCCATAGACTTGTTGCAGCTTTTTCAATATATCATGAGGGAAATTTTCTCTTTTGCTGAAGTACACCAGTTTCGATGGATTTAGAAGTTCAAAATACTGCAATTTTTCAAAACTTGCAAATCTAATTAACATTTGGTTTTTAATGTTGTCGATAATTTCGAAGTAGAGTCTCCGACAATAATCCTTTTGTGTTTCATCATTTAATCTTCTTTTTTTTATTTGAATTGACTCTTCGTCTTCATTAACAGAAGACCACACTGTTTCAAAATTATCTCTTTCCTTTTGGAGTTGATTTTGAAATTCCGTAATTTTATTACTGCAGTACAAAATATCGACATTTTTGCACTGCAGTATGTCGAATAAGACATCTGAGAAAGCAAGTAGGTTAGATAAAACCTTTATTAAAAATATATTTTGTAGATTTTTAAGGAAACTGCAGAATCCTCTAGCTGTCATTGCAGCTAAATTATCAAAATCTCCACTTTCACTTACGTGATCAAAAAACGCAATTAAAGCTTCTCTATTTTCACATACCGTGTGGACAAGCCTCGAGGTAAAATTCCATCTAGTACTGGCTAATGACGGCAGTTTTCTTGACATGAAAGCGGAAAGTTCGTGTAGCCTCCTTGGAGAGTGTGAAAAAAATGCGGTTAGTGATTTTAATCCGGAAAAAAATGTTTTCAGTTCTCTATTGCATTCTAATGATTGCTGCAAAACTAAGTTCATTACATGAGCATAGCAGTGCGTAAACAAAGCTTTTGGGTATTTTTCCAGCACTTTGGTTTGGAGTCCATTGAGATGGCCGCTCATCACCGAAGATCCATCATATGTTTGTGCAATTAATTTATTTTCACACTTATATATATTGATGATTTCACAGACATGGTTGAAAAGAGCTGTTGCAGTTTTATCAGCGCTCATGTCGCGAAATCCAAGAAATCTTTCAACAATTTTTTTCTCGTTTTTGGAAAAATACCGCAAAACAGTTGACAGCTGAGATTTGTTGCTTATGTCAGATGTTTCATCAAGCATAATAGCAACAAAATCCGTGTTCTGGATTTCTTCATAAATTTGATCCCTTAGAACGTCGGCAACTGAATTAATTAAATCGTTTTGAATGGTTGCTGAAGTGCCGCGGAAAACTGTGGAAGTCTGTAAGTGTTCTTTTAACGTGGAATCAAATTCAGCACTTGCTATAAGAAATTCCATATAGTTTCCCTTATTTAAAGATTCTGCATGCTCATCATGTGATCGGAAGGGTAGCTCCTGCTTTGCTAAATAGCAGACGGCATTAATAAGCCTCTTCAATATTTCTCGATTTTTTTTTTACTTTCTCATTATGAAACTCAATTTCCTTTCTTCGTTGGGAATCTAAAAGAACATCTATTCTCGCTGGAGTTGATACAAAAGTATTAAATTTCATGAAACTGGAAAGATGCATTTCAGATTCGCCATGCTTCTTCACAGCGGTATTAAGATGGTTTAGATCATCATAGCCTTGATTATTCCAAACGTTTTTCTTGTTTGAGAATAGTAAGCATGTCCAACAGAAAAATTTATTTTCTTCACTGCATCCACAAAGCCAGTCTGATAATTCATATAAATTCATTCGAAAGTGTCTCTGAAATCCAACACCACTTTTGCCTTTCACATTCGTCGAAATTGTGAGATTAGGGCATGGTCGACCATTCTCAATTATTTTCTTTTTCTCAACATAACTAAGTGACGAAAAAGAACTTTTTAATAGTGTTTGGATAACACTATTAGAAGCCATCTTTAAAAGCTGAAAATCAACGCAGGAGAGGAGATACAGAACTGGTCAGTACGAATTCTCAAAAAAGAATGTTTTTTGCAGGGAGAAAACTGAGAAAAGGAAAGGAAATGCGTGGGGGTGAAACCTGAAGCCCAAAGGGGACGGGTAATGTTACTGAAGTGAGGGTGTTTGTGACCCCCTCTGGCTATCTAGCTGAAAGCGTTGGATTTCGTTTCAACGCCTTGGTTAGCTTAAGCAAGAGGTAGAAGACGTAAAGCGCATGCTCCAATTAGTAGTGGTGGGAATATAGCTGAGTCGTCTCCAACGACTTGCTATCTCGACAAGCATGTTTTACTGCCACATAGGAAGGCTCGTAGTCTGGTCATTTGGGAGCTGGGAGGGGAAGGGGTGTGAGGGAAAACTGGGGAAACATTAGGATTCTCACAATAAAGTCAAGTAAATTGCAGGATTTTTTTGTCTGTTTTTGATTGGGCGTTAACACACGACTTGCACACCCTGAGAAAACGCCACTGCTTTGCACCAATAAACTAACAATAATGGTGCCTGGGCATTATTTAATAATGTGTTTCTTATCAGAAGTAGACAACCGTATTCTTAAAAAATAATAATTCGAATTGTATGTTTTTGTCATCCTTATTTACCCATTAAAAATGAGTGCGCAACATAAATTTGCAAACTATCTTAAGTACTGAAAAGTTAAACGGTATTAATAATAAAGTGTTGTAATAATAAAATGAAAAATTAAATAATTAAAATGTCTCGAAGAGCAACAGTAATTCCCTTTCTCGTTTCGTCTCGCACCCATCCCTAAAATAAATAGTTTTAATTGTGCGTACGCAGAGGATATCTATTTCTGCTCTCCATATTTTTAAGATAAACTTCATATAAAATATCTTATATAAAAATTCGATTTGAATATCTTGAAAATTTAGGATATTGATCAGAAAAAAGTAATTCGATTTGAATATCTTGAAAATTTAGGATATTGATCAGAAAAAAAAATTGTCCTTCAGTGATTTTTTGAAAGAATTTGCTTGAGGTCTTTTCTTAAATCGCCATTTCTCTTAATTTTACTATTCGGACTTCAAAGATTAAAAAAAATTGACAGTTTTTAGAAAATCCCTCATAATCCAGTTACAAAACAGACAAAATTTTGCTTATGCTAATATATTCTTAAATTTTAACGATATACCACTGAAATTTTTATCCTGCATTGTAGCTTGTCTAGTTGGCTAAAATATTATGGAAGCTATAATTATGCTCTTGCGTACTTTAAAGATACTCACTATACGGATACTCATAACTCAGTGAACATTTTCAGTTGATTTTAAGCTTCAGCTAATCGTCAGCTATTTTTAACTTCTAGTTTTTCTAAATTTCATGAAATTCAGTTGTAGGTTTTGTAAAATTTATTAAACCTACACCTTGGAATAAAAAAAACTTCGAAACTTCAACTTTTTCCATCTGAATGTTAAAAAAAAAATTATCTTAAAAAAAAAACGTTCATTTTAACAACTAAAATATTTTGTCAAATTTATTGATCATTGCCACCTATATTGATACTGTGTGATCCAAAAGAATTTTTTGATTATGCGATTTGTTATTGGTTCCCAAAAACCACGCTTAAATGAATATTCTCTGAAATACAAGAATCCAAATCGTTTACCCTAAAAAATTATCTCTTCAATTCCCGGAAATTTTACTGATGTCGCAGCGCTGCCTGAATATCTCTGTTATTTGACAAACTTCCGTTTCTTCTTTCTCTTGTCAATTGAAGAAACTGTGCAACGAATTTTTTTCGTCTTCTTGAGATTTTTGTTAAAAATTCATGGAAATATAACGTTTCCAAGGAGTAAGGAAATTATTCGTTGAAAAATGAGAAATAAATTAAAGACGAGTTTTTCTGTGAGTGTTCTTTATCAGGCCAAAGTTATATAGGACATTACAGAACATATACCTAAAACAGTTGTTTAATTTCTCTTTCCTACATGCTTGGATATTTTATTTTAATGTCCCTTCTCATATACATGCTATTTACCGATTTAAAAAAGGATAATAATAGTTTTTTTTCCTTCAACAGGTTAAAATATGGTTCCAGAACCGGCGTATGAAGTGGAGAAATTCAAAGGAAAGAGAACTGTTATCGTCAGGAGGCACCAGAGAACAGACTCTACCAACAAAACATAATCCGAAACCAGATTTGAGTGATATCGTTCTTCGAGTTAAAGTTCCTACAAACGAGGATCATGTAAAAGATCCTGATTTATCATGTGATTGTTTGGAAACGGATGGAGATGTGTCCTCAGATGGCGCCGAACTTAAAGTTGTTTGAGAGAACCTTCTATAAAATTCCACTAACCTTCTATTTTAAAGTGCTAATTAGAGACATTTTTTAGAACTATGGTGAAGGTGTAAAAATTGAATTTATAAATTGTACAGAAGGAACGGGGTTTTAGGTGTGAATACATATATTAAATATATTAAGTGTTCTCATATTTTTTTCAGCATACCAGAGCTATTCGACGAGTCTTCGGATTTTATAAGACTCACTTGTTCTAGATAGAACAAAGACCTGTATGATGAAAGAAATAGAACATTTAGAGAGGTCACTATTTTTAGAAATTTTTGATAGTTTGTTATATCTCCTACTTATAAGATAACTGTACTTTTTTATTATCTTGGTGAAGGGATGGAAGTGTATTTTATGGGTTACTCTTAATAGGCAAATCGTGGCTTGGGGCAATTGTTTTTACAATCATTTCAAAGATATGATTAAACTTTATTTTCTGTTTTCGTATGGTTTTATGATTTTTCGAGTATTATTGTGATTTTACTTCTGTGAATATTGTCAAGCACTCTGGTTTGTACAGATGCATACAACGAATTACTTGTTAGAGAACATGAATCTTTATCTGAATAAATAATTTCTACACTAAACTTGAAAATGTTTGTCTGATTATTTTTTCCGAGTCTTTTGAATTAACCAAATACGTATATTTTATTTGTTCAAATCACACTAATCAAATCACATTTTCCGTGGATTAAAAATAAATTTCTTTCTATAATGAAAATTCATTTTTGTAAAAATATCAGAGAATTTTAATGATAATTGTAATTTTTGCACTTAAATTCTCATTTTCTTGTTTTTTAAGAAAAAATATTTCAGTTTAGTAGCTGTAAGAAAAAGTATCACCTTTCTTTTTTAAAGGATTGTAATAATAGTTCTACTGAGAGGACTTAAACGCGAAAAGACTTTATTGATATTCTGGATTTTCAACCATTTTAATTTTAAAACATACAGTAAACCTTGGCTTTCATTTCACTACATATGTGTATATGTTTCAGGTGGGCCACATTGAGGTACAATAAAGGAAGAAATGAAATTTTGTTCCTGTTATTAGTAGATAAATCCGTGTAAAAATGTTTTGCATTCATTTTTACTGATATAATCAAAATTGTTTATTTATGTTAAAATTACGCTTAACTTGTGTGCGCCAGTTTTGTGACAATAAGTTTTTTATTTTCATAACTGCTGAAATATATTAGATTGTCAAAAACGCCTGAGAGAAATATTCTTCTTCTTTTGACGAAAAAAAAAAGAAAGAAAGAAAAAGAAGACGATGAAGAAGAAATTGAAACATAATACTATTATAATAATCAATAATTTCAAATACTTTAGCGCGATTTTATATCTCTAAATCTTAGTATTTATACTACATTTAAAGTGTACAGTCTTCAGAATATTTCTCCCCCCCCCCAAAAAAAAAATACTTGTAAAATTTAAACTAGTGGTTAAATGTTCAATAAAACAGCAAAATTTTGAGTATTCACTTTTAGAGATATTATCATCATTGCTTAAAACATAAATAAAATAAAATAATTGTTCAGTAGAATTTTTTTTTTTTCTGAGAAAAGAGAATAAAATATTCTCTGGAATCATATCAATGAACAAAAGTGATGATCCTCATCAAAGAACAATTACAAATTTATCATCGTTTTATTCTTCAAACTTAACTCTCGGGTGATTCTTTCATCTAAAAAATAAAATAATGTTGAAAAGTAAGTCTTGGGTTGTCCTTCTGAAGTAAAAGTTTTAATAGTAAGATGTATGAACGCTTCGGTAGTGGGGGTGGGGGGTCGAGTAAAGCTGCATTCCTGTTGTCGATCGTTGAATTTCCCATCAAATCGCGTTGATGAAGGGGGTAGTGGGGTTATCTCTTTTATACCTTTCCTCGAATTCCTTGTTTGTGAAAGGCAAAAATATATTTACAACAGAAAGTATTTGTAGCCTGAATGCGCGCAGAAATGCAGTATTAATCCAAGGACCAAGCATAAACGTGTCAACATCCTGAAACACTCCGGCCTGGGGAGTCTCTGAGAGGGAATTGCTAGACCTTCGGGACCTGTATCAGGTAACCTATAGTAGTAATTTTTATCTGTATATCCGAGTTTGACATGCCGGGTCCCGATAACGGCAGACCCCCATGAATGTGCAAATCTCTTTGCACTAGGTTTATAGAGATGATGACATTCGCTGTTTTCTTCAGAAAGAACCCACGTTCTGGTAAAGCCAAAAAAAAAAAAAAAAAAAAAAAGACCGTGAATTGAGCCCTTTCTGCAAAAAGTATGTGTGGCATAGACCTGCTTATCGCGTGTTTAAGAAAGGTCATACAACTTATGTAAAAAGCGAGAGTTTTTACTGTTTTACTGTCTTTCTCAAGTTTCATTGTGGTACACGAAATTTTAGCATCATTTCTCTAAACCTGGCAGATAACAATAGCTGATCTATTTCACTGTTTTAGTGACCATATAATTATTTATGAAAGCTAATGAAATTTTGGAAATTTAAATGTAGACAATATGCACAAACGTGCAACAATAATGCAGATGCAGAGGTTCCTTTGATATCAAGAACGCTCAATAAAAGACCGGTGTTAAAAGATAATATTAAATAAAAACTTTTAAAATAACACACGTGAAAAGATACTTATAAAGTAAATCTGCATAATATATATTTCCAATATTTCACTGTTTTGGGGGTTCTAATTCAAATATTTTGACGCGATTTATTTCAAAGGCTTAAAACTGTTTATATTTTCTAAAAATTAAAGAAGAAAATATTCCTCGAAGGTTTAAGGCCATTGAGGCCCCACAGTTTCTAAGTTCTCAAAAAGTTTCAAATTAAAATATTAATTTAATATTTTTACATGATTTTCTTTTACTGAACCCTTTCGTGCCGACTGCCACGCATACATGATCGTGTCCTGAAACGTTTTAACAAAGTTTAAGTAATATATTTAGCTTTCAAATGTATAATGTTAAAAATAATGGTTAAAAATATCTAAATTTTCAAAAAAATGTACACAGTGATAATAATAATTATAATAAATAATTTTTTGGAGGTTTAAGAGTGTTGATTCCCTTCAGTTTCATCAAACTATAAATATGCTTTGATTTTTTTTATATATATATACATATATTTTTTTTTTTTTCTGGGTGTCATTTTATGCATCGTTTTACATTTAAGAATAGGTAGAATTCGTTCCAAACAAATAAGCGTTTTCTGCAGTGATGGATACAGAAATATTTTGAGAGGATCTAATAATAATAATAATAATAATAATAATAATAATAATAAACTTATGTGACTTAAACAAAATGTTATGCTAAGGCATTGCAACTTTTTTTTTTGGGGGGGGGACTAATTTATAAAAAGTCTCATTTGATTTACACAAAGTGCATAATGAAGGAAATGCTGCCCGTAAGTAATGTCTATTTTTTTTTTGGTGGGGGGGGGAGCGAATACCCTAGCCCCTTTCCTGCATCCGCCACAGCTTCTGTGTACTATTTATGCCAGGGATGGGCAAACTTTTTCGGTGGCGGGACAAAAGTCGAAAAAAAAGTTTGGTGGGCCAAGATAAATTTTTCTAAAATTTTAAAAACAATGAAATTGCGATTTCATTTTTAAAAGTTCCTTATATTGAAGTTCGAAGTGAGATGTACTGATTCTAAGGAATGAGGCTAAATGCTCATCTGTCAGTCTAATTCTGAAAGAATTCTTTCTAAGGTTCATAAACACTTTTTCACATACATAACATGAAGCAAACATAGCACTGATTTTCTGGGCGTGAGATATTAAATTTGGGAAACATACTTTCGATAATGATTTGTAAAATTCTAACTTTGGCATATTTAGAAACAACTGCTTGAGATGATTGTTAGATTAAAACTCAATTAATTCAAGCTGCAAATCTGACCTCACTGCTTCACAATTTACGTTGAAAGGCATGGTAAAAATATCCAGTTCTGTTTGAATGGCACTGAAATCTTATAATCTGCATTCGAACTCACAATGCAGTTTTTTCAAGCCATCTTCATAATTCTTAATATGGATATATAATATATAAATATATATTTTCTTTTAATTTCCGTCGGACCAGCAAATTAAAATTCTATCCGCGGGCCGTAGTTTGCCCAGCCCTGATTTATGCCTTATAGCATATGTGTCAACATCTATGGAATATAATTAACCACTTTTTGTAAAAAAAAGTAATCTTAGGCTTAGAATATAGAAAATTTTCTGAGCTTAGAGGGGTGCTAGTTACTATTAATAATTTTTTTTTAAATACTGTTCACAAAAAGTGGTTAGTTGAATTCCGTAGATTTTGGTAGACATGTTACAATTTTGTCTTACTATTAGAAAAACAGTGCTTACTAATCTTAGCTAATGACAAGGTAAAACAATGACTCTCAATATCATACCAATATTGAAGAAGTGACATTTTTATATAGGCTGGAGAAAAAAGTCATTAGTCAAAAGTCAGTTTCAGTCAGAATTGAAAAATATATTGAAAAAACGACAGTATTGACCCAATATTGAGTATTTTTCCAATATACACAAATGATATATATTGACGACGTATTACGTAATTTGTGTTTACATAATGCGATAATCACAAAAACTTTATGGATTAAATATAATTTTTTATGAAAATTAATTAAAACAATAAATATTTTAAGATAATTTGAGTGACACTCTCTGTTGTCGAATACTATTTGTTGCCTGGTCTTCACAATAGTTTGTCAAAAGAACACTAAAGACTTCCCGCGTTAGAGATGTGTTCACTTTTGGAGCCTAAGTCCGAAGATTATAGTCTTCTAACTAAACTAATTTTTGGTATAGTATATAGAAAATATTAGATTTTGTAATAGTATTCTATTTTTTATCAGATTTTTTTATGCTTATCAAGACATATCAAATTTAACGAAATCTTCATTTCTACCCCTCCCCCGTCCCCTCCGGAATCCGTTTAGTTTTGGGGCCAATACCATTTATATGAAGGCTGCAGATGTAAAACTCACATTTTCCATTTTTTCATTTAAAATCTAGCTTTACCAGAATTATTACAAGTTTAACATTTTGTGCAAGTAGTTGTTAAGACATCAGAGGAAAAATTGTATCAATACACCATGTCTGTTAATAAGATTTTTGCATTTTTCTAAGAACTAAGAACTAATTTTCTAAGTGGAGAATGTGGATTTTGCTCTACATCCTTCATAGGAATTATTGAAACTAAATTCATTCAAAATACCTTTCATTACTTTATTTTCTCTGAGACAGAAATAATGCTTAATCATTACAGACAAATGTGTAATCACTCGACCAACTACAAATCACTCGATGATAAATGATAAATAAAACGTGGCTTAACATTGGTTTAACTGAATCTCTGCTTTAAAACATCTAAATAAATTACGAGTACCTTCGAGGCATCTGCTTTTAATTTTCTAAGAAATGTTTCAACTTCTTTCAAAACGATGAAGCTTTTTAAAAACATATTCACAAGAGATTTGCGAATGAAGGGAAACTCACGTCCTAAAAAAACTGGTGTGAATTTTAAAGCCTGATACCATCCCATCTGTACAGCAAAGGTCCTTTCTTAGTGTATTCAGTAGCAAGCACAGTGTAAGACAATATCTTATTGATGGAAGACTTCACTGCATAAAAAAGAACAAATGATGAACACTTAAGGACATTATCACTTTCACAAGCCAAATTATATCCATATTACAGACAAACTTTTCATTTTGGTACAAAACAAATTCTTAAAAAGAAATTGCTGCAACATATTGCAAAAGCACGTATTCAAAGTTTTTATAGTTTTGTTGAAAATGCTGAGAGATATTTAAATAATTTCTAACGAAGAAGAAGAATGGAAAACAGTTGCTCAGTTTATATTTGAGTATTTTACAATAGGTAAGAACAAACATTTACGTTCTTTTGTACTTTTTTTTTACGAGCAAATGGGAGAATTCTATTTTTTATATCTCCTTTGAGTAACTTTTATTTTTCATTGAGTAACTTTTATTTACTCAAAAATTTCATAGACTAATTGTTACTATTCTGCAAATGCTTGCAAATATTCTTAATACACCCGTGAATAATTCAAAAGTTATCTAAAATGAACAAAATTATCCAAGAAATTCTCAACTGTTTATTACTGAAAAAAATAATTTATCATCTAAGTATATTTATCACTGACACTTTCATTTGATATTTTAATACCAAAAATGCTAAATTTGATTTTAAAAATCATATTGACAAGTTTTTCACATTTAATAACATTTGGTTGCATGTGTTTTTAAATGTGATCTGTTTTGTGTTATTACAAGACTACACGAGGGGCATCTTCTATGGGGGAGGGGGTGCCTTTTAAGAAAGACTTTTTATGGTGGTTTAACGCGCACTCACGTTACATCTGGGGTAAACCGCCCCAAACTCTAGACTGTTAGATCGACAGCCGGGGAACCTTCACACTTCAGCCATCTACCATGCTCAGTGTTTTATCCACTCTGACATGGTGTGGGGGGGGGGGGGGCTATTAAATGTGAAAGTCACGCTTAAACCAAAGGAGCGAAATTCGATCAGTCGGAGTCGAAAGTGAGCCAAGTGAGCTTCTCCTTTAGGAGCGTTTTTCGATCACAAGAGCGGAGCGGAATATAACAATAAGCGAGGGGAGAATTTCTCGGAAAAAACAGGGAGGGAGAAAAGGCGTTCTCAGAAAAAAGACTACTTGAAGAGCACTTTCGCGGAAAAAACGGTAAGTTACCATGGAGACGGGTCGCTCCGCAATGTATCGTTTTTTTCGCTCTTTGGGTTTAAGCGTATATTTATTATCGACCACACATTACTATCTACCACATGTTTTTATTTTTGTAGAAGAATGTAAAATCGATTTACGGAATACGTGAATAAACGGAAAAAAATTGATTTAAAAATTCCTTAAAGGTATTTTGTAAGGGAAAGTAAATAATAATTTCACTAAGAGTGCCGCGTTATCAGATAACCGTTTTGAAAACTTGACTACCTTTCAGTTCACGGGAGTATCTAAGTTTCAATAACTTTTCTCTGATAAAGTTTTTACTTGCTGAAACAATAGTTTTCACTCTGTAACAGCGTTACTTTAATTTTAAATCAATACCATATCTTCGCATCTCCAAACCCTGTGTCTACAATTGAGGACATAAAAATTACCGGTACAATCGTACAGAATAAATGTTCTAATTTGTGCAAGAAAAACTAGTTTTCCTCGGAAATTTAACAATAAGGATTTTTTTATTTCATTGTTTTAATTACAAATTTCATCTCTATTATCAAACGGAAAATTAATTAATTGAAATCAAAATTATTTAATCAGGTCTGAAGTGGTTGTTTTTATCCATCATCCACATTTTATGTTCATAGGGCATTTAAACTCCTTTGCACATGATACGGTTACCTCAATTTCACTCTCTGTGACTGTAAAACGGTTTATTCATTAGTAAGTGTACAAATGCAGGGAAAACAAAGCGAACGGTTGTTGTTCCTCTGTTGTCCGATATAAACATGTGAAGTGTTCTTTATTAAATAACATCCCAAAACGATGAAATAGCATTATTCAGCCAAACAACTCAGAAACAGGAGTTTAAATTGTTCTGTGGAACATGCTGAAGGCTTTTATGAAACAATATTTTGATATTGTTTATTATACTGCAACGTATGTCAGATAAATTTTAAGCTGGATTTGAAGACAGGGATGATTTTTTGTTTTGTTTTGTTTTCGCTTTCGGAACTTTAAACTTCAGAATAAAAGTGATGAAGAAATCCATGTTATAAGAACAGATCAATTCCGTAGGGGTTTCTTCATACACAATTTAGTAAGCGTATCATGAGGGTCTTACATGTCATGCTGATAAGACTCTGATTAAAATAAAATATATTGCCAAAATAATTAAACTACAATTATGATCCTATTGAGTATGCAATAGAATTTCATCAGTAAATTTGAAAAAATAGTAACTATTCATAATTCAGTGCAATGTTTAACTTAGTTTAACGAGTAAAATCTGCATGCTGTCTTAAATTAAAATAAAGTAAATGCGAAAACCTTTTTTTTTTTTTTGAGTAACCCAAAATTTGACATTTAAGTGCAAATTTAAAAAAAAATCTACTTATAAATGGATTTCATTTTAATTTATTTTCATAGATGAAACTCTAATTAAGCTAACATAATCATAAAAAGTACGAAGCAACTTTAAATTTTCAATTTAAGAGGCATTACATGTAGTTTTTTAAATTTTAATTCACATGTTTCCTTTCAAAATATCGTATTTTTTTAAATAAATAATATAGCAGTAAGCGTAAAAATTATAAATAAATTTTGTCCCATTAGTCAGCTATCCAAAAATGTATTAATGTCCATGGGTAAAGAAGGGTGAATTTTAGTTAGCGCAGATAAAAACGCAAAAGGATGCACCTCCGTTTAGCATATATATATTTGAAAAAAAATCTACGAAGTTCCTGTTCTTAAAGAGAATAAATAATAATAATAATAATAAGTTCCTATTCAGTGAATATACATTTTTAATTCTAATTTTAATTTTTAAATATTCTCTCTGAGTATTAGAATAAATCTCTGAAAAATAAACCATACGTATGTATTTAGATAGTAAATATATTCATTAGAGTTTAAAATACAATAATTTTTAATATTTAATTGGCTATACCAGCTTTTATTATAATTCATTATTTATATAATATTCTCTTATGTTAATTTGATTAATATACCTGTATTTTAACACTGTCAAATAATTTTACATTACTGTTTTTGGCAACACTTTTATAATCTTAGTTCTACTATTATACATTATACTTCTGGCAACACTGCTTTTGCCTCTTGATTTTGGCCATTCTTACAGCAAAATTTGCTGAACCATACCATGTGATATGCGTTGTTCTTGTTGGGTATGTCTGTTTTGCAGTGTTTTTATAAATTATTTTCCTTTCAAAATACTTCTGCTTTTATTTTCTTGATTTAGATTCTTGTTCTATAGTGGGATAGAGCCTAAAAAGTGTGGAGTGAATATCTATTTTGATGTGCCACACAACCGAAATCCTAGTCTTTTGGTTGTCTTTAATTATAATTTACTGGTTATGGCTCCTGATGATGGTACCAGTGGTTATAATTTCCATTCCATTATATTTCCATTTTGTTTAATTGTACTTTGTTTGGCTCAGCATCTTTTTTTTTTTTTTTTTTTTTTTTCCCACACGAGGCATGTCAGTTTTGAAGTTCTATTCTTATTTTTTCCTGCGGGGTATGTCACATAAGCAGAAATATTTTTTGCGTTTTACATATTAATTATACTCTATTCTGTTTGTCACAGCTGCATTTGCATGTTATGAATAGGACATTTTCTTTATATTTAATTATGGATGCTTCTTTTGAATCTATATGCCATTTTTGCATTGTGAAATTAAAATTATTTCACTATATATATATATATATATATAGATAGATAGATAGATAGATAGATAGATAGATAGATATTGAGAATTTGAGGCACAGCCTGAGTAACAATCAAGGTTGACATTGCAGTTAAAAGCGAAGTGCGCCTTACCGTAACATAACTATAGTTAGAGTCGTTCTGTTTTATTTACGCTGTATTTCATGTAGGTGACAAGAATAAGTACAAATCATATTGCGCAATAAAGTCCATGGATATATATATTTTTTTTTCCTCAACTGAATGAAATTTTAGTAGCATAGCACGTTCCTTTACCAACATATTTCTGAATTACAGTAAGAGAAAATTGTCCATTTTACGCTGTTGACGAATAGCAGGAAAAAAAAAAACATCCCAGAATACCATTTTATTGGAAAGGACTTTTTTACTTGCTATAAAGGTCTGGAGTTAACAACTGTAAAATTAACTGCCATTCTCGTTAAAATACAATCGTTATAAAGATGACTAAATTTTGCAATTTTCCTTGGCAGCGACAACAAATTCAATTGTAAAGATTGGAATATTTTTGAAAAGAAAATAAATGACGCAATAGTTAATTCATAAATTTCCTTTAAAATAATATGTTTGGAAAAAAAATATGCACAAACTTGTAAAGTGTAGCCGAAAACAACGATGAAGTGCTGAAAACCAAAGAAAAGAGCTTTTAAATTGCACGTGCGAGATCTATTAGGAAAGTTCATGAAAGATAAGTGCTCATGTAACTGACACCTCAACATTAAGAGGTTGTTTATCCAGGGTAAGCAGTATCTGTGAAGAGGGTAAATTTACAAAGTTTCGGAAATATTAGCTTCCTCTAACTTTAATTTACGCTAAAACATACTGTTCTATGCTTAACCCTCTAATGGCCACTATAAGAAATTTCCAAACAAAAAGTTTTTTTTTTTCGTTAAAACGGTGTTCTTTTAAGTCAAATAACGTAAATATAATAAAAAGTTTTGAAACAATGTGTTTTTTAAATGGTAGAACCATGATTTTAGAACTCTTCTAAACATCATAAATTAAACTTAAAAAAGTACTTCGTATCCAGTGAAAAGGCGTATATTTTCTTACATATAAATGGCAGTTATTAATTTTTCTTCATATTAAATATTATTAAAATAGTAGGAAAACGTACCATTGGAAGCATGCTTTCTTTGTTGACTTTGTTTCCATTTGGCCTCTAAAATGTTTTTCATCCATTAATTCTGGAATCTGCGGACCTAAACTACTACTATTATAAATAAAAGGTACATTTGATGGTTTTATGACTTCAAAGTTACATTTCGACACCTTTTCCCGTAAAAAAAAAAGCAGCGCTTAAAGGTTGGTATCACATATGCTAACATGGGCATTAGCGGATTAAAATGCCCAAAATTTTCATCTTGTTGCAAGTAAATTATTTCATTACAACGCGTTTTGTTTATAATTAAAATTATATTGATTAAATGTAATTAAAATGTCGTTTATCGTCAAACTGGAGAATAATTGCCAAAAATTCACAACTTGACAGCCATTAGGCGTGGCAAAAATTTAGAAGATTTTTTCTGATTTCATTTGCTTTAGCTTTTTTACGTGATGCGCGAGCAAAAGTTTCTTTGAGATATGAAAAGAAATCTGAAAAACTGGTTCAGTTGTTGCTCTGTGGAGGGCAAATATCGAAAAATCTAAAAAATCCCTTTTTATCATTTGTATTGGTTACTTTTTAAAGCAAAAGTTTTATGAGTATTTATTCCTTTTTCTTTAAGATATGAAGGATACGTTGAAAACGCATTTTGTCTCCTTAGCACCTCACATACACACACGAACCCTCAAGAGTCAAATTTTGAAAAATCCTCAAATACATTATCAGGTATTAGTGTTTGATACATTTTAAACAAAATTTTTATAGCTGTATGTTTTTCTTTGATCTCTGAAAGAAAGATTAAAAGCACATTTTTACCCCCCCCCCAGTTTAGCCCTTTTAAAAATCACTTCGGCACCAAATGAATAAGATCCTGAAGTGCTTTATCTGTAATAGTTTTGGTAAGGCGTTGATGAATCAGTCAGCGCATCTTCCTTTACATATAATGATTGCTAAAATATAATTCGTCAAAAATACTTTAAAAAATCGTAAGTTGTAATGTAAGGCGGTTGGTTGCTCGACATGCCAGATACTTTATCTTTAAATATTTTTTGATCATAGCCGTAAAAACTACAAACGTACTTAAAATAGTGTTATTACTTTATAGTACAGATGTCACCTCATCATTTATGAAAAACTAATATTGTACAATACACACTAACCGGGTTTTAATTTTTTATTCTAATAGAATTAGTAATAATCTAAAATCAACATAGCTAAAAATTTGCAAAAGAGTTTCATATCAAATATATGTTTACATGGGTAAGGTGCAGTTTTTTAAAATGTTAATTTTCACTACTTGTGACCGTTCTTTCTTTTATGCCAAACCACGTTCTTAGCATGTTTAATTGTTGAATCAGGATTTATTTCAACAAGTAGACTAAATATATGATAACAGAAAAAAGAGAGCCACAACATTATTAACCGACTGATGGGTTAATAATACTGAGATACACATATCCAGGAGACAGATTTAGGCCTAGAAAGCAAGCATTATTGCAAAAAAATATTTTATCATTACTATTTTTTGTAATAAAACAAAGGTTCGGGCCATTTTTAAGCCACCTTCCTTGATAATTTTCTGGCTAAATAAAAACATTAAGGGGATAGGAAAACATTAAGGAAATCAGTTGACATTTTACTAAAAAGTCGACTTTTTAAAATTTTAGCTATTTATGTTCACAAGTGAATACTTAAGAATACAGATGAAGAAAAACTTCATTTTGCACAATTTTAAGACCTCAAAACACTCCATAACTATTTAAAAGCTTAATGTATAATCAGGAAATATAAGCTTTAAAACCTGTTTTCTCCAATCCCCATTTTCGCAGACTTTCACCAATAGAAAATGCTCCTAAATTTTCGATCTATTTTTGTAAAATTGTCTGTAGTTACTATAAATTCCATATAGAATGGCTACACGTATCCAATTTTGAATCGATTAATATTTAGGTACCTAATAAGAAGCAAAAATTAAAAAATTACTTTAATTAGGGAAAATTTTCTAGATATTCTCTTTATAATAAAAATCCTTCTTTACAATAAAAAGTTATTTAAAAAAAGCCTGTTAACCATATTCGTAAACGTATATGTTAAATTGTTTATTACATTCTTTAAAGTTCTTTTTTTCAAAAATATAGAAAAATATATACAAAAAATAACTCACAAGGAGTATATTTTGATTTAACTTGTTTTTAATTAAAATTTAAAATTAAATTAAAAAACTCCTGTATTCACAAATTATTTTATTAGACATGAATGGGATATATATATGAAATTTCATCTTTATGGACTAAGTGTGCTGAAAGCCGACTCTTAAAGTCCACCGTCCCCTTAAGTTACAAAACAATATAGTATGAAAAGTTGTTCTTCATTCATTATTTTTATTTTGGCGAAAGCTACGCGTGAAATATTAAAATTTTATAATGTTCACAGGCGAACCCAGCATTCGAAAAATATCACCTAAAGCACTTTTCACTCGTGTGTGTCTCGACGAGGTTCGTACAGAAGTACCCTTTTAATTACACTTTATTTCAAGAGTTAAAAGCACAATCTAAAGTATCTTCCAATTAGAAGTTTCTCATTGTTACATAAAATCGCAGGTACGTAATACTTAGCGTATTGTGCATCTTTACCAAAGGTCCAATATTCGGGCCGGGTAAGGTTGACTCAACCTTTCATACACTGTGTGGATCGATAAAATTAGGACCAAGTTTGTTTAAGGAACTAAATGCTAGTGGCTTTCGTCTAGCTTAACTATCTACACGGGGCATTTGCTTTTGCATCCCAAGACCCATTTCTGAGAAGAGGTGGTTTAGAATCCTTTGCCCTTATTTGGCCTGTTGTGACATTGAATTTAGTTTTAAATCACTGTGGAACGATTTCATTAAACACTACCTCGCACTTTTAATCCCTGAAGCCATATCAAGGGATGGACGCGAGACCATGTGAGACGAGAAATAGCAAAGGTCTCGTCTCGTCTCGCGGTCTCGTCTCGCACCCTAAGGTATCGTCTCGCGGTCTCTTAGGCAGATAGCTCTCTTGTAGCTTTGCATTACCAAAAAACAAACAAAGAAAAACCAATTTGCTTCCTCTGGAAGTGGGACATAGCCACGAAGGTCTACGGTACATTTCTATGAAAATTAATGTTTAGGAAACACTATTACCTGACAAGATATTATAATATTCCTTTTATAGATAAAGATACGTGGTGAATAAATCTATTAAACCCACAAGTTACCCACTTATTTTACTAAAATGCAAAAAAATTGTGCTGTGGCTTTGCTGGTGGCGAAATAGAGTTTGTGTGTTAACCGATTACAACAGCTGAAGCACACCGTGATGCACGCACTATATTTTTGTACAATATTACATTTTTTTAACCAACAGCATTTGATGACAGATACCATAAAAATGGTGTCTAAGTCCCTTGTTTTAGTCACACAACCAGTGAGAAACACACTTCCTTCTCTTAATTAAACTATCGAAAGCTGCTCAATTGAATTGCTGCGGGTGAATTAAGCGCACCTCAGTATACTGTATCAGTATTTAGCGCACCTCAGTTTAGCCTTCAGATGAGTACAAAACCCCTTAAATACTAATTAACAAAGAAAGTAAAAAGTAAAACAAGAAATGAGGACAAAGTGGTGATATAGTATTTTCTATTATCTCAGATAAATACTAATTCTTAAATTCCTTCTAAGAATACGAGAAAATACTGCCGAAGTGGGCAGAAGCCATACTCCTTTGAAGCATTTCTCGATTTTCCTGTAGGAAAAAAAAAGATTAAGGACCCTATCTGCTTCTGAAAATAATCCATTTCAATACAATGTTCTCCCGGCGTCCAATAAATAAATTCCAGCACTGAACGAAATTTGATTTCTTTTCAGCAGTCATCCGAGAAACCGGCGCGGTCTGTTTTCCAGTTCGGCTTGCTTCCCCCCCCCCCCCAACTTTGTCGTGAGGGGGGGGGGGGAGGGTACTTCGGCCAAAAGCCCGAAACATTAGCGTACCCATTACGCCCTACGCTGCCGGTAATTTATTTCAAAAACGATTCAAAAATGCCATTGGGTTCGGCGTTGACCTCTGATAGGGTCCAGCAGAGACCAGATTGAAAAGCAACGTCGCATGATTGATGGGCTAGGAATGAAGCCAGAAAAGAAAAAAAGCAACGCTCTCGACAAATTCCACATCGAGGGTCACTAGGACTCAGAGCAATCTAAAAATAAATTTAGAAACTGAATTTCCTTCTTCGTGAATCTCGTACTTTTCAATTACATTTTTTTTTTTTTTTTTTTTTTTTTTTTTTGGGCTCAGCCAAAGTTACATTATTGAAGTTGAGAGACTGGACGAGGGTCAGTGTGGACCTCTAGATGCATTGTCCATCGATGTCCATTACATGAGGGGAAATGTTTGGCATATGTTGCAATCGTTCGCCTTTAAATAATTGAATTGGATAGAATGACCACGTAAACTGGAGTATTGAAAAATATAAAATTTTCCATTACTTGTTTCAGTTTCTTGAATACAACTGACCACTCAGGTATTGGATGTTTATAGTTAGTAGAATAAAAATAAATAAATAAATAAATAAACGGCATAATGCAAACATTTGGTCATTTTCTATGAGTCCATTACTTTTAAAATCCAGCAATTTTTTTCGGTCGATATTTTTTCCATTTTCTTGTATAAATCCAGTACACTGAATGGAAATGAATGCCTATTTTTAAAGGAATACATAGATTTTCCTGGTTTACTTTTTTTTCTATCATAGTTCCTGAAGATTGTCCGTTTTAAGTACATATTAAAATATTGAGGAAAAGTATAGTATTTAGTTTCCATACATTTTTTAAACAAAATAATTCAAAATTCGATATGAAACAGGAACGTCAAATTCTAGTGCATTTCTTTCTTTCGGGTTTTTTAATTTAGGCGTAGCATATTTTTATTACGCTAAGTTGTTGTATTCAAATACTTTTATAAAGCAGCAATTTTTAAATATAGAAAGGTCTATATTGTAAATGAAATGCTTTAGGATCATTTTTTCATGACAGCTTCATAATGGACGTAAATATAAAGAAGCACGGATGAATCAGCCTCAAGTGCCCATTTACCAAGTGCTAAGGATATTCTTTTCCCTGATGCTACAGAGTGGTCTGCAGCAAGTTGAGGTACAGAAATACTTCTTCGGGCCGAAAGAGCTATAAAACGGTCTTCTGCAGGTGTAGCTTGTGCTAGGACTGGAACATGTGTTCTAGACACGGAAGCTTCTGTTTGATATTCATTCCAAAGACGGTGGACCACACTGGTAGACACAAGACTCCTAGCAGCACCAGCCTGTGACAACCCCATTTCCATCGATCCGCCCGCCTGCCACGAACGGCTTCTCTCAGACATTACGGGACCCTACTGCCTATTGCCAACGAATCTGCTAACAAAAGTTGTAAATCAACAAAAGTTACACGCATAATTACGAAAGCCTGATATCTGCATTTTTTCTCTCACTCATATATGCCGGTTCTTTTCTATTACAAAAAAGTGGTAGCTATCGTTTTTGCATAAATTTGATATGAAGTTCATTTTTATCATTTATATAAACTATTATTGTTAGTGTCTTTTTTTATGATGAGCTTCGAAAAACATATTGTTCCTTAACTTTTGGGGACTAGTGTATGTATCACGCTTAACAAAAAGAAGCTAAGTTTCACTCCTGAGGAGCAAGGATGAATCCGGAGGATTTGAAACTGGAACAAGTTTGCCTAGATTCCCCAGTTCTTAGGAGTGAATTTTTGTTCTTTATTTTTTACGCATGTAATATATATATATATATATATATAAAGATATAGATTCTTTGCAACTGGTATCAATACGCCTTAGCTTATTTTGTCATTCTCTTATTTTTTATATTTCTTGTACTATATTTGAACTAAGTAAAACGTTGAGCTCCAGTGATGAATACATTTTATCAATTAGTTGATTCATCATATACTTTTTTTTAATACAGCGTGTTCAGGGGGACACGCCTAAAGAAACTTTTAACATACTTTGTAAATTTACCGTTTCTGTGAATCATCATTTATCTCTTGGCTGGATAATTCACAATTTTCCATAATAGTTCATCACGAGTCGTGATATGTGATTATTTAGTTTTAAACTATAACTTATTCCCTCTCTAGAAAACTCTCTATTTTGAAGAGTTAATTTCTAGTTAACGAACTGAAATAGCTCCTGCTTTTTTGTAAGAAATTATCTCACTAAATTCTTGTTCGTAAGAGCAAAACTACATATTTTTTGGTGTCACAAGAAATTCAGAAAAAAAAATCAGATTGCAATGATTTTTGTTAAAATAGTCCACCCATCCTTTAATTTTTCGATACTAATATGTTTTTCGACTGCTGTAAATATTTACATATTGCTTTTTTCAACATTCTACAGATAATTTTTGCTTCATATTTAAATAAAGCAGCTACTTTATACGTTTCAAAGAAATTAATAATTAAAATCAAGTATATTTCGATTGGATGTAACATGTTGATGTAAATGTTCCTAGCCTTATTACCTATTCTGGAAGCTAAAGTTTCATAGCATGACACCGAGAAAACGATAATTGAAAACATGTATAGATTTCACATAATTATCAATATTTTTTTTCGTAATTTAATAAAATTCGAAGACTGTGTTTCGAAAACTTAATTCTGCATTTTAAAAGTCCATTTCCTTCTAAAATTTTTATTTTGAAATTCCATCATATTATATTTAGAAACTAATTTATTTTGAAGCAACTTAAAGTTTGAAGCCGAAAGGCGAAATTTTGCATTAATGAGACCTTGGGATGTTATTTTAAGTTGTACTAACATTCAAAACGTTTGAAGCTGATTTTTTTAGATTTGAAGACATTTAATCATAATTTGACCAACCACGTGGCTATCGATGTCTGCAGTTTTCTAAAATGTAATGTGAATACGCGTTATAATCCCTTAAAAAGTCCCTTGCCCAAGGCAGGTCCCTCTTAGTCGGATAGTCCTCGTGTATCTTGCTTTAATATCATCAACAACAGCATAATTTGAACAACAATACACTGACGGAACATAATCCCAATACCAAGAAAATGCTACTGTAGAGTCATGAAATTCTGGGAATTTTGGAGTTTTAAGATCACAAGTTGATGTAAGCTCGAGAAAAGCCGTTTCAAATGTGAAATGCTGGCATTTTAATAACCAGTGTAATGGTCAGAATTTTGAATGCGAGCATGCAGATATTCATGCATTGCATGCAATATCACCTGCCTGATATATATTGCACAGGTCCCGGATGTCAGTTTGTGAGATGGAGTTCCATACTGTTGCACTTGATTCGCCAAACCAGCAGCGATTAATGCTAGTTGTGAATAATGCTGGAGTTGTTGTCCAGTGATGTTCCATAAGTGCTAGATTGAGGAAAGAGCAGGTGATCTAGCAGATCGATGCAACATGTTGACACTTTGTAGAGGTATTGGGTTTCAACAGCAGTATGAGGACAAGCCTTATCATGTTGGAAAACATCCTTTGGAATGTTGTTCATAAATAGCAGCATAGCAGATTGAATCACCAGACTGACTCACAAATTTGCAGTCAGGATGCGTTGAATAACCACGAGAGAGCTCATGCAGTCATTGAAAATCGCTCTCCAGAACATCACACCTGGAGTAGGTCTAGTGTCCCTACCCCGCAGACATTATGGTTGAAAGCGCTTACCTGGCCTCCTAACCAACACACGGCCATCACTGACATCAACACAGAACCTGCTTTCATTAGAAAACACAACAGATCTCCACTCCGTCCTCCAGTGAGCTCCAGATGGCACCATTGACGGCACAAACAGCAGTGATTTGGAGTCAGTCGAATGCACGTTATAGGGCGCCTGATTCGGAGCTGTCCTTGAAGTAACCAAGTTGTAGCAGCTCGTTGCGTCACTCTGGAGCCAACCGTGGCTGACGGGAAAGACAGGCTGCGGTGCTGACATTTGGTCACACCGCTTTTGTCCTCGAAGAGTCACGCGGCCTAGGGGTGTGGCCATCTTACTGTGGGTATCTCGGACCAAGATGGCCACATCTCCTAAGTCACATGACTCTGCAAGGGTAAAAGGGGTGTGACCAAATGTCAGCACCGCGGCCTGTCTTTCTCGTCAGCCACGGGAGCCAACTGAAGTTCGGATTTCTGCTTCAGACGCAGTACGATGGGCCAGAGACTGAGCCATACGCAGAATACGGCGGTCTTCCCTCTTAGAGATGCCACGTGGAAGCCCAGAGCCCAGTCTTCTTACGACCATACCTTCCCACGACCACTGCTGCCAGCAGTCATGCACACTGGATATATTCCTGCCAAGTCATTCTGCAATGTTGAGGAATGAAAATCCACCATCTCAAAGCCCTATTATACGACCTCGTCCAATCTTTGTGAGCTGCTGATAACGGCCTCTTCGTCTTTTTAAAGGCATTCCCAAATAACACCAATTCACTATGTGAAATCTTAAAAGTAAATAACACTGATGGATAAACTTTGGAGAACGTACTCAAAGCAAACCTCATTTGTACCTCCATAGTCACACTACTAGCGCCACTTTTATGCGCCTAGCACGAAAATTGAATAGATATCATCTTTCAGATGCATAAACAAGCCTAACAAATTTCGTTTATCAAGCAAAACTTCTTATTGGTGTTGGGATCAGTTTTTCCTTCAGTGTATATTCAAACTATTTACAATCTTCCAAAACATAGCAATGTGAGAAATTAAGTTTACTTGCTTTTTTCTGGCAGCCAAAAGATGTGTACAAACACATTTAAACTATCTTGTGTACCGATATATATTCATTTTATAATGATCATAATTTTCTCATAATTCAGTTATTTTGGAAAATGGTAGGAAGAAGCGGTGTTGAAATAAAACGAGCAGTTTCAACAAATAAATATATTAAAATTAAGTTTCAATTTAAAATGAAGAACGTTTGCATGAGATGTAAACAACTGAGGCTGTGTCACAGTATGCACTTTATACCCTTTAGTCTAACATTCCACATTGTAACTTAACCCTTTCATCATTACTGCCGCGATTGTTGGCGGCCATGAAACATTCTGCAGTTACTCCTCCCACCACATGGCGGCACCCACAAAAGTTCTCTGAGTGCTGCCGGCGCCCACTGGCGGCACCCACGAAAGGTTGACTAGGTACTACCGCCGCCCAATGGCGGCACCCGAGAAACGGTCTCTGCACGTTGACGAACGAATCTGCTAGGAAAGTTATGTGGGCATAATTAACATAGCTGCCAACAATCTCGAAATATAATTAACCACATTTTGTAAACAGTAAATTTTGTGTATGATGCAAATTACATTTTTTGATGGATGCCGCAAAACGCTTTTTCCAGGCTTTCGCTTCCGTGCGCAACCAATTTTGTGGAAAACTTCTCCGTAACACGAACATGTAACCACGGCCAGCTCCTCCTTACCGAAAGGGTTAAATTTTCTGCTTTCATCTATTAATGTAAAAAACATGTAGATAAATAAAAAAATAAATAAGCATTCCAAAATAAAATATGATTTTTAACGAAGGCAAATTATTGATTCACCCAATTAAGGTGGGATGGTCAAATTAGATCGATTGTTTTCTAAGTGACTTGTCTGTAGCTAAGTGCTTTTATACAAACAAGCTATCAACCCAGATTTTTTTATATCGTTGCTTCTGTTACATGTGCTGAAAATGGATCCCACTTTTCTCGAAAGAATGTTCTCCGGGAGTTAGGAAAAGAAACAAAATAAAATAAAATAAAATTTCAAATAAAAGTGCTGCTAAACCCGATTCATTGTCGGCCTCGGGTCCATCTTCGAATCATGAGTTTGTGGTCAAGCTTGCCCCGTAAAAAGGTTGGTGCACCGGGTACCTCCATCTGACAGCCGAGAATTTTGCGTACCTTGGCAGAAGGTGAATGCAATTCCGATGGGAAGAGAGACGCTCCAGCTGTGAACTTCTCGCTTTGTTTTTACTCCTGAATCATTCATACCTGCGTCTATATCTCCGAGAATGACGGGCCGCCTCTCGGCGAACCAGCTGCCGCAGCCGAGAGAACACATTAGCATTTCTTCGCAGTGAAGCACCCGCTACAACCATTAATATTGTACATCCGAAATTCTCATCTCCATCTTCTCAATGACGGCTCTTTTCTCATCAGATTCCGAGGGGGGAAGTGTTTAAAAAAAAAAAAAAAAAAAAAAAAAAAAGATGAAAAGAAAAGTTTTTTCGTCGGAAAAAGAGGACGGTCTCCTTTCTCATACGTCTTTCATTTGTCTTTAGCGCGCCAGGCGCAGGAGTTTCTTTTCCCAAGTTGATTTGTATTTAGTAGCTTGTCTGCAGCTTACCTCTGATTTTGAAATCAAATACAAGATTTAGTGAAGGTAAAAGAAGATTTGTTTTCGGAAGCGATCGAATGTATGATAATGGCGCTTGTGTGTGTGTGTGTGTGTGTGAGAGAGAGAGAGAGAGGAAATGCTGAAACAGAGAGAGAAATTTATCCAGGAATGTTTTATTCAAGGTAAATAAAGATTTTTTTATGTTGTCGGACTGGCTACATTTTTTATATTAGAAAGAAATTTCCGGATCTTTCCGTTTCAAAATCAGATGAAATGTTACATTTTCAAAATTCTTGCTAAAATGTCTTTTGAATGACACAGCTTAGAGAACTATGCATAAAATTCTGGAATTATGAAACAGATTTCACGTATATTTATATTAAAATATGTAAAATACTTTATGTGCTTGTAAAAGTGAATGATTGAATGTGGGTGGATATTCTCAGTATAATCAACCTAATTGACATATCACAAATGCGATAAATATGAAATACATGTGTGTTTATAAAGAAATTCTATTGGATTCTGATTTTTTTTTATATTCTGATCTATATTCTAATTTTTTTTAAAGTAACTCTTTTTTTCACGGAACTGTGAAGAAGAATCTCTCTCTATCTTTGCTTTCAATTTTTCAACAAAGTAATTTTTTTCTACCAACAACCATGATATTATATTTTCATTCCTTATTTTTATTTATTTATTTACTGGAAGATAAAGCCAGTTGTGGAAGCAATTACAACGGGCGCTAGAGAAAACATTTGACAAAAAAATGTCTACACTCAATACATTTAATATTTGTCCACTTAAACTAAATAACTTCATATTAAATTTTTATTATTAGATACCAAAATAGCATTGTTGCCGCTGAAGTATTTAAATCTAAAATCAAGGCTTAATGCAAACAAAAATCTCGATAATTTCGATAAGCTTTTTCAAAAGAACTGATTTACTCTACTGGAGCAAGTTTCTGATGTTAAAGATCGCTAAAAATCGTGGATTTTTAGGCTTTTAACCCTCTAAGCTGTTATGACATAAAATCCTGTCCACTTTATTCCAGTTTTCACTGTAACGCATCTATAATTCAAATTATTTATAACGCGAGGATATCGTTAAATATGTTTTCATATTGAAGCTTGTCTGTAATTTAGTCTGTTAATTTCAAAGCCTTATAACCATGACATCAAAATAACGACTATCTCGTAGTAACTTTTTTACTCTTATACTTACTTTTGTTACTCTTATACGTAATAACGTAACTTTGATTATGATACGTAACTTTGTTACTCTTATATATTAACTTTATTACTTTATTACTACGGTTAACTTTATTACTTTCTGATATAAAAAGAAGCTGAAAATTGTACAAAAATTTGCTTGAAAATTAAGGAACGTATAAATTTTCAAATTTTTAAAGTTTATATATATATATATATATATATATATATATGTGTGTGTGTGTGTGTGTGTGTGTATACACTTAATTAAGAGTTAAACACCCAGAAAAGAAAATTCTAAGTCATTGACACCGAAGAACATAAAATAAATTCAGGAAAAACAAATATTAAACAAAACAAACACTATATGCCATGCCAGACTTCGACAGAGGGAGACTGGCGCAAAAATTAATTACAGGTTTCTGTACTGGTGGTTGGAGATTCAAAACTACTGTCTTGCTGATTGAATAATATATGTTCTATTTACAGTTATCGTTCCAATCAACGGGCAGCAGCTCTCCCTAACCTGCAATGGCATAAAAAATAATTAAAAAATGTGTAAAAGCTAAAAAATATACTTAACACATGGGCAGCAGAACACGCTACGCCGTAAATTGAAAAGAACACGAACAAACTCAATCTATAGGTATAGCTGATAATTTAAAACATAATTATTGCACAATCGAAAAATCTGTTTAGTTATTTGCTGTATTGAGTTTTCAGCAAGAAGAATAAATTATATTTTTAATTCTATTAAAATCACCATTAACAACCAAAATGTCATCGATGTATCTGAATACAGTATTGCATTATTGGGGATAGAAATGTATTCATAGTAAAAGAGATATAAATTGGCAGCTGTACTAGAATAAGTAGTACTCATACCAGTACCTTTAATTTGTCTGTATATTTCAGAGTTGAAAATAATGTAGTTATTGTTTAGACAAAAATTGGAAACTGTAACAAAAATTTTCTATTAAGTGAAGTTTCTACATTATATTCATCAAAAATATTGAAAATTGTTTTGTAACAATAATTGGAAAACTTGTAAATAAAGTCTCAAAATCAAAAACTTGCAAACTCGATAGAATCATATTTTTTAATTGTTGTTATGGAAAAACTGTTTTAATTGACCAAAAACAATTTTATGAACAAAACTACTTCCTCATTATATTCTGAAAAACATTATTAACTACTGTACTTGTGTTATTTCTAGTATTACAGATAAATCTGAATTTTATTGGGGTTTTATGAAATTTAGGTGTATCAAAACGATAAATTACTTTTACATAACTTTGTATTTGGTTACTATAAAAATAAGGAATCTGGTCTGTTTCTAAATTAAACTGTAAATAGAAGAACATTCTTTGATTTTCAAGCTGTTTCGAGATGAATCCGATTTTTGTGACTGCATAAATGTAGACGAAGAATTAATAACATGCAAAAAACTTTGCGATCAAGACATCACAGAAATAACAGCTCAAGAAGACACTGATGAAGAAGATGACCCTTCAGTTTCTATCGATTATAATATGCCAACGAATATTATATATACTTTAATTAATTTAATATACATTGATTCGTTCAATTCATTATTAAAATGAAAATTCAACAACTAATAAAAATTCTTTATTTACATATGACTCCATTATTAATTTTTTCTGTGATTTGAAAGAGCTTTTCAAAAATGTAACAACCTCAGTACTGTTACTATATTATATACTCTTACGTGTTAATACACTTAATTATTTTTATCTTGCTTGCAAATTTATTTTATGAGAGATTCAATAGCCAAGTAAATTATTGGCGCTAAAAAGTATTTTAAACAAGTTTCAATATCTCCATAAATTTCCAATAACAGTTAATTTTCCGGTTATGCAGGATTTTAAACTGGATTGTAGTTTAGAATTTATTTTAATAATTGTTCGCAATCGATTCATGAATGCAATGTAACAGAACAATGTCGAAATTCCATAATCTATAACTTAATACCTGCAAGAATTTCTTTCCAATGGATCTTGTAATGTCTTTTAATAATTTGTTAGTTTTAATAAATTTAAATTAATTTAAATAACATAATTTTTTAAAATTACGTTAATTTAAAAAATATGTTTGAAATGTATTTAATTAAAATATCTGTTTTTTTTATCATGTTTAAAGTATAGGTCCCACCATGGCTCAATGGATAAGACACTGAACATGATAGATGGCTGAAGTGTGAAGTTCCTTGACTCTCTGTCCTACGGCGCGGCTATCGATCTGATGATCTGGAGTTTTAAGTAGTTTTCACCAGATGCAACGTGAGAAAGCCCTTTGCCCAAGGCATCTTTCCTGGGCAGATACCCCTAGTGTAGATTCACAAAACACATAAATTTAAAATATATAATTTTTTTTTATCTAAAACAAATTACGCTTGTATGATCGTATGATCTGCTAAATTTAAATGTATTATAATATTAATATATATGACCGGCTTTTCATATTTCTTTATTATATTCTTGTGTAACTTATAAGTACAATAAACCAAAGAACTATTTTTTTTAAAGTAATATCAGCTTCGAAAAAAAAAAAAGAGATAGAATATTGCATCTCTACTAACTTAGATGGTTAGGAAAGGGCGAGCTCTTCGTGAAGCACGTCTACTAAGCATCACAAGCATACAGCGTTTCCCAACAGGGGCGCAGAGCGTTTGCAGGAGGGGGGGCAAGAAAAATAGACAAAGAGCAAGCAATAATGCATGTTTTAAAAAATCATCTTATTCATTCTTATTTTTACTCAAAAACATACCCATCTTCGATTAAAATGTTTAATCAAACTTTACTGATAACGTCATTTTTTAAAAAAACAGGCGACTAAATGCCCACTGGTGAAAAATAAAAAACAAAATGCATGCCGAAAAATGTGGAGGGGGAGGCGCCAGCGTAAGTTAGCCTTGTTGAGGGGGGGGGCGACGTTGAAAGGCTGGGAATCGCCTCTCTATAGAATTTAGATCAGGAAAGTAAGCGCGCCATGTTACATGTTCGGTATTTTCACTTTCTAGTTTGTTGACAAATGAAAAAAAAAAAAAAGAAAAAGAAAAGAAAAGAAAGAAGAGGGGGCCCATGTATAATGCGTCTGGTCTGTACCTCCGGCCCCGAATTCTCCCTCCCCCCCCTCCCCACGGCCCTGTGACATCTAAATTTTATGAACATTACAAAATTATTAAATATATAGACACTTACACGCATGCAGCTAAACTTCTCAAATAGATTTTTACAAATGAACTCATAAAATGTAGCGAAAGAATTGTCAAATAAAATTTATAAATTTAGTCTTTTCAAAATCTATCGACAAAATAAGATTTTAGCTACGGGAAATATGAAAAATATTTTATTGATGAAAATCGTATAAAGGAAGCTTAATTGCATTTTGCGTTGATTAAATCGAATACTTACTCATTAACTCAGCAGTATGCATCTTAAACAACACAAGCAATATCCTTACAATTCGAAAAATAGGAATTTATTCGTGCTGAAAAACAAAAATTAATACACTGATATTTAGCTTATATATTTTTTAAATATGTACTATTAATAATAAAACATTTCTTCTCGGTTTCGTGCTTGCAAAATTGCCTATTTGGAAATCAAAATCATTAGCCAATTCCCTCTCTATCAAGAATGAAGCTAAATGTGATGGTCTATCCTCTTTAATTGTTGACCTTAAGTAAGATTTAATTAGTTTTAATCTACTAAAGAACGTACAGCAGCTGCGCTACTTATAGGCAATGTTAAAATTTTTTTGTAAAAGATCATAACATTAGTATATACACCAAAAAGCCATTACAGTATGAACACCCACACATTTTTCAATGAACTCGTCTCGATGACATGGAGAGCACGTAATTAAGTGGGAATGGCATTTAACTGTTGTTGGAGAGAGTAAGGAGTCATTCTTGCACTTACATTTGTGAGTGATGGGAAAGCCTGTTGATCTAAACGAATTTGATAGTGGGCAGATTGTAATGGCCCGAAGACTCGGAACGAGTATCTCCGAAACTGCACGACTGGTCGGTTGTTCAAAATCTGTCGTTGCTAGTATTTATAAAAAGTGGATTAATGGACCGCGGATATGTAGAAGAGAGTTGCCTGGTAGGGTGGTCGGTTGTTCAAAATCTGTCGTTGTTAGTATTTATAAAAAGTGGATTAATGATGGTAAAACCAGCAATAGACGCTAAGATAAAACAAAGCAAAAACGGCGGTAGACAGTAGCTCAGCTGACAGCCCAATACAATGCAGGTCCAAGTACAAGTGTTTCGGAACACAAAATTCAGAGGATATTGTTGGATATGCAACTGCGGAGCAGGCGCTCCTGTGCCTCTTCTTACCAAGCGTCATTGTCAACTACTCCTAGAGTGGGCACGGGAACATCGAGACTGGACCGCGGATATGTAGAAGAGAGTTGCCTGGTAGAGTGAATCTCTGTTTCTTTTTCATCACGTCGATGGCCGTGTCAGGGTAAGTCGTCTTTCAGGAGAACAGCTGCTCCCCTCTCCCCGGCAGCTCAGAGCTCAAACACCGCCATGTTCCAATACCTCGACTTTGTGTGACCGCTGCTTATATTTGGTACAACCAGTCTCCTGTATCTACCAAGAACTCGTGGCATCCATGCCCACAGCTCTTTCCAGTTGCAGCTGTTTTGAAAGCCAAAGGAGACGCAACGCGTTATTCAGTAGGAGGTCATAATGTAATGGCTCTTCGGTGTATCGCATTAAGGTCATTTGCAATAATAAATTTTAATATGTTATCCGTATCCATTCCAAAATTTTCATTTTCTACTATTTCATCGTACATATCAATAAATGACATGAATTCTTCTACTACAATTTCTAAATCATCTAAAACATTTGCGTAAGCGTCTAATAACTCATTTAATTTACTATACATACCAGCATCAGCAAAATTTTTAAGTTCTAAAACGTGAAACTTAGTTGTAAGGCTTTCAATTATTCAAATCTTCTCAGAAATGTCAGTTATTGAATCGAGCGATACCAAATGTGTATCTATCAAAAACGCTTTTCAGTTGTCTGTTATACATTCGTCATTTGCCTTTTTATCGTGAAACTTTTTCTGTTTCTTCACTCTTTGACTCGAAAACTGAGACAAAATGTTGCATTTCTAGGCTAAAATCTTAGCTTATTTGCAAGCTAAAATTATTAACTTGTGCTAAAACATTTCAAAATTTGAAAATTTGTTTCGGAATCCTTTCTTTTTTTCCTTTTTTTCATTCCCGAACACATCAACTGACTTGCTATAATTAAATCCGTGTTACTGTTTTGGAAGTATGAAGATAAATAATAAGCTTTTTCCAATATGTGATACCAAAACAACAATAAAAATATAAATTTGAATGAATTTATCTTAACTAAGAGACCATTTGCTTCCGCTGCTTGTTTTGAAGAGCAGTTTAACGGTGCATTTCGAAAAAAATCATGCGATTTTGGTACATAAATGTGACTAAACAAATAATGTCAAGAGCTTAAAAATAATTTGAATGCCTCTTTATAAGCTGTACTGTACACAATAATAAACGATAAACCCGTATCAGTCGCGAAACTTTTAGAAAAATTCTTAAAAATCGTAAACTTAGCAGGATGTGCCACTCTTTGGAAATTTTTGCTGTGCAATTCCATGTTCAAGAACTTTTTCAAAAAGTTTTATAAAAGGCACCGTTGTTTCATTTATTACGGTGGGTAGTACAGCTTATAAAGATTCATCATGAATTTTTTCGAGCCCCTGGCAAATTAGTTTATTTTAATTTGTGTACATGGACCGTTATGGAGACTTTGTTATTAGAACATTCTTTAATTCACGAATTGTGATGCGTCTCAAAACAGTCACAAGTGCTGGAACATTTTGGGCAGCTGACTGTACAGCAACTTTTCATGACACTCATCTCCTATCCGAAAGTTTCTTTAAAGTCAGGCTGAATGATTCGATATATTGTTTCTGCTCTTCTTCTAAAATTGACAGTCACGGCAAACTGTTCGAAAAAAAGAATGAATAGGGGAAGATGGGGAACAATTAAACATACTATCTAAAATCAGTAAGATTTGTTGTTAGAAAGTTGTAACTCACATACGTATTATACAAATATATGTTCAAGTTACTGATGCGATTTGGAGAGTTTCGCATTTTTACAAGAGCAAAAGACTATTATTGACTTTCCACCATTGAAAGTTAGTTTCATTACTAAAAGTAATTTTTTTTTTTACCTCCTTGTTCTCATAGGTATCATTATTTATTTTCCAAATACTGTGATCATTGTGTTATGGTCTTTATGCTCCCAAAGCCAGAATTAATAAAAAGAAAAAATACTAGGAATCAGTAAAAATTCATTCATTTTGTAGCCTCAATGCGGCATACAATGAAACATTTTGTATTGTACCCAGTCACTCCCGCGTGAATGTAGTCACATAAAATAAAGATGTTACTATTAAATATTTATATAGAGAGCACATAAAGTTAACAATGATTTGGTTTTAAATCGTACTCTATCTTCTTCAGAGTTTAAATCGTTCTCCATCCCTGAAGACAGCGACAATCCAGATTGCCTTTCAACTAACAATACAAACAGTACAGATTATGAGCTATCCTAAAAAAAAACATGTATGACACAAGCAGTATTGCTCTAAATGACTATGTTTTAATCAAGTAAGGTGAGTTTAAACGTAAAGAAATGGGGACTCTAATGGGGAAATAATAAACATAAATCAAATGGAATGCGTCCAGACTTCACATTTTGTGCGTTCTTCAGAAACATACATTTTTGAAAAAACTCAAATTGTATCAAAACTACCTTTTTCTGTTCCTTCAGGTGGCACAAGAAAGCAGAAAGGCTAATTTTTGATTTTGATTTAAGTAAATTTAATATAAATGAAAAAATATAGGCGAGCCTCTAATAAAAATATTGTTTTCATCTTAAGCTATAACAGTTTATTTGATTTTTTTCCAATTAATTTTCATATTTATGTCTCACTAATGTTTATTATAAATGAATATAAAATATACATGCTTAAATTTGAATTTTGACTCATATTATTTCAGTGTTTATGTTTCAGTGTTATAAGTGTTATGAAGTGTTTCAATGTACCCCGGTATATGGGGTACGATAAAACACTGGCAGACATTTACCTTTTGTAATTGTTTAAGTAAGAAAATGCTATTTACTATATAACTCATAAAGATTCATTTATATGGGGGAAAATAGTAGGTTAAAAGTGTACTTTAATTTTATTTTTGTGCGCGCAAATTTGAGACCAGAAAAAAATAGTAAATTTTGATTCACTGTACCCCGTCTTCCCCTATAAACTTTCTAATGTTCCTAAAAGCAATTATGTTTTTATGTTAGAGCTCATTGCATCAACAAACCCTAAATTCTAATTATGTGTGCAACAGTATACAAATAAGGCGTGTGGCGCTCCATCTTTCATGCGTTTCTGTAAATCAGATATCGGTCCAGCCATCATGTTTGCTCCATCATATGACTGCCCATTGCAACTAGTAAAAGAAAGTCCTAATTTTCAATCGATGACTGGAGCACAGTGAAAAAGTTTTCTGCACCTGCACTAGGAGCTCGCAAAACTCCTTTAATATTTCAACTACATCCCCATTTGATTTCAGATACCGCAACGCGAGAGACAAAATTGGTCTGTTCTGCTTATTTCGATAGTGGAATCAACAATTATCCCAAAACATTTTACTGTGTTTATCTCGGAAATAATTTTGTTTCGTATTCCAGAGGATAAATATTGAACCAAATCATTTTGTATATCTGGACTTAAATGCACTGCATTACGATAGCAATGCTGTAAGTGTTACTCCAGCATGACATCATACTCAGGAAGATTTCGATTTTTGAAAGTACGGCCGATTATCAATACGACGGATCTAGGCCGAGGGGGAAGGGCTGCCCTCCGTGGAGGTCTTTCTAGGGGGTCCCAACCCGTACTTACACAAAGAATATTTTGAAATGAAGTTTAGGAGTTCTGAAAATTTTCCTTCATTGTTAGAGGACCAGCCTAATCCTCTATATTCAGAATGCCTTCGTAGAGATAACCCTTGTTTCGACATAAATAAAATAGCGTCTATGATTCTCTGTAATATTTTTCTGTTCTTTTCAATTTTTCTCTTTTCTGCTGTGATAAGGCCATTCAGAACAGTTTTTTCGTTATGCAGTCTGCATTTGCTGAGAAAAAGCTGTATTTCAGCTTTTTGTGATTTAAGATGTTTTTATGTTTTTCTATTTTATGAACACATTTTGTGAAGCACTTGCACACAGTTCTGGTATTTCTCTAAGATTCAGGACGATTTTCCAATATTCAACATTTCTTGAAATTCTAATACTTTTTTCTTACGAATACCTATTTTGAAAGCAAAAAATTTCTCTTACATTGCAGTAAGGCCATTCACTAATAATATGCCATATTTTAATAACTAATAAATTTAAAACATACTACTACTAACTTTAATGTATATATTAATAAGAGTTATAAAATGGCACGAACATTAAAGCCTCACATACAACTGCTAGAGAAAAAACAAACGTTTTAGACAGTCAGTCTGAAAAGCTTACGTGGGAAAAACAGTTTCGTTTCCAACACAGGGCTCTCTTGCTGATATATGCTACATGTTCTTGGTATACTCTTCTCTTTTTACACAGAGATTATTTGAATACTTCACTTGCCAAATCGATTAACTCCATAAAACAAGATGACAAAAATAATGAAATAGTATAAATTAATAATTAATTTAATAACTTACAATACTTATAATAATACTAATAGAAAGAGATATACTTATTAATATACGAGAATTTTTTCTGAATATATCCAGTATGGAGTCAATCAAGAGCTTTGAAATTAAAATTTAATAAAATTAAAAAAATGGAGTTAATTGATTTGGCAAGTGAAGCATTTGTTTGATTGAATTCCTGCATTCATTATGTATAACATATTTTGCAGGCAATTCAATAAAGGAAATAATTAAATATAATTTAATAATTGTTAATTTAAAATATATTTTCAGAAATCGATCAATATAAAAATTGAGAATTTCCGAAAAATCTTGTTTGTCTTGAGAACTATTAGTCGCCCTCTGCAAGAAGCACCTGTGACATGATAGACCCTTCGCTACGCTACTGTGAGTAGCATTTAAATTGATAGGTAGCAGTTTATAGCTCGCAGTGCTTTTCTGGTTTTAAAACTCAAAAGAAAAAGGTGTTTGCGTGTAATCATTACGCGCGATTGAAGTAAAACTTCTTTGACGTTTACGACACATATCACTGAAATGATTAAACTTTAACTTAAAATAAATATCATATTATAATTTAATTATATTTATTATTCATGTACTTTACAAACATTATAAGTATGTTATACTCATATTATTCATTGGAAATAGGTACTTGAATGTCATCATAAATTTTTATGTATAAAATTATAGGTTTGTGGTAACTATAATGTGAAACATAAATTTTACTCTCTAAATTTGCTAATTTTCTTGAAAATACAGCATCTATTGTTGTACCGAAACGCGTTGTTGATTGAAGTCGAGAATTTTTCATACTTAGATCAAATTTTTCTTTTAAAAAATGGCTGAGATTCTTGAGAGCGAAAATTAACATTAAAATCTCCAGTAAGAAATCATCGGTAATTCATGATAATTACTTAGAATCCAGGAAGTGTCCATGTTGTAGTATTATTCTTTAACTGTTTTCTTATACCCTTCTTCCGTCTGGAGGTTGGGTTTGAATGGGGGAATGTCCATAGTCTAGTATTTCACTTTAACTGTGTTCTTTAACTGCCTGGAGACAACTGGAGAGAGCAGCCTATCTTTTCGTAATGCACCGGAGTGAGGACGAAATGTGTCCCTCCGCACCACATCACACATAAGGTCACACGCGTAATACGCACGCGTACCACGCATATGACCGAAACGCAATGCATCGTGCGCATGCGTTTTGATCATATCCGCGGAAGCATACTCGGCACACCTTTTTAACCGCTTTGCTCTCTCCAGTTGCTTCCATGTTTAACTAATGTTTTCCTCTGTTTGTTGGGTTCGAATGCAGGTAGTGTAAATTTTTTGTGTGTTTTTCTATCACAGTGTTCTTAAGCGTTGATTTCGTCTGCTGGTAGGTTTCGAATTATTATTCTGTAGCCGTGTGTTTTAAACTGCAGGTTCTGTCTATTGTTCGGGATTGATTGCAGCCAGGGTCCGTTTTTCTGTGTTGTTTCATCCCCGTGTTAAACCGTTGCTTGCTCCGTCTTGAGGTTGGGTTAGAATCCACGGAGTGTCCGTTTGTTATTCTTTTATTTTGTTCGTACACCGTTTGCAGATAGTGTTTGTTTCTTTGTGGTGTTACATACCCGTATTCTTAAGCCGTTGTATATATATCATTATAAATATATATATCATTACTATATATAAATATATATATCATTATAAATATTGCGTTCACACAAACAACATTCTTCTACTAGATTAAAATACAACTTTTCGGCAAAATAATAACAGGCATGACATACATAATGTTTAGGAGTTTAATGGCCTAACGGCCAATGTAACTGTCATTTGACAAATAATATCACTTCGCTTCGAAACTATTGCCTATATTCATTACGAAATAGTATTATAAGACAATTATGTAATTAAAACACCTCTGAAGCCAGTAATTACCTACTATACATCAAGTTCATAAGTCTATGTATTTAATTTTTTGAAGTTCTGCTAATTCAACGATCTCCATTTACTTCGCCTCGATGGAAATATAAACAACCTGAGATGCGTAGAAGCAGAAGATGCGCAGTTACCCAGTTTGCGTAGCGCCATCTGTTTGCAACAATGGCGTTATCCAACTTTCTAAGAGAAGTGTCCCCTCCTATAAATTTACTTTCGTGGGATCGAAGTATGAACCTCCAACAGTGTTCTTAAACGAAAATTTCCCTCTGCTGTTTAGGTTCGTTTGCAGCCATTGCAGTGGCGTAGCCAGAAATTTTTCATGGGTAGGGGGGGGGTTACGACTTGTGCAACTCGCATATATGCATACATGTGTGTGATAAGGGAGTGAAGAATATACATATTGTATGGCAAAAAAATCCTCATGGGGGGTTATGACCCCCCCTAACTCCACCCCCCATGGCTACGCCCCTGAGCCACTGTCCCTTAAATTGTGGTGTTCCATTTCCTTGTTCTTAAACCTTTGTTCTGTCTTGAAGTTGGGTTAGAATCCAGGAAAAGTCTTCTTAAACTGACGCTTCCATCTACTGTTCCGGTTCGATTACTGGCAGGTTCCATTTCTTTGTGCTTTTTCAAAACCATGTATATAATTCATCTAAAAATAAGGATTATCGAAAACCTCCTGTGTTGGGATTACATTTAAAATATTATGTTGGATGTACCTTCAAATCGCTTATTGATATATAAATAAAGATTGATGTCTCAAAGATACGGCTCTTGACTGTTTTTCTCGCCGTTTCTTTCCCTAACAGGTTCCGCGTATTTTTACACGATGAAGTCGGCGAAAGCAGCGAGCGGTCGAAAAGGTAGGTTTTTCTGTGGTTCTTCTTTTTCAGGCGCGCTTGCCGTGGAGTATATGACATATACATCACTCCCTTTACTGAGCGTTACTTCCGTCAGAAAAAAAATCTGAATTACTCCCTAGTCGCGACTAAAGAAGTTTTACTTCAAAAAGAGTTCCCTTTTTAAAAAAAGAGCTCGACTAACGAAGTTGAGACTAGAAAAGGACACTACCTTTTTTTGAAGGTTAAAAAACTGTATGAGACTTTATTTTTATTTATTTATTTTTTGTACAGGAATAAAAAAGGGAAATGTTCGCGATGTATGCGAAGATACCAATTACATATTAGGGAGAGCAATTGCTCCCCCCTTTTTCCCAGCTACGCCACTGCTTTTCATAAAGCAGTAGCCCCTAAAGTCTTCTTTTAAAATGAAAATTAAATGCATATATGCTAATGTAAAATTTCATCTTAACTCATTAAAAAATGAATTTAATTTTTGGCATTCACTAACATCTGATGATTGAAAATATGTATTTAGACTGCTTGTTAATTGCCAAGGAACAGCCATATGTTTTTGGAATAATTCATAATAGACATTGATTGAAGAAATAAAAGTATATATTTTGTAGATAGAACGAAAAACAAAAAAAAGTTGCTCTTTGGAGTATTTTACAAACAGCCAAGAAAAGCTGGTCTTTCTGCCAGAATGAAACATTTATGAGTATCTGTGTAACCTCCTCGGACACTTGAGCACATTTTGCGGCTGTTATTCTTGTTGTCTACTACTTTTGAGGAGTCCTTGGGGGATATTATCCCACTCCTCTCTCAAGGCAGTCAGTTCTTGGACGGTTCGGGGAAGGCGAGTTCTTTTTTAAACACGTCTACCAAAAGCATCCCAAGCATGCTCTGTAGGATTTAGGTCAGGAGAGTAAGCACGCCATGTCATACGTTCCGTATCTTCACTTTCTAGTGCGTCCGATGCTTCAACTGTCCAATGTCGTCGCGCATGTGGCCCATTAACAGAAAGTCTGGACTTACTGCACCCCTAAATAGACGAAAATGATCCATAATAATCTCTCTGCAATAACGCTGCGATATTACGGTATCTCGCTCAAAGATGTGAAGCGGTGTTCTGCTGTTGCGCATGATGCCTGCCCACACCATCACGCCTTTTTCATACTGATCACGTTCCCGAAAATTATGTGGTATAGAACAGAAAGGCATTTGCTGCTGATTATTTTTAAATAAATTTGATATTCGTGAAGAGTAAAGTCTGACGGCACCGTTCCGCGGACCAGCGGTTGAGAAATACTGCCTTACACCAACGTAATCTTTCCCCATGATGGCTTGTTGAAGTGAAATGCAATGGCCAGGCTTCCGTGCATCAGAGCCTTATTATCGCATGGGCAAATCGGGACTTTGTCCAGGGCCTCCAATTTCAAATATTTTTCTGGAATATATTTTTTTAATCAAAATTTTATGAAAAATAAAACAAATTTCATAGATGGGGGCCCCCCAAATTCATCAATGCCCGGGGCCCCCATCGGTCATAATCAGGCTCTGCCGTGCATATAAACTAACCTTAATTCTGGCGGATTCATTTGTACCGGTAGCGGTTGCAAGGTCTGCAACTATTTGATTAAGAATAAAATGACTGTTTTTTTCGCTACATGTTGATCCTCGTGAGGTGTGGTGTTTCTTCCACAACCACCGGCATACTTCCATTATAGAGCAAGAGCCAGCGACCGCCAGACCTTCGTCATAGTATAAAAGCTGAAACTTTCTCTGCGCATACCCCCCAACAGAGGTAGGAACAATCGGCCACTATAAAGTTTGGATGATCGTGGCTTTGGCAGGTAACGGGTGGCAAAGGTGTATAGAATTGCAGAATATTTTCGTCATTTCATAAAGCTTAATTTTTTTATATGTTCTTCTTCGCAGTACTAGAAATCACTTTATCCCTTGCCACACACTTTTCCATCGTGGCAAACCCCCGCCAGACAACCTCAAAGTCTTGAAAAACATAATTCTATTACGAGCGCGCTGCAAGAAAGTTCGCGCGTAAGAAAGTTCAGAAGTAGCAGTATAAAATGTGCTTGGCACTTTGTGATAGCTTGACGTACTTCGTCGCGGGAGTTTACGAACACAACAGTTTTCCATGACTTTGAGGTTGTCTGGTGGGGGTTTGCCACGATGGAAAAGTGTCTGGCAAGGGATAAAGTGATTTCTAGTACTGCGAAGAAGAGCATATAAAAAAATTAAGCTTTATGAAATGACGAAATTTTCGGTAATTTTATACACCTTTGCCACCTGTTACCTGACAAAGCCACGATCATCCAAATTTTATAGTGGCCGATTGTTCCTACCTCTGTTGGGGGGTATGCGCAGAGAAAGTTTCAACTTTTATACTATGACGAAGGTCTGGCGGTCGCTGGCTCTTAGACTATTAGGCAGATTATTTGGTGTAGTTTTGCCAAACCCAAAAATTTAAACAAAACAACCGATTCCTCAGTAAGGGTTTGATTCTCAAACGGGCGATTTTACTGAAAAGTGAAATTTGGATCCGGGTGATACTATTTCAAATTTCTACTTTTTTTTTTTTTTTTTTTTTTTTTTTAACCATAAATAGCGCCATAGCTAAGGGCTGGCCAGGCGGATAGCTTCCAAGGTTGTAACCCAAGGTGGCGCACTTTGCAGACCCACAGACAGCAGCCACAGGGGCTAAAGCACAAAGTAAGTCTTGGAGCTCTCAAAATTAAAATTTTGTCACGAGCGCTCATGACCCTAAGGCACAGCATGGCTGAGTGGATATGACACTCAAAATTCAAAATGGTAGACGGCTGAAGTGTGGAAGTCCAGTGTTCTGGCCTATCGCACGGCTGTTGATTTAGTAGTCTAGAGTTATGGTCGGTTTTCTGCAGATGTAACGTGAAAACGCGTTAGATCCCTCTCCGACCAAGACACTCCTATCCTTGACAGATAGCTCTTGCGTAGCTTTAACATAAAAATACACAACAACACAATATCACCCTATCTAAGACGTTGCATATGACTATAATTATCATAACGAAGGAAAACTACTATAGATTGCTCTTTGAAATGTTTTCCCTTGAAACGTCATTCACTCTCAACTGTTATTCAAATTATAATTAACTGTGGCAACTTTATACTACTTAAAAGTAGCATAGTGCGGGGTAATTTAAATGCCAGGAAAAGTCCCTGCGTTAGAATGTTAATTCATTCGGAAATATCAACAAAACAACAACAACAAAAAATACTTATTTTCATTTTTTCATTACATATTTTTTAAAATTAAATCTTTGAAAGAGCCCTTTAAACAATTTGGTCAGGAATACTAAAGGTGATGATTTCAATTAGTCTTCGCGGACGAGTATATTACATTTTGAACGGAATCTATATATTATTTTCAAACATGTTTTTCTTTCGGCAACTAAATTGAGAGAACGGCTGGGTGTAAAAACTCGGTTGAGGTGTCTGAAGAAAGGTCCCGGCCCGTAGATGTGCCATCAAAATAGAAAATCAGAAAAAGTCGAACGGTTTAGGCGTGGCGGAACGGCAAAGGTGCAAATTTTCGCCATAGAAATAACATTGTGGTTTATTAACCCCATTGTTGGCAGACGATTGATATGCGTAAGCTCCGTAAGATTTGATTTATTTGGAAAAATATTTGTTAGAAATTGCATCCATTTGTAAATGTTGTGTGGCAAATGTGGCGACAGTGTGTAGTGATAATAAATGTGTTGTTATAAAAAACGATCTTACGTAAACGATTGATATGCGTAAGCTCCGTAATCTTCTATATATTAATTTTAAACATGTTTTTCTTTCGGCAACTAAATTGAGAGAACGGCCGGGTGCAGAAATTTGGTTAAGGTGTCTAAAGAAAGGTCTTAGTCTGTAGATGTGCCATCAAAAGAGAAAATCAGAAAAAGTCGAACGGTTTAGGCGTGGCGGAACGGCAAAGTGCAAATTTTCGCCATAGAAATAATATTGTGGCTTATTAACCCCATTGTTGGCAGTTTTAAACGTCTTCTATATTTTGGCGCCTTATCGCTTATTTCTTTACCTTTTCAGTTGTCTATTTGATATTGGATATTTATCAGCATTGCCAGAAAATGCAAATAAATCAGGACGCGCCGTTTGGCGGATTAATCGTTTGTCCCTCGAAGAATACAGGTTAAGTCACTCCTTTTCTCGAATTCTGCTGCTTTTTTACTACTTTCTTTGATAAATAAACCATTTTGCGATTCCATATTTTGCATTTATATTAATAAACTTACCAGGTATATTCTGATTAGAATAAGAGCAAGTATGATTTTAAAAAAAGAAATGAAAACCGACTTCGAATTCTTCACCATAAAGAAAAATTAATCGCATTCTAAATTAAAAGGCTTTGGCAAATTCTCACGAAGTACAGCAGATATTGCCAAATTGAGTCAGTCTTGGAGACTTATTTTTTAACGACAAACTTGGCGGTAACTCGCCAAAACTGATAATATTTCGCCATAGAAATAACATTGTTGTTTATTAAAACTCATTGTTGACAGCTAAAAGCGCCTTCTTTATTTTGACGCTTTATCGCTTATCTGTTAATCTGGAACGTGCTTTTATCAACTAATCAACTGCATCAACTAATTTAGAGAACGGCTAGGTGTAAGAGAATTTTTAAAGTGTCTAAAAAAGGCCTTAGCCTGTAGATGTGTGATCAAAAGAGAAAAATAGAAAAAGTCGAACAGATCAAACATGGCGGAACGGCAAATGTGCAATTTTTCGCCATAGAAATAACATTGTGGTTTATTAAATACATCTGGAAATCATAAAAGCTTTCTTTATTTTGGCGCTTTATCGCTTATTTCCTTAATTTTTTCTATATATTAATTTGAAACATGTTTTTCCGGTATCCACTAAATTGAAAGAACAGCTATGTGTAAAAATTTGGTTGAGAGGTCTAAAAAAAGTTCTTGGTCCGTAGATGTGTCATCTAAAGAGAAAAATTTTTAAAGTCGAAGGGATTAGGTGTAGCGGAACTTCAAATGTGCAATTTTTCGCCATAGAAATAACGTTGTGGTTTATTAAATACATTTTGCTGTCATAAAAAGCCTTCTTTATTTTAGCTCTTTATCGCTTATTAGCACTAGGGTGCTATTTCTTTCACGCCCAGACTTTGTTTACTCGATTCTGTCGATACGATTTGTAGACAGGTTTTGTAGAGATGAACTGTCACGGTGGAAATCTTTTTAAATGTGTTTGCCACATAACGCGGAAGAGGGGGGGGGATAAGTCTGACAAGGTTTGCGATTTTTGATAATTGATCGCCAAGTTTGCGGGAAAAAAAAAAAAAAAAAAAACGAACCATGCCTGGCGATGGTTGTAAAATAGCATTAGTAGGCAATTTTAATATAGATATTAATTCCAAAGGTGTGTTTTATGCAACGAGAAAGACAAATATAGCACACTCATGGATTATGATGCTCATTCCGAACAGTATTTAAAATGCTGAAGTACAGTTGGAATATGCTTGGCGAAGATTGTAAAACAGTTTTAGCAGCTATAGATTTCGATTCCAAAGAAGTGTTTTGTGGAACAAGGAAGAAAAATACGGCACGGCCATGAATAATGATACACTTTTCAATTTTATGAAACAAGGAAGAAAAATAAATGGCGCATGGATTATGATACGCTTTTAATATACAGCACTTTAGTGAGTATTTAAAATATGAAAGTGTTTCAGATTTTTTTCAAACTTCTCTCCATACAAATACATTGTGGTTTGTTAACGACATTGACGGCAGTTATAAACTCCTTCTTTAGTTAGCGATTTATCTTTTATTTCTTTAATTTTTCAGTTTTCTGTCTGATACTGGATCTTTACCATCGAGGGTAGCTTGAGAAAAGGCAAATAAAGCAGGGAGCGTGCGATCGCCATTTGGCGGATTAGATTTTTTTGTCTCTTGCAGAATTCCGAAATTTTTCACTATTTTCGCTTCATACTTTTGGCGTTTACCTTTCTGCGCCCGTATTTTCTCATGGAATGTTGTATGTCACTCTTTCAATGGTAAGATCAAAGAATGCTGTGGCAGCCAAGATCATTTAAGAGAATTCACCTGGACGTTTCGTGGTCGATGATTTTACCCATAATATCGTCTTCTACGAAATGCTCAGTTAGAATTTGTAACTGTATTTGCTCATTCGTCATTTAATATCTAGTCTTCTTTTTTTTACTTAATAAAGATAGTTAAAAACAAATTTTAAAGGTTTCAAACACTTCATCGTCATTGTACAGTTGCTAAGAACTGGCGTGAAACCTTTTGTTTACTTTCTGTCACAAGTCATGTTCCGTCCGCGTCGCTCTTTGACTTTTCCTGTTAGTTTTGTTCAAGACCTTGGTGACATTCTTGATCGTTTCCATTTATTTTTGAATATTACAGTCAATAAAGTGACCGTCGAATTCGACGGGTTCCAGCTAGTTCAAATTAAATTGGATAAAATTTAGAATGCTTCTTTCAGTAACTGCGGTTCCCCTTCTTTCAGACTCAAAAGAAGTATGTGAGCTATGAAATTTTTGGGGGAATTACAACATTTTTAACATAAAATTTCTCGGTAATTACTTCACTTACACGCTTAAAAAAGCGGAGCTAAATTTCATTCCTGAAGAGCGAAGATGACTTCAAAGGATTGAAAATTGGGAACAAGAAATATGGATCGGAAACAATGAATCGGGACAAGTTTGTCTCTATTTTATGTCCTTAGGAATGAATTTTTGCTCTTTTTTTTAAGCTTGTAGAGATATGGATTTATTTTCCTTCTTAGACACAGAACAAAATTTTCCCAAATATTAGTGATAGGAAATGAAGGACCGTATAAAAATTAAACTTCTTATTTTATTAAAATACATATTACGTATACAGCCCCTCATAAAAAAAATGCTATATCTGAAAGCTACTCTAAATTTTGCAAACTTTTCTAATTGATGGTGTGTTTCGATCACTTACGGTTAAGAGATAATCGCTGTAACATGTATTTTGAATCACCCTTTATATACACGAGAGGGGCTAATTTAAAGAGAGCTTATTTGACCTAATCAAAAAGCACCTTAAGACAAAATGTTACCCTTCAACATTATTTTTGGCGAAGTCCCTCTCCTAGATAAGCTACTGAACTCCTAAAGCCAGTGGCGTAGCCAAGGGGGGGGTTTGGGGGGTCCAGACCCCCCCCCCGAAATGAAAGAGACAGACAGAGGAAAAAGGAGCTTATCCCTATTTTCTTAAATGGTATATATACCGTGAAACTTCTCAGTGATAAGTTACTCTCTAGTCTCTAGTGGGAAAAACCAGTACACACCATATACAGGGCAATCAGTTACCTGCACTGTCATTTGTTGTATTATGATGTTTTGAGGAGCTGGGTGGGCACTAGTCATCATAGAAAGAAACCCAAATAAATTTGACGACAACTTTTTCTTTCCCCTTTTAAGAATGAAATAATCTTTTCACCCCTCCCTCCCTGCGGAATACAGTTTTGAAACCAGAAGGTCAAAAGCCGCGGGAAAAGGAACCGCTTAGCTTATTGGAACAAAAATGATTCCGGTTTTCACCTAGACTAAACTAAAGCTCAAACTATAAACCAGACATCCAGGAGCCTTCGAATAGACTAGACATTGTCCACTCACAGATCATTTCCTGAACTTACAAAAGAGTTATAAGATTAATGGCATCTCCAGGGCATGCTGGGATGCAATCTCAGTTTTAAGCATCTGTATATTCTTTGATCTGTATGGGATAGGATCCACACAACAAAATCTGAATGCCTGTTAACAAATATGTTACAAGACCCACCGTACGCTGGTCGCTGGTGTCGTGTATGCTTGAGTATGTTGCTATCAGCGAAACTAATTATTTGAGAACAACTGCATGTGTTCTGCCGAGGAATGAAACTTTTGCTACGAGACAGTAGAATTCGGCATAGAGGTTGAACTCCGTGTGCTTTGAGACGAATTTCTTTTTATAGAATTTTTACATTCTTGCTGTCGAGAGAATTCAACATCACACAAAAGAAGACTAAGGTAAGTTTCTTTATGTATTTATTTAATTATTTTTTACTTATTTGTTCTTATTTATTTATTTTTTTGTATGAAATACCAATAATTAAAATAATCATACGGACAATTGAGGCTACACCATGAGTTAAAATTTAATAAATTTTATCTATGTCAAAAAATCTTAATTGAGAATTGTCCACATTTATATCTTCATTCTTTATTATTTTATATTTGTACTAGTAGAGAAACATTTTTATAGTTAAGATAAAAATGATTTAGAAGTGTGGTTTTCTTCGAATATCGTGTAGTTTTAAATTTAATTTTATTTTTTGTAGTATGAAGAGATCACTCTCATCACAAGGAACTTTAGATAAATTCTTTCGTCCACCATCCAAGAAAGAACCAAAAAAGGAGGACGAAAATCCAGATGAATTTAATTTATTGATTAAGACTACCATTCCTGATGAAATATCTTTAGAACCAAATAATAAACTCTGTCCAAGCTCCAGTTCTCAAGGTGACGATGACGCATCAACCATTTCCTGCATCTTCGACATCAGCGATGCAGCAAACTTATTATATATTCAGGGTGAGATGTCTTCTACAATATATGACCAAATCAAATTCAGTTTTCTCACTGAAAAATACGAGGAAACATTACATGATTTTAAGTTTCCTTTTCGCCACTTTGGATCTAAAAAGTTAAGGTTTCAAGTATCGTGGTTACAAAAATGGGATTGGCTTTCTTATTCAAAAAAAACTGATGCTGCATTTTGCAGATATTGTGTGTTTTTTTGTCAAGATGGTGTCGGAAAAGGTTCTCATGAAAAAATGGGCTGTCTGGTTGCAAAACCCTTTTTCAGATGGAAGGATGCAATCGAAAAATTTACTAGTCATAGTAAAGCTGAATACCATCGTGTGTGCACATTAATTGCTGAGAATTTTCTGAAAATACGCAAAGGTGAAATAATTGATGTAGCTTCCCAGATAGATTCTCACAGAGAAAACCTGAAGAAAGAAAACCGACAAAGGCTTATACCTATAATTGAAACTATCATTTTCTGTGGCGAACAGGAACTTCCTCTTCGTGGACATCGTGATTTTGGCCCTTTGTCCTTAACGAATCCTAAATCCAAGGACGGAAAATTACGAGCTTTACTAAGATTTAGAGCAAACGCCGGCGATGAGGATCTGAAAAGACACATCCTCAACAACAAAAAAAATGCTACCTACATTAGTCCAGATATTCAAAATGAAATAATTGGCATTTGTGGTGACATAATTCAAGAAAAAATAGCCACTCAAATTAACCGAGCTAGCTGTTTCTCAATTATATGCGATGAAACATGCGATTTTTCGGGAATTGAACAAGTTGTACTGTGCATTCGCTATATTTGTGAAAATGCGATATACGAAGATTTTTTGGGGTTTGTGCCGACAACAAATCTAACAGCTGAAGGATTGACTGCTTTAATTTCAGCCGAATGCTCAAAACTTGGCTTTGATTTAGAAAAGTTAGTTGGACAAGGTTATGACGGTGCGAGTTCAATGAGTGGGTGCTTCAATGGGGTACAGGCACGTATCAAGGCATCATATCCAAAAGCTATATTTGTACATTGTGCCTCTCATAGACTCAATTTAGCTTTGTCCTCGTCCTTTTCTGAACCGCAAGTCAGAAACACGTTGGGTGTTGTTAATGATATAATCAATTTCATGCGCAATACCACTATAGCGAGTGATACACTAAAAAAATTAATTACGGAATTTATACCCGAGTGCAGACGTACCCGACTTATTCAGTTTTGCGAAACTCGATTTATCGAGAGGCATGATGCTATCATTGTCTTTGTGGAATTATTAAAACCAATTGTAGCGTGCCTTGAAAAACTGACTAATACTGGTCGTGCTATATCTTCCAAGGCATTTGCATTCTTAGCTGCTATGAAACAAAGTTCTTTTTTTATCAGCCTTTTAACGAGTGAAAAACTCTTAAGCTTCACTGTTACTTTGTCTGTGTACTTACAAAGCCCTACAAGAGATTTGAGCTCAGCATTAAATCACGCAGAAAGTGCCATTAAAAGATTGCAACTCATAAGAGAAGAGCCAAACGAATATTTTCTCAAAGAAATATTTGAAAAAGCACAGACATTAATGCAAGATCTCTTTGGATTAAATATTGAAATTCCCCGTTTAACTAAGCTGCAAACACACAGGAGTAATTATACTAACGCGGAGAGCCCTCTCGATTACTACCGTATATCTTTATTCATTCCGTCTTTGGACACACTCATAGCACATCTAACAAAACGATTCAACAAGGAAAATACTAAAATATTATCTGCGTTAGAACTTCTTCTACCTTCCAAACTCAAACATTCGAGTATTCAGGAACTTCAGAATCTGGAGATTTTTTTGCAGTCAAAATTTTCCCGGACAGAACTGGAGGCTGAGTACATGTTATGGTGCGATAAATGGGCCAAAGATGAATCCAAGCTGACCAATCCCTTGGATGTGCTGTCATCGTGTGATGGTAGCTTTTATCCGATAATAAAGTATTTATTGACCATTTTAAATACCCTCCCAGTCACTACATGCTCTGCTGAGAGAAGCTTTTCATGCTTGAAAAGAATAAAGACTTATCTCAGAAATAAAATGAGTGAAGAACGTCTTGTAGGACTGACACTTCTCGCCATTTATCAAGATAGAGAATATGTCAACTCCGACGAAGTTGTCAAAAGACTGGCAATGACAAATCGAAAAGTTTTGCTTTGAATTTTCTAATAATTTATTGAGGATTATTTTTTTCGGTGTGTTTAGTGATATTTCTCCAGCATTCATTTTATTTTACATCAAATGTCACTTATTTCCTTTGCTTACCAAAATAGAGAAGAATTCACAAGCATTATGTAAGTTTCTTTATATTTTCTGTTGTATTTTTTAATTTCTAGTGTCAAAACTCATTTTTTAATACAAACTCCCCCCCCCGCTCATCTTCACTACATGATATTCGAAGCAAAAATTTTGGACCCCCCCCGAAAGAAAATCCTGGCTACGCCACTGCCTAAAGCTGCTAAAATAGTCTGATCTAACGGCTTGCGATGTTTTCAATAAGAGACAAGAAACAAATTAAAAAAACTTTTTTGAGATTGAATCGTGTTAGTATTTTAAATAAATTTATCTACAGATTTTTTTTCTTTCTTTTTCGTTTACTTCTAGTACACTGACGCTCAGCTCCTTTTCAAAGGCCATTTTTCTGCTTAAATTTTCTTTTTGAAAGTAGCATATGATATATAAGTTTACTGTTAGTAAAAATTCAAAGAGCAGTTTTTGTCAAAGCTATATTACTTCATGAGTTTAACATCATTGTTTTTTTTTTAAGATATTCAAAAGTTCTTGGACAATTGTAATTTTTTTTAGAGAATAGTCTTAGTTGTGCAGCAATAACTATGCAAAAAGCTGGAGAAAGTAGTGTTCATGGCAATGTTCTTCAAAATTTTTAATATATCGATTCATTGTAATGTCGCAATATAAGATGGTTAAAATATCGGTTTCTGAAACTTCGATATTGTGTACCTCTACTGCTGACATCTATTGACTAAATTTTAAAGTTATGGACATTTTCTGAATAAATCAAAATTATTAATGCGGTTTTTTTTTTTATAATGTTGTAAATTCCACTTCAAAAACCATATTACACACAATATCCACGAGAAACGTATGCAAACTATTAGATTTCGAGAAAAATCTCAACATTTTCGTCTAAAATACTTAAAATAGAATGGCGTCAAAGGACATTCGAAATATGTTCACGGTCCTTACATAGTTTATTTAGTACGTCGGCAAACTATCGATGCAACTCACTTTCCTTCTAGCTGTTTGACAAGCATTTTATAAAGCTTACTTTGATTACCTTTTCCTATCCTTTATGTTAAGTAAGCTTTTGGTAGATTCCTTTAGTTAATTAAGCAAATCATAATTTTAAATATGTGTGGATTAAAAAGGGGAAAGAAAAAATATGTAAAGATTGAAAATAAAAAAACTCAGAATTGTTCAATGCAGTTAGCTACTCGTATTTAAGGAGGGGGGGGGGGAGACTAAGTGTTGTTTTTGGGAGGGGACAAAATTATTCGTTACTTTTGATTTATGAACGATTCTCTTTGACGGTAGGTGGCAGCACTGAAACGAAAAGTTGCAAAGTTCAATTAAAAAGTTGAAAATCTCTGTAACTCTGTTTTATTTTGTTTATTGTATATCGTGTATATCGTTGATATCATATTGTGTTTTAAGGCAAATTTGCACATGGGGGTAATTGTTTAGGGGGAGGGAGGTACCTTGGCCTGAGGACTTTCGCAAGAGGAGCCTGTTTGAAATTCAACATATATTATTCTCTTTCTTATTCAAGAACTATTTGACCACTTTATATCTTTATAAACAGCGGATATCTATTTCAATTCCCTCCGCCAAATCAAAAAGAAGAACTTTATGTAAAATGTTAAAGAAATTCTTGTAAAGTACAATTACAGACGATGGGAAGCCGCCTCGCTTACTCTGGTCACAATGGAGCGTACCCAGGATTTATGATAGGTGGGGGGGGATTTATGCTGTGTGTGGGGGGGAGGGGGGGATAACGTGGGAAAGTTGCGATCCAAACTTCGGGATATTAATGAAGTCGTGGGCCGTATAATTGGGATTTATATAGAATTTTTCATGGTTTGCAACTGTTTTATATAGAGTTTTGATATATTCTGCTACCTGAATCAAAAGGCGGGCGGGCCACATCCGGCACGTGAGTCGGAGGTTGCCCATATATGCTCAATAGGATGGTTTCTTGCTGTGGTGTCTGAAAGCAGACATACGAACTGAACGCTGAAACAGCTTTTGGTGACTGCAAATAGACGTTCGCCGAAAAGAGTTAATAATTATTGTATCATAAAAACTTAAGAAATACATATATATGTATGTGTGTGTGTGTGTGTGTGTGTAAGGGTATTCCTAAAACTCTGACTTAGGCTTTTATTCCTTAAATATTGATCATAGACATATACAACAAATTATAGAATTACTGAAAAAGGGCGCGGAATTTTATGGTATTGATTTAAATTTTCTGGAAATTCAATTTAAAAAAATACACAATTTAAGTTTTTATACGCCCCCCCCCACAAACAAAAAAATTCTCAATTTCTAAAATGTGCACCCTACGTTAACTTTTTGGTGTACAAAGTTTCAGCTATTCATCATAAAAAAGCTCACTGATATGTTTAAACAGAGTTGTTAAGAGATTGTAGATGACCAATAACAGCAAAAGTACCAAATATTTATGCCAGCGTGGCTCATCTTTTGCATATCATGTGCCAAATTTTTGCACGGGCCAGTTCAAACGTTCCATAAAACTCAAGCACAATTTTTGCTTCCTTACGCTTGCGGGTGGACTTGGAAAATATTAATAGTGGCAGGCTGTAATTCACGGGAGGAAAAGTAGTAATAACGTGTGATCATGGTTAGAAACCAAGTCGCGTCCGCCGACCTAACCGTTCGGGGTTTTCCGGCTTTTCCCCCGAAACTTAACATATTAGGAAAGTTATTATCTAAGGGTTCGGACGCCTTAGAAAGACCCTCACGGAGGGCACCCCCTCTGCCTAGAGCCCACGCGTAGCTAATCGACCGTAATCCCACAAACAAACAAACAAATTCACGTAGCATTATAAATTAAAAGAAATAAATTATTCATGGGCACAAAATTATCTCATAAGTCTTCAGTCTGTCTCAAAACAACAAATATCCAAGGAATTGCAATGCGCCACTTAAAATCATCCAATGCGTGAAACTGGCTCACGCGCCACAGTTTGGCAACTCTTGATTTATGCAATCATTGTTTTCTTTCAAAATTAGAGAGAGTGGAACGACCTCTGAAACCCGAAAACCCAAACTTTGAAAAATGATTTAAGTCTGCAAATATTTATTTTCATATCTCCAAATCATTTAAGAATAAAATCGTCAAATTTTGTACGTCAACTGATTAATGAATGGGACACATTTTACTCTCTGGGATTTTTTTTTTTTTTTTTTAAGGGCCGTATAAAAAAAAAATTATATTTTGTATTTATTAGATTTAAATTGGCCAAAAATTTTAATCGGCACCATAACATTCGGAGCTTTTTTCTGTAACTTTGTAATTTATTGTATATGTCTATGATTTAAACATTGACTTCCAAAAGTTAAGAGAGGAGCGGTAAAATGTGAAATAATGGACAAGTACTGCTTTCATTGGCACGGAATGCTGCAAGTAAGTTGCTCTATAGTTATTCTTGAAAAAAACAATTACATACAGAGATAAATATATATATATATATATATAAAGCCCACCAGTTCTAATTTGGCGCTTTATATCCAATTTATCCACTCTTTCATTGCCTTAAAAGGCTATATTTAAACACTTATCCGGTATAAGCTCGTTAATTGGCACCATATGCTATCTACTTTTTTATTTTTATATTTTTTTCACTTTATCAATGGATTATCTTGGGATTTCACTTTACGTAAGTAAGCTAATATATATATATATATATGTATATTGAATTTTCATAAATTATAAGAGGTAGTACCTGGTAGTAGTATCTAAAAATACCTGGTGAGAGTCCAGCTATTTCTATCTCCCCTTCTACACCCTCGGGCGTAGAAGAAGCTCTCTTCCAACCCATTAAGAAAAAGACCAAAATTACTCATGTTAACGTAACTCCTAAAATTAATTTTACAACTAACAACCCGTTTGATGCTCTAAAAACTGTTAATGATAACGACAAGATCACGGAGGAGATTGAGAGACCGATTTCGAGTCCCGATCCTAAAAGAGCACCCAAACCTCTAATAATACCCAACACACCCAACATGCACGAGATAAATGATTTAATTAATGAAAACACCGAAGCCAGCTTCCATGCCGCATTAAATAAAAACACCCTTAGAATACACCCACACGACACAGCTAGTAAACAAATAATCATATCACTCCTTCAGCAGCACAACATCCATTGTACAGCAACTCACACACCACACCCCTTCTAAAGATAGTTATTGAAGGCATCCCCCCCCCTTCCACTCCCCTTGAAACTATTAAAGAAGCACTTAATTGTTCTAAGTACCCCGTTATTCGAGTCAACCAGTTAATTAGCCGTAAGGATAAATCCCCCTCCCTGCCCCCCCATGAAAAATTTTGGCTACGCCACTATATGTATATTTATATATATATATATATATATATCAACAAGAAGCCTTTATTTTACATATATACTACATATATGTACTCAAAAACGGCAATTCTTTTATTTAGTCTTTAGTCTATATCATAAAATATACACATGTTGGGTGAAACAATTAGTTATACGACACAACTAATTATTACAATACCGGTATTTCGAGGTATTTTTTTAATTTTGTAAAACCGGTACTCGATAAGGTAAATTATTGATATTTTTTAATCTAATGTTTTAAATTATTTTAATACTTTTATTAATAGACTTTGATTATAACATTGTCCATTCACAGTATTTCACAGTTGTGTATAAAGAATTCTTTATACATTTATAGTTTATACATTTTATGTATACAATTATTAAATATGGCAAGGAAGTCTGTGTTTTTGTATTGCTTTTAAAACATCCCTAATACCAGTATTACGGTACAATGTTTCAAAAATACCAAAAACCCGGTAATTTATTTTTGGTTCCGTATTGCAATAACTAGTAAACAGACATTTTTGACTGAAATACTTCTAGTGAAAGTCATGTCATGTTCTCCCCCCCCCGGAGCAGCAGGGGCCTTAACACTTGTTAAAACGGTTTTGTTTACCGTTGCAACGGCTTATACCGCCAAACTTTGCCGCATGCCCCCCCCCCCACTCGGCTGTGTAATTTGCTCAGAATAGCACGAACACTTTAATTGTTCCAATAAAAAACTTAATAATAAACCAATCAACCAAACCAACCTTAAATGCTGCAATTGCGGACTCCAACACCCGTCCACAGGCCCAGGGGCCCTAGCACGATCTTCTCGGAAACCTTTCCGAAGCGGAAAAACAACCCTTTTCTCACTCATGACGTCACATTCCGAAAGGGTGTCAATTTGGTCTACCACGATGCTCTCGGGAACGTTCCGATATCGGAAACCCTGTCGGAAATTCCACTTTTTTTTCCCGGCACGGTAAACGCGAGTGAGAAGCTCTTTCCGCTTCGGATACAAGTCAGCGTGCCTGGTTATTTGTTCTGATGGTAGTTGTTTACATCAAAATAATGGCTCAGTTTTAATTGTAGCAACTGTTGCACAACAATAAGATGCTAGAAGGGTTCATAGGAATCAAAATTCGATTCCTAGGTGTAAATCCTTTGAATTAAGCGACGACGAATTTATCAACAATTTTCGGTTGAATAAATCATTAGCATTCCAACTGATTCAATTGTTTAAAAAATATTTAGAGCCTAGAACAATTAGAATATAATAATGCTTTATAAAATAACAGTCTGCTTACCTTTTGCCAAGCTTTCACATTTTTAATAAAACCTCCACTGCTGTTTAATTTTTGTGCTAGACATTTCAAATCCTCATTTCGTTTGCTGCGCTCTATAAAAACTGGAAAAGTTGTTTTCATTTAAGTAATGATTTTCTTCCATTGCTTGGACGATAATTTCAATCTGATTTGTTTTTACTCGAATATTACCGTTTTTATTTTATAAGGAGGAGGCACGGCTTCAGGAAAATGCGGATTTCAATGAACTTTGGCATAATGGTCATAATGGCCATGTGAATATACTGAGTGTAAAATAAAGTTTATAAAAGGTATTGAAAAACTGTTAGCACTTCATCAGAGGGTCGTTAAATCGGAAGGGTCGTAAAATTGTGAGTTGACTGTATATTTATTTATATATTTTTAAAATTTTATTTCTGCTATTCAAAGAATATATTTTTACAATTGATGATGCTTAAAAGATTAATACTCTTGCTGTTGCATCACGAACGGGTGACAATTAGGGAAAAAATAGTCTGTCTGACAAAAATTAATGTACCTTAAAGAAATATTGAGTTTTGTGGGTGTTAAAAGTGATTTATTTTGAAAGTGTAAAATTCTGATGAATTAATTACCACGATTTGCGTATTTTAAAAAAAAAAAAAAATGTGCAGGAAAATATTGCGCAGCACGGGGTTCGATCACATAACGCCCTAGTAATAGTCCCGCGTCTTACCGATTCAGCCATCGAAGCGCAACTAACTTTGCACGCAACTTACAATTAAAGGTGAGCCTTGTTTTGATTGGTTGATAGCGTCCCCTTCCGATACTCTCGGAAGAGGCATAAAAATTCTCACTTCCATTAGTCGAAACCATGGTGGTAGAGTCAAAATGAGGGTATCGGATATTTATCCGAAGATTTTCAGTATCCGTGAGTGAGAACTATCCGTGACGGATGCTTTCCGATAAGATCGTGCTAGAGCTCCTGATTACCGAATGTAGTAAAAAAAAAATCCGAGGGCCTCAAAACTACAATATTTGTTATTTATACGTATGGAATTGAATAGCAGTAGATGGAATGGGGGCCTCGAAATGGTAGTAGGCCTATAGTATCAGATAGTGTTAATCAGGCCCTGCCCGGACAGCTATACAGGCTGTGCCAAGTTTCCTACCATTAATTTCCCCCCACTCCGAGTAACACTCACAACAGCCATAAACAAACATACGCCGCTGTTACTAAAAGCGGACTCACCGCCACCCACAATTCCGAACACACAAAACACTATCTGAAATCAGCCAAGTAATCTACAAATCGAGATCGAGATCGAAATAGGTGTCTCTTCCCTCAGCGATGTATTTTCAAAATCTTAGGTATATTCTAACTACGTAATATTAAAGCTCTAAGCCCTAAAGAGGAAAATATTCTATTTTTCTTAAACTTTTTAAGTTCTAACAATAACAAAGCTCAGGGAGCTGAGTCTGATTAGGTACTGCCCCCTCCCCTTGCCCAATGAGAAGCTGCACCTTCCTCGGTAGGTGTGGCCTATCCTGGACGAGGACTTAAATACGTATGTAAACAATATTCCTCTTAATATAGCATTTCTGAGCGGAGTTGGAGGGAGTTATCTCCCAGGTACTCCAGTAATCCCTTTTAGAAGCGAAGAAGCGAACAGCGTAAGGTTTCACAATGGAGTCTAGGTCTTCATTGCTATTCCGTATAGCCATCACAGAACCTCGTCTGTAGATCTGCAAGTTGGTGTGATATCCTTATGTTATGAAATCCCTACCATGATGCTTCCTCCATGGAATGCGTGATGTTCGGTGATGTTCTCGGGCCGTCTGGGTATGCCTTGTTTCCTCCAAACCCTTACACGCTTATCATCGGGTTGTAAGTCAAATCTGGACTCATCTGTGAACATAACTTTGCCCCAGTCAAACACAGTCCAATTCCTATGTTGGCGACACCATTTTAATCGTGTCCCTCTGAATCGGAAGGATACAGGAGGACCAACTAGGGATGGACGCGAGACGGCTTTTTGCGAGACGAGACAGAGATTTACATCTTTTTTGCGAGACGAGACACACATTTTTAACATTACGATATAGGGATTTTTGCGAGACGAGACAAAGGTTTTTTGCGAGACGCGAGACGGCTATTTTTCGTCTCGCGTCCATCCCTAGGACCAACTCGTGGTACCCGGTAGTATAGACCATTCATTTGTGGTTTTCGACGAACAGTAGAGGCAGATATCGCCTTACCAATGGCTGCTGCAACCACAGATGTAACACGTGAGGAGGTCAATCTTCGATTCCATTTGACTGCAGCAGCAATCTGTCGATCTTCCGCGGGGTCGTAACCTTTGGACGATCGGCTACAGATCTTCGAAGAACTGTTTGGCTGGTTTGGAATTCTTTCCACTATTGTGAAATGAAGGAATGATGAACGCCGAAGAAATGAGCAATCTGTTATGTACCGACCTCCTTCAATGAGTCGGACAGCCCGACAGAGCTCAGAATCTTCCTTTCGTCTTATGGAAGCCATAGAAACAAGTCTAACTTGAAAACAAATCGTACGAATGTTCAACAATCGTAGAAACAATCGTACGAATGCCGGCTTCTTATACGACTGCCTGTTTTGCATATTTCTCGAAGCGAAACCGTGATTGGCTGTTACCTAACGTACATGCATACTTCCTTCTACCTTTGCAGTAAATTTCAGCTACTTTAATTCAGATTGGCTTACGGAAATTAACATTTTCCTCTCCGTGCTTAATTTTTGGAAGTGTGTACTTAAGGAATAAAAGCCTATAGTTTGTGGAACACCGTGCATATTGTTTCATTGGGTTGTAATAATTTGTTTACTCAATCTTGCTATAATGGAACAAATATCACATGAATTAAAATTGCAAATAATAGAAATATAGCCAGACAAGAAGAACGGAGGCTGGAATTCCTCAAAATTTGAATTTTTCTTAAATGGTGGTTTTTAAAAATGGTAGTAATGAAGGCATTTTCTGAAAATTCTGCCTTTGAAGCACCCACCGAACTTAGTACAAGTTTGGTAAATATTTTGGTTCAACGTTTTCGTGTATATTGCCACGATTGTGATTAACGACATTTTTTAGAGGCAGACGGGGGGGGGTGGATCTAAACACCCATGCTGACTAATATAAAAATGTTGGGATCGGAGAGAAATATCCCGATATTCAGCTTTTCTTGATACGGCCCTGTAATAATGTATACACTGCATCAGTGCCGTATTTACCTATAGACGGACACGATGATCGCTGAGGGCTCTGGGTTTGGGGTGGGGCGTCAAATATGTTGCCAAGATTATCTCGGAAGGCTCAAGAAGAAACATGTTTGTAAGCAAACTTAAACAAACATTAACAGTTTTATTCCCTGATACAACAAAAACATCGTTTTCAAAATTAAAATAATTTAAAAACACATTAAGAAAAATCACGACGCAAAAGTGACTGAGTTGTCTGTGTCTTTCATATATCGAAAATGATATAGTAAGTGAATTACAATTTGGTGATCTTATTGATTGACTTTTCCTCTATAAAATATAGAATGAAAATCATTTAGAACTTAAGTAATTTAAGCTGAGATTTCCACGTGCGTTCGAATATTTCGTTTCTCTCTCTCTCTCTAGGTCTTAAAATATAAATACTAATTCCATTTAATGAAAATTTCTATCTTAAAAAAAAACAATTTTTTTAGTGTTATATTAAAAAGCTTTTATACGATATAAGAGACGAGTATTGGAAACATTAAATTTTTCTATTATTTAAACATAGTTAAGAAATTTTATTGAAAGACGTATATGAAGATTGTGCGGCGGGAGCCGGTTTAGAACCCGGAAAATCCGTGTGATAGAATGCGGCGCAATCCAGCCGAGCCAAACGGTACCCATTTGATCGGCCTTTAATTGCCGCATGTTGTATGCTTGGATGCGAACTAGTGTCGCCACACTACCCCCCCTCCCAAGAGAGTCAGTCAGAGGCTAACGAACGATGTTCCAAGCGTTATGGAATGTTGCCACTCGTTGTGAACTTTGTGAAGTCGCCAAAAGGTACTCATTTGACCGGATGCTTTTGTGCTTTTAGGATTTTGCCCAATTTCCAAAGGAACTTGTTTTTGTTGTCACCTTCAATTAAGACGACATCACCTTCTTTCAGAGGTGTGCGAGATGTAGGATTTTTCCAGAGGTGGGTGGTTTTCAAATCAAGTAGAGTTTTTTCCATTTGGACCAAACTTGTTTCAAAAGAAGAGATTGGTATCTTTTCTCTTCATGAGTGAGGATCTTTTAGAACCATCTGCAATAACATCGAAAAAATTTACAGGAAGACAAATTTCTTTTCCGAAGTTTGGAAAATGCATAGGAGTTAAAGCTTCGGGTTCTTCTTTCTAATTATAGACATATGTCAAAGGGCGCAAATTAAGGACGGTTTCTACTTCAACCAGTAGTGTTGACATTTCTTCATAGGTCAATAGGGCTTTACCAATAATTTTTCTTAAACATTCTTTTACAGACTTTACCAGGCGCTCGTAGAACGCTCCCCACCATGCGGCTCTTTCAATGATATTTTTCCATATAATTCTTTCTTTTGCAAGAAATTTTAACACATGATCCCTTGAAAGAATGTCGTACCGATTTTCTATTTCCTTCTTAGCTTTCTTAAAGGTTTTCGCATTATCGGCGTAAATAACTCCGAAACTTTATAGTAGATACAGTTCAAACTTCGAGACAAAAATCGTCTAAAATCCAGAAGAAATGAGTCAGTGGTCATGTCTGACACAAGTTCTAGGTGTAATGATCGGGTGACTCCGCAGGTGATCAAAAGGACGTAAGATTTTTGAGACTTGTCTAAATTTTTAACATATATTGGACCCGCGAAGTCCAAGCCACATACTGAAAATGAAGGGAATTCCGTTATTCGGTCCTTCGGCAAGGGTACTGCAATTAGATCGGCTGGTCTAGAAAGATATTTCTTTCAAATAAGACATCTTTTAATGATGCTTTTTACCAATTGTCTGCCCTTGGGGATCCAATATCTAGAACGAACTTTCGATAACGTGATTGCAGTTCCTGCATGCATCACTTTTTCATGATCTCTTTGTACAAGGAGTGTCGTTAACCGTGAATGCTTTGGTTAGATTATTGGGTGCTTTTCTTCCAAAGAGAGATTGCTGAATTCCAGTCTGCCACCTAAGCGAAGAATTTCATTTTCGTCGATATATGGAACATAATTGAAAAGGGATGAACATTTATCAACCGGATTTCCATTTATTAGGTTTTTAAAATTGTTTTTGTTCGCTCCTTATTAGAAAATTTTCAGCTTCTGTCAACTCTTCTGCATTTAGTGGGCCATGAGCTTTACTAGATTTCTTAAACTTCGTCATAAACCTTTTAACTAAGCCAGCGATTCTTACCAGTTTTTCAAAACTACTAAATTTTTCTATATCAATTGGATTTTTAAATTCTTCAATTACACATGCACATTGCAATATATCAGGATTCTTTCAATATTATAACTGATCTTCATCAATGGCTTCATCAGGCTTTGGCCAAAATTCTGGTGGAAGGCTAAGCCACTTTGGCCCGAATAGCCATACTGGATAATTGATTAGTTTATAAAGTTTAGTTCCTCTTGAAACAAAATCTGCGGGGTTGTCCACTCCGGGACAGTGACGCCAATTTGTAGGTGAAGTAAGATTTTGGATCTCTTCTACTCACAAAGGGTTTAAATTTTGATGGTGCCCCCCAATCCAAAAATAAGTGATTTTTGAGTCAGTCCAAAAAACACAAGGGATATTGATGTTCAACTCCTCCAAAATGCTGCAGCTCAATCTTGCGGAGCACAATGCGGCCATCAGTTCCGATTTCGGTAAGGTGAGAGTTCTACTCGATTTTTAGGCTACTACGGCTACTCGATTTTTAGAAGCCACAAAAACAGTTTGTGTGTTTTCATCTATAGTTGTTGCCCGCATGTAGCAACACTGCCATAGGCTGACATACTTGAATCCGAAAAAATATGTAGTTCTAAATTAGCAATGTTGATATCAACAATTTCGGAAAAATAACAACGGGGAATGGAAATGCTATTCAATTGGGGAACTTCATCACACCAGTCGACCCAGAAGCTGCAAAATGAATCTTTTGGTGTTTACCTTTTTAGAAGTAAACTCAATTAATTCTCGATTATCAAAATATAAACAATCATTCAAAATATTTCAGGCAATGCCTAACACTTTATAAGGGTTATCTTTTGTTAGAAGGGACTCTGCATATTCTTGTGAAATTACGCTACTTTCCTTCCAAGATTCTGAGAGAGGTTTGGAATCAGTGTGCATTTTATGCAATTCCATGCTTGCACTTTTAAAAATTTCTATTGCTTCCAGTGTTGTGGATAAGGCTTGCTCAACAGAGCTAACACTTTCCATGATGTCATCAACATAAATGTTTTTACTAAGAAAATTCACAGTCTTCGGACACTTTGCGACATAACCTTTCAGATGATGTTTTATTGTAGCTGCCAACAGAAATGGACTACAATTGACCCCAAATAATACCCTAGTGATTTATAAGTTTGGGGTTCTTTTGACATGTCAAAGGGATCTTCACAAAACAAAAAACGAGAGACATCACTGTCTTCTTCATGTACTAGTATCTACAAAAATGCTTTTTTCATATCCATAGTAAAAGCTACTGGATAAAGCCGAAAACGTAACAAGATGTTAAAAATTTCTGGATACAAATTAGGGCCAGAATACAAACAATCATTCAGGGATAAACAGCCAGTATCATGAGAGGAAGCATCATAAACAATTCTTAGTTTACTGGTCGCACGATCTAATATTAAAGCTTCTCTGTGCGGCAAATAAAATTTAACACAATCCTCATCTTCTGATTTAGGAACTGTTTCAATTATTCCTTCATTCAAATAGTCCTGCAATACTGTTTTATATTCAAAAAACAGCTGAGGATTTCTAACAAATCTCTTATTTAATTTAGCTAGCCTAATCTGAGCAATTTTCCTATTATCATTTAAACACTGTTTTCCTATCTTCCATGGCAGCTTAACTTTATACCTATTGTTTACATATTGAAGATCTGCTTCAAATTGTTTCATTACTTCATTTTCCGATGGGTCAGTGTCTTGTTTTGTGCTTATAATTCCCGAACTCTCTAAGTCCCAAAACTTTTTGATATGTTCAGATATCAAATGTTCCTCAATAATTACATTAAAATTCAGTGAATAATCTTTTCCAAATTTTTTGTTTTGCAGGCACCAGCCAAAAATAGCTTCTATCGCAATCAAATTTTTGTTCAGATGTTTGATATTTACAGTTACTATATCGTAATAGTAGTCCGCTCCCACAAGGAGTGAAACAGGGATTTCATTCTGAGGCGAGTCTGCAAGGGTGAAATTCTGTAAAACACCAATTTCCCTAACATCGTCGATTTCTGGGGGTGGGATATCAGAACCTAAAATATTATCTGTAACCAGTGCTTCAGTTTCCAATTTAGAATCTGACGAATTCTTATTTTCTAATTTAAGTTTCACAACATCGTAAGTTTTCCTGATAGGCTCTTTGCTACCAAAGGTGAACACTGATAAATTTTCCTGTCGAATGACATTTAATTTCAAGCTATCAGAAACAGATTTTAACACAAATGTTTTCATACTGCCCGTATCTAACAATAAGCGAATATTTACCTCTTTATTTTTGTTTTTTGCCTTTACACTACATGTTTGTAAAAGAACTTTATTCTTTTCGACACAGGAAATGGCTGTCACAACTTTCTCACTTGGATTTACATTTGTTTCTTTTGAATTTATTGGATCCAAATGTTTATCGGAGTGATTTTCATTACTCGACAAACTACTTTTAAAACAAATTGCTCTGTTATGCTTCCCACCGCAAGAACACCTTTGTTTTGATTCACAAAATTTAATTACATGCTTAGGTTTAAGGCAGAGAAAACAACGACTTAGTGATTTCAAAATCCCTCTCTTTTTTTCAACATTAAATGTACTACAGAATTCCGATTTGTGACTTTGATTGCAAAAAAGGCAACAATTTGATGTTTTCTCATTTGTTACTGTAGTTATTAACTCATGTGTACTTGCAAAATCCCGTTTAGGGGATTTTACAATTCTTTGTTTATTATTTTCAACCATTTTAGGTTTCGAGAAAGAAAAAGAACGCTCACGACTTTTAATTTCAATTTGAAGAAAATCTAACAGCTTGTTTATATCAAAGGTTGGAGATTCTTTTGTGTTCTGTCTATTATATTCTAAAGTTAAATCAGGTGGAAGTAATTTCAAAATTACAGGAATTAGCATGGAGCTGTATGACTGTGGTTCGAACCCCAATGTTGTCAATGATCGGACATTAATTTCAACATCGTCATGTAATCTTTTCAATTTCGAAATATCAGTAGATTTGTAAACAGGATTTAAATTCAGTAACTTATTCATGTGGAAGTTTATTATAACATGACGGTTTCCATAGCGGCTCTCGAGAATATTCAATGCAACGTCATAGTTTGACTCTAAAATTTCTAAACCTTCTATAGAGTTCAGAGCTGAGCCACCCAGATAACTTCTCAAATAATTAAATTTTTCAACTTTTGATAATGAAACGTTGTCATTTACAGACACTTTAAAGATATTCCAAAAATTAGTAAATTGCGTGTAATCTCCGTAAAATTTTTGTATTTGTAATTTAGGTAATTTCACTATCTTATTTGTATTGGTGGGGGAGGACCCCGAACTTTCCGAGTTATCACTAACATTGTCTACAATACTAATCTTTCTATTTAATTTTAATTTCTTTTTAGCTCGAAAAATGGTAAGCGACACTTTGTCAGAATATTCGAATGTTTTCATTATTTCAGAGTCGAACTCAGCCACAGACAATAACGGTTGGATTTTTTCATCAATACTTTTTATTTCGTCTGACTTTAGAGTTAATTCATGAAGGGATTCTTCTAATGAATAAAAATCCACAGGATCCTTAGTTAAAATAGAATCGATGTCGTTTGTCAATTTCGTAATACTAGAACGTAAAATTGTTCTTGTTTTCTTTAATTTTTCAATATCACTCATTTCTAATACCTTCGAATAAACCAAGAATCTTGCAATCAATTTTCAGAACACAAACTTGAGATAAGCATAAATCAAAACAAAGCTTACCTTGGCCGTCTTCACATTAAAAAAAAATTATTCCAAAGTGATAAATAATAGAAACGAAGGTAAATCTTGAGATCAAACAAATTTGTTCTTGAATTCGAACACTCATTTTCTTCCTCGGAACAAGCAGCTTTTAAAACAAATAATCACAATTCCGTCGGCCAGATGCGCCATGAAAAAAAAAATAATAAAACGAAGCAAAAATACACTTCTTCAAGCTGGGGGTTCCGAAGTCGACGTATTTCCAAATTCCAAATCAAGAACAGTCAAAAATTCAAATGTTTTTGCATCGTTTTATTTATTTTTTTTTCCTTCACACAGTTCGCTGGTTTAAAATCCAAAGTTCGTTTAGATCCAAAACTTAGAATGCATACACCTGATGATAGGTCTAGATTAAAATCTTCGTAGTTACCGTCTTCAATTTTAGGTTGTTCTTCAGAGCCTAAGTTCACTTGTACCATATTAAATTCATAATTTGTCAGTTTCTGTAGATCTTCACGTATTTTTTGCAAAATGGGTATCCAAGAGTAAACAGAGACTGTCGCTCCAGGTAAACTGTAATTGATTCCTTCATCAGCAAAAGTAATTACTTTAAGGGTCGAGGAAATTTTCTTTTCACTACTTTGCAGGGGTAATTGAAACAATTCTTGCTGTAGCACATCAACATCACTTTCAGTATAAAACTCGGGGGAAATTTCCTTTTCAATACTTTTCAGAGGCTTTACATCTAAAGGCAATTGTATTATTTCTTGCAGCAACACATCAGCATCACTTTGAATATAAAACTTGGGAGTGTATTCAATGTTAAAGTTATTTTCGATCGATTCAAGTAAAGACATTTTTGAAACTCGGCGAAAAATCAATTAAAACACACGTCTTAAGTATAGGCGCACACAGTGTAAAGGGAGTCTCCAAACACACACCTGGCCACTTTATCTAACTAAAATGTCTCTATACTGGTTCTTACAAAAAATCACGTGATTACCCAAGCGCCCTCTACCTTAAAACTTTCTCAACCCTGTAGATATTGCATCATCTAACTTGTATTAGCCTGTAGTTTAGAGAGAGTTACCCCTAAATGTAAATAGCACATCCTACCAACAAACCTACCGGATATTGAATCAACATAGATTTGCACACGTCACAATCAGGTGTCTTCTGCGCATGTCACTTCCTTATCTCTTATCTGATCTGTGATACCTGATAAGAGAAAACCATTTGCCGTTAAATTTGTAGAGTTTGTAGGTTGGGTGTAGGTAAACTGTCCTGCAAGGGATACATAAGAATTCTTTAGCCGAGCAAACAGATGTTTTGTCCGCATGCAACAAGAGTGTTGTCCGGTATTTTTCAGGTATTGTAATTGCTTATATTTTTTCTGATATATGTTGTGATTAGCTATCTTTTAGAGTAATAAGTTTAATTTATTAGCAAGTTTTCATTAATAATTTTAGTTTATTATTGTAAAAATTTTTTAAACAATAATTTTAGTTTATGAATTTATTAAAAGGATGTCTATAAAAAAAACTGAGTGTAAAAATTTTGATGTGTTTAATTTATTAGCAAGTTTTCATTAATAATTTTAGGTTGACTTTATTAAATAAAAAGTTTAGTTTATTATTGTAAAAATTGTTTTAAACAATAATTTTAGTTTATGAATTTATTAAAAGGATGTCTACATGTTTGTAAAATTTAAGTATATAAAAAAAAATTGAGTGCCATTCATCACAAGTAAAGAATCTTAACCCTGTTTTTCATATTAGAATAATCATAATGTATTTAATACGTGTTCAATAGATATCCTATACAAAATTCCAATGCATTTGTTAAAATTAGATCCTGTTTTTCAATAGTAAATACCTATTTTATACGTGAATACTGATTCATATGCAATGCCTATAATTTATTGCTGTTATTTATCAAAACTTAACAAAAATAATTTGCTTTAGTATAATGATCTTTGCTAATTGTTTCACAGAAATTAATTTAATGATTCATTATTTTCCTAACTATGTAAAATATATTAATCGTTGTAGCTTAACTTTGACTTTTTAATTTAGGATATAATGCCGATGTTAACATGTAATCATCTTCATCCATAAGTCCCCATTTTTGAACGTAGAATGAAACACGTGTCCCCACAATTCTGTATTCCCCTAGCACCCACCCTGGTTTTATCTTATCGACAAACTTGCCCACTGTTATTTAACCGACTCTGTAGGGCCTCAAGGCACTTTCTTATCTCTCTCAATTTCTTATCAGTAATGTGTTGAATGAGTTTGCAGTATCGCGTGCACGTGGTTGTTTTTATACTGTGGATATATTTGTGAATTATTTAAGTATTATTATTATTATTATTATTATTTCGCGTGTACAAATACAGGGCAATTTTTTATCATTGTATCATTTTAGTTACATATAGTAGGAGGATACCGTAATTCTAATTTGATTTGCCTGATTACCTCTTACTTCTTAATTTTTTCAAATTGCTTTAATTGAAAATAATTATGTGGTTCTTATAGTTTGGTAATTATATTTTCCACTTTTGTAATTGTAATTTTAAGTATGATTTTTTTATTGTTAATCCATGTTTTTCTGTATTTTGGTGTTTTGCAAAATTTTAAGTTGGTAATCCAGTGTAATTAATAGCAATAGGCATTATCGGTAGAAGTACTTTAAGCAGTTTGTATACGAAAACTGGGGTTTGAGGGCTTTCTCCTAATAGAAAATAAGGCATGTATGGTATCTGTATTTCAGTAAATTCTAATTAAGATTAAATTTTCGCTTGCTAACTAATTTCATCCTACATAAAATAATATTGTGAATCTGATAAATTGTTATAAGAAAAAAGTACTTTTAAAGCGTTTAATATCTTCAAATGCGTTATTTTGATTTTAGTGTCAAAATAATATACCTATTTCAGCATATGAGGATAAAAAGAATTAATGAACATGTGCTAGTTGGACCGGGAAGTAGGGTTAATGTATTTTAAATCATTACTCTATTTTCCGGACTTGCTAGCCGTATAGATGTTGGTGCAAGCCGAGAGACTAGAAGATTTAGTACGATGTCCCTTCACATAAGTAAAAACCTTGTATTTTTTAGTTCAAGTAATGATAATTCTTTGCGATTAAAACTATCATTTTATCTAAGTAGTTGAAAGATATTTTATGTACATGCGATATAAAACTGTGCATGCAATATACTAAAACGAATCTTCAATTTTTATCTTCAATAGTTCAACTTTCTAACAATAGTATTATTATCTAATCTAAAAGTTTGTGCTAGTTAAACTCACCTTTCTATAAAATATGTTAAGTGCATAGATAAAATACCCCTCAAAAAGTTGATTCATGTATAAAATTATGCTTTCATAGTCAAACTGAAATTAGTGTTGCACATAAACAATCTAACTCGTATCGTATTGAAATTCTATAAATTAAGTTATACTACTTGTGATATACAGTAAAAGAGTTTTGTAGGATTACTAAAAATGTAATTTTTTCTCTAATTAATCTATAGAAAATATAAACTAGTATAATCGCTGCCTAAAATTTATCAAAAATGTGTTGGTAAGAAAAAATGTTTAGATAAATCCTTTGAGTATTCATACATTTCGTATACAAAAACTTTGTATGGGTATCCTAAACCTTACTTTAATATTCTAGTAAACTTACTTATTAAATATAGACTATAGAAAAAATTAGCTAAAAATTAAAACACTTGATTAATTTTTTTTTTCCTTGATAAATTAAAAACACTTGATTAAAATTTTTTCTCCCTTAAAGTCCCTTAATGTCCCTTAAAAAGTCCCTTATTTTTCATTAGAGAATGCATCACAATCTCAAAAAATTTTCCAAGTCCCCTTATTTGAAAAATATCTTAATGTCTGAAAACATTACAAGTCTCCTTATTTTAAAAATATCTTAATGTCTGAAAAAATTACAAGTCCCCTTATTTGAAAAAAAATTCTTATCAATCCTTCCAACATCCGGTCAACTTCCTCTCTCAACATCCGCTCCGACCACGCCCCCCCTCTCTCTCTCTCGACCCAGGGAAAGCACTTGTGCGGCGTACCGCAGAATTAACATGGTACCGCATGTGCAGAACAGTCGTTGTTGTTGTTGTTGTTGGAACATGTATTCGGATTTGTGTGCTTGTTCACGAGGGACCGCTTATAAATCCACGTCAAAGAAAGGACAAACACAAGGGGGGGTCAAATGCCTTGGGGGAGGACTTTTCTGGGTATCTAGCGCGTATTCACGTTACATCTGGAGAAAACCGCCCAAAACTCCAGACCGCTAGACCGACGGCCCCGCGAGAGGACAGAACCCTGTTCCTCCACTTGAGCCATCTCCCAATGTCAGTGGCTTGAACCACTGTGCTACACATTGGTGTGCAGAACAGTCCTTTTTCTACTACTATTATATATCACAGCAGTCCACGGGGATGAAACTTTGCACACTGGACCAGGCGCTTGCTAGGAAACATGGCTACAGGTTTACCATACAGCTTTGCTGCCGGCATGTAGCAACAGTCGGGAAGATGACGTCATTAAAAGGCAGTAGGCAAACATCCGACTTTTAAGTGAGAGGTTAAGTCGAATCACTAGCCGATCACCAGCCAAAATTCCAGTCTTGCCTGTAGGGCTCCAGGCACTACATCACTCCCCTCCGTAGACTGTAAGGTAGACTAAGCTTGGAATCGAATAACTCGACGAACTTCTCTGCCCGATCTTGTCACTGTAGGTGGAACGGAAGCATCAAGTGACGAATCTATCGTGCTTTCCGGAAGCGTGAAAACAATCACTCATAGATACAGAGCACTGGGCGCCTTGGCGAAAAGCGAACGCCGCTGTGGATAAGCCGATCTGGATTTACGACGCACGTTAGGGTGGATCAGATATCTTGGCTTTAGTTTTTGATCGTCTTCGTTACGTTTTATGCGGTGATGGATAGGTTTTGTGTTTAAATAGTGTAAATAAATATAAATAATAAAAATAAAATACAAAGAATTAATTATGCAGTGCTTTTTCATATAATTAAAGAATTAGCTACATATAGCTTTTATTTAAGATTATTTCATTTGTGTCTACAGTATTTGTTAAAAGAAACTGTTTTGTAACTAAAAATCATTGTTAATAGTTTGATTATTCGGTCCATTAATAAAATATTTTTTACTATTTTTTTTTTTAAGTTTATATTTTAGTTTTATGTATAATTCAAATGAATGGTAACATGCACGTATAAATATTGAGGGAAGTGAGAGAATACAAAAGTATATTATATAAATACTTTAAAGTAGAATCTTGTTTATCCAAAGTAATTGGGACCGACTGCTTTTGGATCATCAAAAATGCCACAATTTTGATATTATGCACAATTCCGTAGCTTATTTTTTATTATGATTAAAAGTAATTTATAAAAAGTTAAGTTAAGCAGAATAGAGAAATAAGAATAAGTTAGTACACTTTTAGTATGATTTTAGTTATGCTAAGTTTAAATTTTCAAATGACTTTTACATTGAAGAGGTAGTTTCACAAAGGTATGAAGTAAGACAAATGGCAAAATATGTATTTCCCCTTCTTATCCCCTGAATAAATCCCAGAAAGAGCTAAGAGTGCAAAGATAGAAAATATGTATTTATAAATTATACAAATATTAGCAACAAAAGTGTTTTATGAGATTTCAAATAAAAAAATTGTAGCTATATATCAGACCAACGTTCATATGCCAGATATTGAAAGACCGTATAAATTAAACGCTTTAAGGAAAAGTCATTGTTAAAAAAAAGAAAAAAGAATTATAAACAAGAATATCCAAGCTTCATCATAGGTAGAATGCATCAGTTCTGCTAAATTAATAAATATATAAGCAAAACATCTTTATTTACAGCATAAACATATTTAAATTAGCAGGATTTACAAAATGAGATACAACAAAGGCACAGCTGCAATAATTCATAATATATTGATTGTCAGACCAGAATAAAGCACCAAAACGTCTTTAAAAAATGAAAGAAATTGAAAATATCATCTTTAGCACTCATTAGGAAGTACTTATAAAATAATCCTTTTAAAAAGATCAAAATATAGCTGCATTTCAATTTTTTGGCTAAACGCAAAAGGCCTACACTGTCCATATAAATTAGGTGCTATACGCTAAAGAAATATAAATCCTGGGTATGAAAACAAACTTTAATGAGTATTAATGTTGGCCTCTAATGTCTAAAAATATAGATAAAAAAGAAAAAACATTTAAAAATGCAACTATTTATATTTTTGATAAAAAAAAGAAATGCCTACTCATTTTACCCTACGAATATAGAAATACTTTTATAAAGTCAAATTCATGATATATGTATCTACATATATATCGTAGGTATTCAAACATAATACACCTCTGAACTATTATCAAGAAATTGATTTCAAAGAATTATTTTTCTATTCACGAGGCATTGTATATTTTAACATATAGTCAGTTCTCCTTATTATGTATCTATATATACAGAAAGAAAAAAAAAGTATAAAAAACTAGACATTATAATTAACACTCTAAGAATTGAAAATATATGGGTATTTATATAAATATATATAAATAATATAAATTGTGAGTGTGTGTGTGTGTGTGTGTGTGTATATGTATGTATACAAACGCATCTGTAAAAATTTAGCAGCTTTTACCTATATATTACTGTCAGAGATAATAATAGGACTACTATTATAATAATATATTATTTATATAATAATAGGTGGATTATACGAGTGAGAACACTCCTTTATATTGATAATCTGTGTTTAGCATTTTGAAGTTATTAATGGAAAAAAGAGACATAAAAAGGGCTAAACTGAAACTATTAGCTAAAACTTATGCATTTTAGTGTACGTTGGTGATACACTTTAGATCGCAACAAGTTCTATCCCCCTTCTCTTCTCAATTTTAAATACTGAACATTCATTAAAATTCAGCAAACAGCATTCTTTTTTTTATTTATTAATTAAAAATTCAGAGCGTGAAATATGCTTATAGAGTTGCACTTAAAATCTGACTGAAATCGTCTCTGACTATAGTTATTATATATATTTATATATAAATATATATATATATATATATATATATATATACATTTATATATATATATATATATATATATATATATATATATATATATATATACATTTAGAGATGTGTACATAGTGTCTAATTAAATGTACTTGTATTAGCTTGTAAATTATTGATTAAATGAAATATTTCACAACGCATATTGTTAAGAGAATGAAATACCTATTAATAAAAAATGAAAATATATAGTTTCAACTGATCCTTCAAAACATTTTAGGTTTCATATATACTCCTCGCGCGTGCATCATAATTTCATTTTCATTCATTTATTAAGCAGTTTTAGTCATAGGTATTTGAAAATTAAAATGTGTAATAGCAAGCATCAATAACACTCTCCACTGAGAGGAATTTATTTCAATAACTTATTCTGCATTATATTTTTAAATCCGCAAAAATATCTGTCTTTTAAAGCTTCTATGCTGTTCATACAGGCGAAGACTATCATCTTTCTCCCTCGCTCAGTATCTAACGAGGTAACTGTACAATTTCCCCGCTGCCTGTAGAAACAGGTTTATCCTTCCCTCCAGAGCGCAGCGCGTGTCTTGGCGCCAAATGCTCTGTACCCATTAGTGTTTGTTTACACGCTTTCGGGAACGGGTTCCGGGTCGACAAAAGCTGGCTTCAATCGGTCTATGGTCACCGTCTGACTTTTGACATTGACTTCAAGAGTGAAAACTTTATCAGTCCTTGAAAGAACTTTGTAGGGGCCATCATACGGCTGCTCGAGTGGTCGACGCACTTTATCAACTCGTAAAAAAAACATATTCCGTTGTGGAAAGATCTTTACTGACGAAGGTAGCTGCTGTCGAGTGATGAGTTGTGGGGACAGGACACAATTTTACCATCTGTTGTTTGAGGATCTGCACAAACATAGGCTGACTCACAGTTTGCTTGGCATTGTCTAAGAACTGTCCCGGCAACCGCAAGGTTTGACCATATACCATCTCGACAGGAGAGGCACCGATGTCTTCCTTGATACAGCAGCGAATGCCCAACAGAACTAGTGGCAGCGCCTCCAGCCAGTACTCTTCGGAGTGAGACATCAAACCGCTCTTCAGCTGACGATGAAACCTCTCGACGATTCCATTGGACTGTGGATGGTATGCTGTGATTCGTGTAAGCTCCATTCCTAGCATTTTAGAAAGTGAAAAGAAAAGATTACTTTGGAAGTTTGTGCCACGGTCGGTTGTTACAACTTCAGGTAAACCGAATCGTGCTACCCAACCGGCAAGAAAAGTTCTGGCGGCAGTTTCAGCTGACTGGTTGTCCATAGGAAAAGCCTCTATCCACCTAGAAAAACGATCAATACAAGTTAATAAATGTGACTTTCCTTTCACTGTCGGAAGAGGTCCCACGATGTCTATGTGCACACGTGAAAAACGACTGTGGGGCAAAGAAAACTGTCCCAATGCTGATTTCGTGTGTTTCAAAACTTGAAATTTCTGACACGGTATGCAGGACTTGCGCCATCTAGTACATTCCTTTCTCGTGTCTTTCCACACATAACGTTGCTGAAGCAACTTGAAAGTGGCCTTTATTCCAGGATGAGAAAGTCCATGCACAGAATCAAATACTCTCTTCTGAAACGTCTTGGGCACATAGGGACGAACTTCACCAGTGGACGTGTCACAGTATAGTGGTTTGTCCGCAGGACCAAATTGTAAAGTCTTTAGCTTGAGGTCAGTCTCCGATTCCAACAATGAACGCAATCCCTCATCTGTAGCCTGATCAGAAGCCATAGCGTTATAATCAATTGGGACGGAGGAATCGATTTGAGAGATGCGAGACAGTGCATCTGCTACTACATTTTCTTTGCCTGAAATGTGCCTCATATCCGTTGTGTACTGTGAAATAAACTCAAGGTGACGGATTTGTCGGGGTGAAAAGTTATCGTGTTTCTGTAAAAAAGCAAATGTCAGTGGTTTGTGATCTGTAAAAATAATACTTTCACGACCCTCTAACATATGTTTAAAGTGTTTAACAGAAAGGTAAACTGCTAAAAGTTCACGATCAAAAGTGCTATAGTTTTTCTCAGCATGTGTAAATTTTCTGGAAAAGAATCCAAGCGGTTCTATTTCGCCGCCAGTGTGCTGATGAAACACTGATCCGGCACCAACATCCGACGCGTCTACCATGAGAGACAATCTAGCATCCGGAGCCGGAAAAGCTAGCACAGTAGCATTAGCTATCAAAGTTTTACACGATTCGAAGGCTGCTCGCGAAATGCGAGTCCACTCGAGTGGGGACTTGTCATTTTTGGTTCTACCTGCTACGAGTTCTTGTAAGCATGCTGTCACGTTGACACAACGTGCATATTTTTTAATGAAAAATTATTAATACAAATCCTAATTAATATTGTCTAAATTTAAACTAATAATCTATTCTAAATTTAATTTAAAAGTTTTTAACAATAACTATCTTTTAAGGCTTTCAATTTTCCTCTTAGCCTTCTCAATTACAGCGCATTAACGTACTTCTAAAGCATTTCCCTCTTATCAGCTGCTTTGAAATAAAATAACAGTTGACGACAGTTTTCTCTCCTGCTAAAAGAATAATCATAACAACACCACTTCCTCGCATATGTATTCTCTGCTCCGCTGAAACAGATGTGTTTGCGGTTTTCCTCTGCTGCGCAAGAAGCATATTGCTCAAAAAACACCTGCTAAAATTTGTTCTAGAAAGTTCGAGCTCCCTTTTTCTATAGCAATAGTCTAACGGTCATTCTTAAGCAGTTGGAGAGTAATTTTCGGAGGGGGCAAGCCACTCACTTCATGTGAGGAGGCTTTTGCCCACCGACACGTAATATATACCGCGTTCTTATACCGCGGGATTCGCATCTACGCCGATCACTTTATGGTGACAGAGGCGTTCACCCACCGAGGTACCAGGCCGCTTTAGCACGCTGTAATTTTCTTATGAACATGCTCCCCTCAAGTTCCTATGCTGTATAAATGTGCATTGTTTTCAATTGTTATAATCCAGAAGCCCTAATTTTACGAAGGTCTAAATAAAAGTATGTGTAAAAAAAAATGCTTCAAGTGAGTTTTCGTCATTTCAGTGAAATTTGTTCTTTAGCGTAATACATGTGAACTCTGATGGAAGTTTCATATGTGTCGTTTTCGTTTGTGACGAAAACTAATCCTGCCTGCAAAAGAATAGATCTCGTTAATCGACACATGAGTGCGTCTCAAAGTGTGCAGTGAAATCTTCATGTTATTGTGATTTTCAAATTAATTTTTTAAATGCCAAAAATTTATCGGATGACTACGTGTCCCATCATCTTGTCGAATTTATGCTGTCGTCGTTCCGAGGCACTACATTTCGTATTTACCGTAAATGTAAGTAACTACCTCTGGTTCTCAGCAACGCAATGCGTCAAGATTTCGCCTGACATATATAAAAATAAATACTTCCGAAGTACGACAAGACACATGCCTGAACCTGAGAAGCACCCTTCAAAAATCTATGGTAAAAATTCAGTGTAGCTAAAAATAGTCTCAGCTCCTGAGCAGTTTGAGGCCGAGGATAATCTGTTAAAGTTTTAACTTTTTCGGGCAAGGGTGAAATTCCCTTAGCAGAAATTAAAAATCCTAAGAAATTCAGTTCAGTTTTTCCAAACAAATATTTGTTAACATTTAACACTATTCCGTGTTTCTGAAGCCGCTGAAACACAGTTTCCAAATCTTTCTTATGAGTTTGTTCATCGGTTGACGCTACCAGTATGTCGTCAACATACGCATAGCAACAATCTAATCCTCGAAGTACATTATCTATAAATCTTTGGAATGATTGTGATGCGTTGCGCAACCCAAAGGTCATAAAAACATACTCGAATAAGCCGATTGGAGTTGTGACAGCGGTTTTCTGAACGTCTGCGGGATCAACCGGAATCTGGTGATACGCTTTGACTAGGTCCAACTTTGAAAAAATAGTCTTGCCCCTTAACCCCAGAGTAAAGTCGTGAATGTGTGGCAAAGGATATCTATCGGGAATGGTAACTGCATTCAGCCGACGAAAATCACCACAGATTCTCCAGGATCCATCTTTCTTTGGTACTAAATGGATCGGACTGGATCACGGACTTTTTGAAGGTCTAATTATGCCTTGGTCTAACAAGAGTTTAAACTCTTTACCAAGAAATGCCAATTTTTCAGGGGTTAGTCTTCTGGGTCTAGCAAATACAGGAGGGCCTTTTGTTTCAATACAATGCGTAATTGGAATTTTTGTTTTAGCTGTTTGAGTATTTAAATTGTTGGAAAACAAATCGGGGTATGTTAAAAGTATTGTATGATATACCGATTCACCAGATATTGGAATTAAACTAGACCCATTGACGTTCGAAATTGAACCTTGAATTTGTGTTGATGTAGCATTGTCTATTAAAAGTTTATTTTTAAAGTCAATTAAAAGTTCATAATGTTCTAAGAAATCTATATCAAGTATTGTTTGTGAAACATCTGCAACTATGAAAGTCCATGAACACTGCTCATTCAAACCAAAGTCCAAAGACAACTTAACTGTACCGTACGTGGGTATCACAGAACAGTTTGCAGCATGAAGTGATAAACGTTTTTGCGTGCAGTTTGTTAGTTTCCATGGATAGCAACTAACGACAGCTCCAGAATCGACCAAATATTTAATATTGGTTTTACGATCTGTAATAAAGAGTCGGCTAGATACATGACACCGGTCTGTCGCCGACGAAACAGCCGTCTGAGTCAGTTTTCCGACCAACTGCATGGTTTATTACACTTTGTTGCTTTATAAGCAAAACGAGTATGATACCTGCACAGTTTGTTAGTTAAAGTTTTTGACTTCTCATTTAATCTGCTCACCGAATTTGCACGCTTGTTCCGATCAATCCTCGAATTATGGGAGCGGTTTGAACCAGCAAGACTTAACTAAACGCTTTAGTTCCTCAATTTCAGTTTTAAGAGCAACTATCTCGCTGTTATCATTTACCGCATCCGCTGCGTTAATTGAGGGACCAGAAACTTCGTAAATCTTGTCGGCTATTTGAGCTAAGCCAGACAAGTTTTCAGTACTAGCATACAAGATCTGTTGCATGTTATTCGGGAGTCTTTGCAGCCAGAGAGATTAACATATTTTCTTCTAGTTTATCAGAAGCTAAGGCTCGCATTTCATCCAACAAATGCGAAGGGCGCTTATCGCCAAGTTGTAAATCTCTAAATAATAGATTGAAATTGGCAGTGTCGGACTGAGCAAAGTGTTTGAGTATGCGATGTTTTAAAGTTTCATACATGTTTTCGGTCGGGGGATTCTTAATCATGTCCTTCACACATGTTAAAGTTTTGGTATCCAGTGAAGACACAACCGAATGAAATTTCGTAGAATCAACAGAAATTCCAGCGACAACAAACTGGGACTCAATTTGAATAAACCACAGTTCAGGGTCAGCTTCCCAAAAAGTTGGAGCTTTAAAAGCTACGCGAGACACCTCTAACCCAGCCGAAACTGTATCGTCCTGCTTTCCGTTAACAGACATTCCGAAATTTTTAAAAGCTATGGCAACTGATCAGAGGGAAGGGGTTCAAAGCGCGATCAAGAGACAATGACGTAAAGTCATCCAGCACCAGAGATCGGCAAGACTTCCACACTTCAGTCTAAACTTCCAGAACAGTCTTCACTTAACAGGAACATCTTCAGGTGATTAAATCACGTCCGGGTCACCAATGTAGAGATGGGCGAGCAGGGGACGACCAGCTTACTCCCTCATCGTACCATCAATACTTTAACCCATTTGTGCCTGGATATTTTTGCGACTTTCTTCGATTTTTACTAACAGAAATAATAGATAAATTTCTGATGTCAACTTCTTGAACAACGGATGATTTCTTTTAAAATCATTATGCATAAAAATCGAAATATCAACATCCTACTGGGTCATGTTAAAATATTTTGTAGAGTTGAGGCTCAATACTCCTGAATAAAGGCTGGGAAAAATAAATAACATTTTCGACTAATAGCGAAAATGCCGTCCCAAAAAAGGGACGCTAGGCATAAATGGGTTAAAATGATTCTGACTCCATTTAAACGATTAAAAACATAATTTATTAATATAACAATTTAAAACATATTAATATTAAACTTAACATGTTAGTTACAAAATAATATTCCTAGGCTTTAACAAAAACTGCCGAAGCAGATCTGTATTTCCGCCGCACGGCTGCACTGAGTAGGATTATATATCACAGCAGTCCACGGGGATGAAACTTTGCACACTGGACCAGGCGCTTGCTAGGAAAAATGGCTAAAGGTTTACCATACAGCTTTGCTGCCGGCATGTAGCGACAGTCGGGAAGATGATGTCACTAAAAGGCAGTAGGCAAACATCCGACTTTTAAGTGAGAGGTCAAGTCGAATCACTGGCCGATCATCAGCCAAAATTCCAGTCTTGCCTGTAGGGCTCCAGGCACTACAACCCCTTAAAAAGCCCTCCGCCCAAGGCAACCTTCCCGTTAGGTAAATAGCCGTGTAGCTGTGCCTTAACCACAATAAAAATATATAAATGTAATACTTTAATAATACTTATAAATATAATACTACTTATCTATAAATCAATTTTTATCATAAAAATTTTTAGATTTTTCACTTTTCTAAATGTAGTTACTATAGGGATCTTAGTATTCTAATGACTTCTGAAGATTAACTTTTTCATTCCGATTCTTTTGAACTCTGATATTCGTCTTCACTTAGAATAACTTTTTTTTTCTTTTTTTTTTTCTTTTTTTTTTTTTTTGAGAGAGAGAGGGGGGGGGGACCACCATCGGACCCCTCTGGAAGAAGAAGTTGTAGGGTCTCACTGTTATACGGCTTGTTCTTTTTCCTTGGCATTTGTCTAGAGCAGCTAAAAGGACACTGCTTAAAAGAAGCCTCCTTGCAAACCCATAAAATCTCATTCCAAGCTGGAGGAGAAAGTAATTTATTTCAAGTCAGCACTTCAAAATGACTTAAAGACCAAGCACGTGTTTCTGTTTACACACTCACACTTCCATGACCCGAAGTCACAGTTGCCAACCTTTGAGAACCAAAAATGGGGAGTTTTTGCTTTGGACACAATTTACGACATAAATGGAAAACTAAGCTGTAAATAGATGGGACTATTTACAGGACTGAGAAAGGGCAATTTTGGAATATGTAGAAATTTTCTTCTTATAGCAAATTTACATCAGAAAAATAAGAAATTACATACTGAATTTAAAATACTGATGTGAAATCTTAACTGAAATTAAATTTTATATACCTTTATCCAAACACTTGCACATAATTTATAGTTTATGAGAAATACAAGCGCGTGTTTGTATCCCTTTTGCGATCACCCGTCGAAAAATTATCGAAAAAAATAAAAATGGCGCTATATAAATAATTTTCTTTTATTAAAATGGTGGATGTTGGGGGAACATTTTTTTCTTGGAATAGACACTCAATACTGTAATAATTACGATTATAGTTGAAATTAGGCGCGACAAGCCGCGACACCCCTTCAAAAAGCTTTTTGAAATGTGGATTTTTGAAAAAAAATTAGAAAAAAAAAAGTTTACAATTTTTTTTAATAAAGTCATATTATTTTTTCAAGCTAATAGACACATATAATTAAAATACATATATTTTACTACAATTACACTAAGAATGAAACCAGTAACTTAATTTAAAGAGCCCGTAAAAAATGCAAGACGAAGTAATAGAAAACGCTGAAATCTCTTGCCGTAAATAAAGAAACTTGCTTTTAAAACGAGTGTTGCATCTTTTGGATATGAATTATGGTCGAAAAACATGTATCTCATGATGCATCAGCTACTAGGCTATCCAAAAACATATATATTACTGTTTTTAAACAAATTTAAAATTTTCGCTTTTTGGCCAGGATTTTGATACGAATACTCCACTGTGCGGCCTTTAATTGCTGGGTGTTGTGTGCTCGGAGGCGAATTCGTGCCGCCACAGAAGTTTCAATGATCTTTAGGGATCGACCGATACCACATTTTCGCCGATGACCGATACCGATACTTTACCTATAAATTCATTTTCAGAAATAGCCGATACCGATACTTTTAAGTTATGGTATCGGCCGATACCGATACTTAACCCATACCGATACTTTACATAATTTAATGTCATTTAAACCCACATCTGTTGGGCATTTTTTTAACGAGAGTGTAGTTCTCGTTAAAATGAATAACAGAATGATGAAATTTGATCCCAGTAGAAAGCATTAAAAAGAAAAAGCAGTGGATACATTTTGAAATGTGAATTTACAGTAGTTCTAGTCTTTCTTTTCTATTCAAATCATGCCGACGAATGGCCGAATTTATAAAAAGTTGAGCACTGGGAAGCGTCTTAGTGTGCAGGTTCGGAATTCTTTCTCCTCGCGTGGCTGTCGATCTAGCGGTCTAGAGTTTTAGGCGATTTTCTCCAGATGTTAAGTGAATATGCGTTAGACTCCCTTAAAAAGTCCTCCGCCCAAGCCCCCCCCCTTTAGGTAGATGCCCCTCATTTAGGCTTGACAGAACACAAACACGGGGGGTGGGAGTTAAAGGGGTATAAGATAAACCATTTCATTTCCAGTGCCGGCTGGTGCAAATATTTAAATCAATTTTTCTTAACCTCTATTTTGTCGCCTAATTGTTGCTATGAGCCAGATAAAAGGTTTCCATATTAGACACAAAACAGCTTCCTGCTTGCTCTTACTATATGTGTCTTTCTTGCAATTTTTATTTAGATTTTCTAATTAGAATTCTTTCACACATGAAAATATTTCTTAGATTACTTAAACTGCATTAAATTGTGATAATGTATAAACTGTACAGTGTTATGTAAGTACATATGTATTTAGATATTGTTCATTAAATATGTGTAAATTCTTCCCTTAAAATGCATAAGTTCACATTAATTATTGGTTTTATTTATCTGCTCCAATTATTTAACCACTAAGTGAATTATTAAATGTTTTAGCAAGATTTCTGTTTAATATGAACTCATATGATCATTTTTAAGTTCTTTTTGAAAATCTGAATTCTTTCACAGGGATTCTCTGGACAGGGTTAAGTCACAATTAATCCGGAAGGATCCATGTATTTGATCTTTTCCGTACGAAGAACAGGTACACACCGATTAGTCCTGTGTTTTCCTTACATATAAACCAAATAATATTCACAAGAAATATGTTTTTTACGCCAAAATTTGAAATAAACTAAATAATTATTAGTATTACTAATTATACTAATACAGCTTTAACTTTTTAAATTAACAATATAAATAATTATTAGATATTCATAATTATTACACTTCTCAAAACAGAATGATACACAAATCCTACGTTCTCTCATTAATCTGATAGATAATAAAATCATTAAGTGTTTGATAATTCGTACTTTTGATATTTTGTAATGTTTTAAAAATGAATCATTAACATCTGGACCAACATAATTAAAGACACGGGAGTCGTCAGTTTTCAAGTCACTGCCAAAAAGTTAACTTCTTTGCGACACAAAAAAAGGAATAAATTGTTTTTACATATAGGTTTCGTTTATAATTTTAGCACCATTAATTTTGTCATTGAAACAGCTATAATATGAAACAAAATATTTTTGCTCGTTTTCAAGCTGCGCCTTGGAAGGTCTAAATAAAAGATGCTTTAAAATGACGAGATTAAATGAAGGTTAAAGAAAAATCCAAAAATGATAAACTAAATTCAATTTTCAAGTCTTAAGAAAAAGTTGCTACTTTATCCATATTTAATGAAATTGATCTTCAGTGTTCGGCGCGGTACGGTAAGCAAGGTCTGGGTGCCATCGTCGAAAGGGGGGGGGGGCATTTCGAACTAACACTGAGAAAATCTTGATCTAGAGCAGTGGTTCTCAAACTTGTTTGTCCTACTCTTCAAAAAATCTTCAACTAGATTTTTTTTTTCGCGACCCACTACTACATAACGATAACCAATATAAGTTATATAAAATAGTATAGTTTACTATATATATATAATACTAAAATTTAATTTTTCCCACCACATTCTCAAGTTCTATAAGCTAAATAGAAGCAAATTCCCCAAACGTATTTCGAAGGCCGAAATATTACACTTTAACACACATATGGACAACCGCCGGCCCGCGGAACATTTGAAAACTCCGTATAAACCATTCAATATCCCATATAAATCTCAATTATACGGCCCGCCACCTCGCTAAAATCCGCAGGTTTGGCCAACACCACCTAGATATACAATGCCTGAGAACAGAAACTTTCACGTCATCACTAGGTCCACTAAAATGACGTCATCATACATTTATTTTCACTAAGTAAAAGTATTCAAAGTTTGTGGTGAATTTACTCCCGCATAAAACATTTTAATGATTTAAGATACAAAATTTAGTTTTACGATAAATAGGAAATTTTAACTATCACTAATTGTGTAATATGATACAGAAATAGATCATAATAAATTATTTTTTATCAGACAGGTATTTTATTTTTTATCTTCAATTGAAAATACTTTCTAAAATTTGTAACATTCACCAGAAATTTTAAATAGTTTTACTTTGTGAAAGTAAAACTGTGAGGACGTCATTGTAGAAGACCTATTGATGACATAAAAGTTTCTGTTCTCAGGCCTTCTCTATCTAGGAGGTGTTGGTTTGGCCCGTGACTTCGCTAATATCCTAAAGTTTGGCCCACAACTTTTCAAAGGTTGCCCATACCTGCTTTAGCACTTTAAAGTTCGTCATTCCCTGAAATATCAAACGATGTCAGGGACCGTCTCCCTCATCAATTTTGATATCTATATCATACCCAAGCCGAATCAGATGTCCTTGCGCCAATTTTTTTAAATAAAAATTTAAAGCATGTCTCTTAAGCGTGAAATCTATATCAAGCGCTAGACACTCTCCAACGATATCAAAAGCCTATATATACAGTAGAATCTCCCTATAACGAAGACTCCTTACAACGAATTTTTCCCTATAACGAAATTTTTCATGGAAACGTAACTTTAAGGCTTAAATAACACTATAAACATTCTCTATATAACGAAGAGCTTATCTTCCCAAAGCGAATATTTCAGATATACCTTTGATTTTTTTTTGTTAGTTTTGAAGCAAATTTTAATTTTCGAAAAGAGCACTTAGTGGAAGAGTAACAGATGATAAAAAGGAGACCAGGAAAGAGAAACGGAATCCGATAATGAAGACACTTCAACAGCGCCCGATTATGGCCAACTGGGGGCAACGGGAATTGATAGATTTTGGGGCCCCAAACTATGAAATTTTTTTAACTTTTCATAAAATTTTGATATAAAAAAGAATATTGCAGAAAAAACATTTAAAATTGAGGGCCCTTTCAAGTCGGGGGCCCTGTGCAAAGTCCCGATTTCCCCATATAATAACAAGGCCCTGCGCTTCACGACCAAAACCACATCAAACTTTAATGCTTCAAACTTTCAAAACCATTAAAAAGAGGTTTCTAAATGGAATAAAATGTGCCTCACTCTATTTTCAGCGGACTTATAAAATGTGAATATTTTTATGAAAATTTAAAATCACAGAATGCAAAACAATGTAAAATAACGGAATTTTGAAGTAAAATAAACGTAAGTGCACTACATATTTTATTGTCTAAATTCGTGGATTGTCCTTACTTTTGAACATTTCATTTATACAATTGAAAAGTAAGAAACCGTAAGTTTAAGAAATTTATAATAAATACCAATTTATTTTTAATTGAAAGTCATAATTTAATACTTTTAAACATCGAATTAACTAAAAAGTTTGTAATATTTTCTGAAATAACTGCAAAAATCTCTAATCTCTGTACAACAAAATTTTTTCTATAGCGAATTTTTCAACTGGAACCGAGCGAGTTCGTTATAGGGAGATTCAATTGTGTCAACACAGTGAGAAAATAAACGTTTATAAAACTGAAGTAAAATTACAGCCTACCTCTCGACATTTGTTTTTTTGCAATTCTTGCAGAGAGCGTATTTAGTGTTGGGCACCAATTGAAAATAATTTAGAAGAATAGGCGACTGTCCTGTTAAACTGCCATCTAACGATTCTTCGTCCATAATTTCGACCACACTTGGTGATACGACATCCATTTAGCGATGGTTAGAATTAAAAAAGAAAAAAAAAACAGTTCGAAAACACTCTCACAAACAAATGTGCCAATGAAACGACGCCTCTCATCTCATTACCAAAATGAAGATTCTAGAATGGTGTTGCGCCTGCGTGGTTTTTTCTGAAAAGCGAAGTATCGGTTGAAAAGTATCGGTGAAAACGGATGAAAGCAACAGAAACCGATACTTTCCCGATACTTTTAGAATCGAAAGAACCGATACCGATACCTAAAAAAATTGGAGGTATCGGCGCCGATACTATCGGTCGATCCCTAATGATCTTATAATGAATTTTATTAAAATTTGTATAGATTCAAGTGCATTTGACATTTAAGTTACGTTATTTCGAGATGCGGATTATACACGATAAGCACCGTGGATTATATGTTTGTTTGCCAGAAAAGGACAGCTCACATCACTAAATGCGTCGTTTAGAACTACATACGTCCTTCCCGGAGCTTCACACCACAGTTTAGATCCTCATCAGAAGGTAAGGGACTTCTGAATATTGGCACCCCTCGGAAATTGCTAGCGACCACCGAGAGGACTTTCGGAACCCAGGATTTAACGTGCACTTATTCCGCATGTGCACAGTGGTTTTTAGTGGTACGTCGAAATCGAACCCGCAACCTTCCGGTTACGAGTCCAACGCCTTAACCACTGGGCTACCACAGCCCTTAAAAGGACATGCAACGTGGGGCTCGAACCCACGACTCCGCGATAAAGAGTATCGTGCTCAGAAATTACAGAAAAAAAATCTGCCGGTTGAGGCAAATACTGGTCACTAGAAGTCAAAGCTCGTTATGGAGGCAATTACAACAGGTGCTAGAAAAAACATTCGACAAAAATTATGTCTACACTCAGTTTATTTAATCTTCGTCCACCTAAAATAAATAACTTCAAATTCAATTTTTATTATATACCCAAATAGAATTTCATGCTCTTCTGGAAACGCACGGAAACTTTTCGCATTCGAACAATTTCGTTTTGTGTAAACATACCCTCTTATATCAAAGCTTCATGGCAGACGAAATTCCTTTTATTTATGAAAAAAAAAGAACTGTGTAATCTAGAAAAACTATTTTTTTTTCCCAATGCAGCAGGCGATTACAGACATTATCCTTACGCCCAGGGCCGCAACTAGGGGGGAGCAAACGGGGCACGTGCCCCGGGCGCAGTGCTAAGGGGGCGCCAAAATGAGTTGTGTTTCCATGAGAGCGGGGAATTTTATTTAAAAAAATAAAAAGAAACTAGACAGAATGAAGACTATTTTTCCTGGTTTTGTGACTTCGTCCAAGTGTCCTATCTGAAAAATCCTGTCTTGTCTCACCCCTTTAGAGACAAACAGTTTTTTGAAAGTGATATTCTGAAAGAGTTTTGACGCAAAGGAAAAATCCCCAGAAGACCCATCGGCTGGCAATGATTGATAACCTATATACCATAAGTTCCCAACGTGGGCAATAACGCCCCCTTGTGGGCGTTTGAGACTTTCAGGGGGGCGGTAAAAGACCCAGAGAAAATTAGGAGGCGTTGATATGGAACGGAGGGGCGTGGGAAGATTAACCAAATATAGTCTAAAAAATACTTAAAAATCACCCAGATAATTAATTTCTATCATGTGTGCGAAAATTCACATATTTCAATACGAGACTTCGCTGTTGAGAGAAAGAGATACCTCTCTAAAACTTTTATTTCTCTTTTTTAAATGAAGAAGAAATTCAGTAGAGTTTCAATTCCAACAATATTCTATCTATTATTAATTTTTTTTAATTTAATTCTTGTTTTCACGATGCATTGTACGCTCTTATTTCTCTGGAGTGGGAGGGGGGGGCGGTATTGAAATATTCACTAGAAAAGGGGGCGCCAGTTCAAAAAAGGTTGGGAACGTATGCTATATACGTATCAGTTGATGAAGGGTGGGTCTCAGACCACAAGCGACCGTCTACGCCTCTGTTTCAATGAGAGGAGAGGGTGCAAATATTTGTAGAAAAGAGCGTAATTCTGGTTTTAACTGTGGCACATCAGCCGCATTTTTAAATGGACGTGGAACAGTAAGACTAGATGGTCAGCAAGAATGCAAGCTGTGGAAGTGATTTATAAGTATTTTGATAGCATTAACGAAGTCCTGGAAGAATTAATATCCAATCCTCTCTCTCTACATCTGAAACAATGTCCGAGGCTAACTCTTTGAAAAAATGTATCAACAAATTTGAATTTATCGTTTTCACATGTTTTTGGTTTAACATTAAAAAAAAAGTGACCGCGTGAACCAATTTCTCCGAAGAGATGAAGCAGTCAGGCATATTCGAGGTCTTCTGAATCTTCTGGAATCAACGACAGATAAAGCTGTATTCGATGCAATTGCAGAAGCAAAATTAACGGCTAAAAATAATAATTTACCTCCTGATTTTAAAGAAAAACGGAAAAGGAAAAAGAAATTGATGTTTGACGAATCTTGTGAAGATGAAATTTCGAAATTATCAGAGGAAGATCGATTCAGAATTTCTTTATTAGAAATTATCGACAAAATAATGAGTGAGCTAAAAACGCGTTTCTATCTCTGGAAGTACTTAATGACAAGTTTGGATTTCTGAATGGATTAAAATCACGCAGATGGATACAGAAGATTTAAAATCGGAAGCTCAAAAGTTAGCATTTGCATATAAGCAGGACATATGCACAGAGGAATTTTTAGGAGAAATAGAAAGTTTTAAACATCACGCTCTACTGCTTGACGACGCTATGAAAAAAGAACCTCCATCAACCCTTTTGAGCCTCATTCATAAGCATAAACTGGAAGAAGGCTATCCAAATTTGACCACACCCCTGAAAATATTTCTTTCTCTTCCAGAAACAGTTGCATCAGGTGAAAGGAGTTTCAGTAAGCTGAAAATTATAAAAAAATATTTAAGAAAATCAATGGAGCAAAATAGACTTTCAAATTTGAGTATTATCTCAATCGAATACAAAAAAGCATCATTGATATCTTACGATGACATCATAAAAACTTTTGCTGCAAAGAAAGCTCGTAAGCGAAATTTTTGAAAAAGTGGAGTTTGAAATGAAAATTAATTTTAAACTAGCCGCCTCCGGCGACTAGTTGGTTCGCCATCTTAATAAATCTTGTTCGGAGAGAATCCTGTTCCTCACCGGCTTCCTTCGCACTGATATCTCTCAGATTCCGAATTGAATTTAAAATTAAGATGGTTACAAACAGGAGCGGCCATGCGGTAAGTGTCACCCCCTGCTAATATAAAAAAGACGCACCCTTTTATGCTCTACTTAGTTTTTGAGTTCGAAATGAAGCCCCTTCGAAGCCGGCGCCCAGATGCGATGCTTACTGTGTCGGGCCGTCCCTGGTTACAAAAATAAGATGATTAAATGATAAAAACCTACAAAAAGGAACAAATTAATTTCGTCCTATATTAATTCTGAAGAGCTTCTGGATATACTGGCCTTTATCAAAAAACGGAAAGGGAAAAAAAAGTAAGACAATCTGAAACACTTCCAGATTTTAAATATACTCTAAAGTGCTATATATTAAAAGCGTGCTATAATCCATGGGTCTTCCCTATTTTCTTTCCTCATTCCATTAAGTTGGAAAGTACATCATTATTCATGAGTGTGATTAAACAAAATTAAAATTGATATTTCTAAGATTCTTTTTTTCTGGATGTAATACATTAGAAATTAATGGGAAAAAAATGCACAATTTCAACTGAATGAAAATTTCCAAAACTTATTCTCAGGTGTATTCATATCCCAAGTAGCAGACGATCATCTCAAAATCGCACATCAACCATTTTATTTTTCGCCAAATTAAAAAGTTGCACATTTGTTTGTTGCACTGAATCTCGCCCTATCCTATTTTGAGTATAAAAGATTTCATTCATGCTCTGATTTCACATGCACGACGATATTTTAATTAAAAAACAACCTTACATAATCTAAACAAAAAGAATCGTTATTCTTTTATTTTTACTTCAAGAGTCTGAATCATTTAATAAAACATGCCAAATATGGCAACCTAGATATGCTAAAATTCTCACTCATTCCACTGTGGGGTTACAATTTCGAAATGGCGAAGCAAAAATTAGCCTTTTGCGACGTTTTTTATCATTATCTCCTAAAATAATTCGAATTTCGAAAAAATCGCTTCGAGGTATATCGTGACCCGTCCTGGAGAATTTCTATACAAAATTTGGTAGGTCTACGATCACCCGTTTCGGAGCTACGCGAGGTGCAGACAAACTAACTAACCAACTAACGGACAGTTTACACACTGTTTTATTTATATAGATTTATGTTTAATAAAACATAACAGAGGATTTCGATATTGCTCTTACTTTTCTTCATAAGTACTAATAAAAAATTTCAAGTTGTGATTTTAAATGTTAAATTACATCCTTAATTTAAAAACACAATCGCATGTAAAATTAATTGGAACTAAAATTAAATACATTTAAAGTTGCACCGACTTCACAATAACATCTTTCTGCTGCTTCAGTCCCCGAAATACTAGAAACAGGTTTTATTTTTTTCTGTTTATTGAATGTGTTTCCTTTCCAAAAATTTGCAAATATTTCTCATGCCTGTTTTTTTTTTCTTTCGGGGACGGTGGGGGCGCCAAAGTTAAAGTTTGCCCTGGGTGACGTAAACTCTAGTTGCGGTCCTGCTTACGCCGCGCCGTACAGAGATCAGAGAAACAAAACAAACTAAGAATATTTAAAACATTAAAAGCACTAAAAACATAAAATCAGGCAACTAAGCTGTTCAAAGAATCTCTAGCCTCCCAGTATCGGGAATAGATACAGCTCTTAGTTAGAGCTGAGCAAATGGGGATATGATCGGCATCCATTGTCGCACCACTGCGGCAGAGGGGGCAGGCAGGACTATCCACCAAGTTGAAGCGGTAAAGATGGGCATATAAACAGTCATGTCCAGATGCCAGTCGAAAGGCAACCACTGCATTACTTCTTGGACAGTCGGGGAGATTGAGGATGGCATTTCTCCACGATTTTTCCTTCGTTCGATCTTTTAGTAATGCCATATGTGTTGTCTTAAACATTTGATTAATTCTTCATGAGACTGACTTATAGCTAACCAGATTGTATGGGGCCTGCTTGACAAAACAGCCCTTTTTGGCCAGCTCATCCGCTTTTTCGTTACCTGGGATACTACAGTGGGATGGGATCCATTGTAAGACAATCGTTTTATATTTATTGTGCATTTCTCTTATTAAAGATCTACTTTGCACTATATACACATAGTGTCGGGAGCCTGAAGGCAGTTGGCAATGGTTTGAATAGCAGCCTGAGAATCTGAAAAAAAGACAACCTGGTCCTGTTCAGAGAGAGAAGGGCAAGCGTCTAGATGGGCTAGAGCTACTTTAATTGCCTCGACTTCACCGTCAAAAGCGGTCTTGTATGTTCCCAATGAAAGATAATGAGCGAAATGCTCACAGTAAATACCAGCTCCGGCCACATCATCCGTCTTAAGCTTTGAGCCGTCAGTATATATATGTAGCCATGCCTCAGGAGGAAAGCGATTGTGAATAGTCTCCATCCCCGCGCTGAACAAAGCTTCAGTACAATCCTGGGATTTTAAAACTGGACTCACAAGGTCTAGATTATATAATATTTCTCCCGCATCCAATGGGTTCAATGGGGGCAGTAAAGGCTCGATCCGGGGTGGGATATCACGTCCATCCATTTCTTTTAATATAGCCTGCAGAAAGCCATCCTGAGTCCTCAGCCTGCGAGGCCTAGATTTAGCCCACTTATCACTATGATGCAGGCGAATTAATTTCTGGTATAGTTTCAAGGCTGATTTCTTTATTTCAAACAGCATAGGAATTTCATTAGTCCGCAATAGCAGTGCGTCAATAGGTGTAGTCTTGACAGCACCAGTGACAAGGCGGAGAGCATTATTTTGTAGTCGCTCCAGTCTTGTTCTACCTCCTTCAGATACTGTAATAAGTGGGGAGTTACAGTATGTCATCACAGACTTTATAAAAGACCTATAGGTAGCAAGTAGCGTTGGGGTATCACAACCCACCTAACTCCAGCAAGTTGTTTAAGCAGTATCATTCGTTTTTCGGCCCGTTTCTTGATGTCATCAATATATAATTTCCAAGTGAGTTTACGGTCGAACGTAACTCCTAAGTACTTAGTACTCTCACTACTCGGGAGGGCTATATTGTTATAAGATATATTCAGTTGTAAATGGTTGGTGACACAATGAAAAAGTCTGATAAGTTGTTTTCTCCGTGTTTACAATCATATTGTTTTCTAAACACCATGAATGGAGTTTGGACATAGTGTTATTAAGGAAAACTTCAAGTCTGTCTTTTGCCCTATGCTTAGGACTAGATGACCATATAACAAGATCGTCTGCATACATAAGTACATTTACATTTTCATCCATCAGGGAGTGTATTAGATCATCAACATAAACATCAAACAGCATACAACTTGTCACAGCTCCCTGGGGGAGACCAGTGTGCAAAGCCCTAAAACTAGAGTGTACGTTTCCATAACGGATATTAATAAGCCGTTGATTGAGGAAATCACCAAACCACCGCAGCATGTTTCCCGTTATATGTTTAGTAGCTAATTTATATAGGAGCTTTGTCTTCCACACAGTATCATAAGCTCCTTTGAAATCCACAAAAATAGCACCTACAATATTGCCCCTATCAAGGTTATCTTTAATACTCTGAGAAAAAGTGGTGACAATCTCCTCGGTGGAACGGTTTTTCCTAAAACCTCCTTGTGCATAATGCAGAAGTCCCTTAACTTCAAGATGCCATTTTAATCTATTGGCAACAAGTCTTTCCATTATTTTTGCCAAAATACAAGTTAATGAGATCGGTCGATAACTATTGAAATCAGAAGCCGGTTTATCTTTCTTCTACAAAGGTATTATTGTGGCCTTTTTTCACATAGATGGAACAGCATCAGTTTCATTCCAAATTTTATTAAAAAGCCTCAGGAGTGTGTTTGTTGCTTTCTTGCCAGTATGATGTATAAACTCAGCGAAAATGCGCTCCGGTCCAGGGGACTTACCCGGTTTCATCTGGGAGATAGCTAATTCAAGCTCAAACCCTGTAAAGTTTCTATTACATAAATCTTCAGCTGAGTCATCTATAGTCCTGGCCGAAACATTATATCTCATAGCAAGTCTGTCTCTCCATTTCATATAGGCTGTTTTCCTTTGTTTTGAGGCAAAAAATGATGCAAATGCATTTGCAATCTGATCATCTCTCTCTCATTACTTAAAACCTTATTATTTAGTTTCATCGGTTCCTTTACTGTCTTACAGCTTTTTGAACACAGTCTATTCATGAACCTATAATTTTTCAGTGCCTCTGTTTTATAGTTCATCTTAGAGATGGATTTATCAAATGCAGCTCGCTTTGCCCTATTGATCTCCCCCTTCAAGTTCGCACTACTCCTTCTCCATTTAATCGCATCTTGGGAATCTTGCGTTTTCTGTGCTTCATCTCTAAGTTTGTCACGTTCTCTTTTAAGCTCTGTAAGGTCGTCATTCCAAAAGCACTTGAAAACCTGTCTTCCACGAGGGATGAATCTCCTGGCAGAATCATTAATAATGCTGTTGACACCATTAACAATTTTTTCAGGATGTTGGTTAAAATTAATTTTTGATTCATCCAGGTTAATCTCCAAGAAATCTTCAAAGGCTGGCCAACTCGCTTTCCGAAAATTCCAGGACACTCTGTTGCAAGGCCGTGGTGCCCTGTGCATCGGAAGATCAATATTAGCCCTGACCATACAATGACCTTTACCACAATCCTCTATAACAGCTCTATGAGTAGTGTCTATAATGTCCGTCGAAACCATCAATAGGTCAGGGTTACTAGACACACCACTGTAGCAGAGGCGCCAACTTTACAAAATTTCTGTGCGTGCCCTAAAAGTCCGTGGGGGAGGAGGGTTAATAAAATGTTGAAAGTCGCACAAGGTTTGTAATTTTTGATAAAGGATCGCTAAGTTTGGTGCCAAAACGCGACAATTTTTTTTTTAAAGGGGGAGTATAGTTGGAATGTACTTGGCTAAGAAGGTAAAATAGTTTTAGTAGGTGAATTTAAGATAGATTTCGATTCCGAAGATGGGTTTTTATGGAACAAGGAAGAAAAATACGGCACACTCATGAATAACGATACACTTTCCAACTTTATGGAATCTTTTCCAACTACCTTTCAATCTTTTCCTATTACTATTTGCTTCCTTGCTCGTAACTACTCAATCATTTGACTTTTCGTGCACATTTTTACCAGTGGGAAATGGGTAATACAAATAATCATTTTAGCTCCACATAAAATATCCAATATCTGAGGGTATAAATCGAAGAAACGATATCTGCCACACGGTTTTGGTACACAAATTAAAATAAACTAACTGCACCAAGGATTCGAAAAAATTCAGGATAATTCTTTACAAGCTGCACTACACACTGCAATAAATTCGAAAACTTTCATGAAACTTTCAGAAAAAAATCTTAAATGTGGAACTGCAAAGCAAAATATTTCTAAGAGTGGCCATTCTGCAAAAAATTTTCGTTTATTCGGGTGTCTAGTACAGCTTGTGAACCTACATCCTAAAAATTGTGAAGTGCTTGAGATAATTAGTTTTCTTTTTTGTATTTATGTACCAAAATTGCGTGTTTTTTTCCCAGCGCTGAAGGTGACATTCAAAGTTTAATTTAGTGAATAGTGTGAATTTTGGCGTCCGATTATCTGTACTACGGTGAAGCAACGCTGGGCATAGAATGAAAGTCTCCACCGTTGTGTCTTAGTAATGATAACAGCAAACCAGTTAAAATCAAGATTCTTTTTAAAGTAATGAAGTATTTCTGATGAAATGCCCTTCTTTTAGAAAAATCTGCTTGTGCTGGAGTCACCTTAAATTTGTTTGCCTTACGCAAATTCTCTGTCAAAATTCGAGAATTCCTGGGCGCACACCCCCTTTGCCCTTGTAATAAATCAGACCCGAAAGAGGTGTATTACACTATTTCACTTTTTTTTTTTTTTACTTTTAGCGATAGAATTTTGATTGGTTTTAACTAATGATTATAAATTTCAAAGCAAAAGTGTATTGGGGCGAAAAAAACATGCAACAATAATATCACAATCAGTCAAATTTCTTATCATGTAAATGGAAATTTTGTATAAAAAGTGATTAACTTTTTTTGTTAATTAAATGTAACAGTAATTAAATGTAACAATTCACGATCAACGTTATTCTTGTTTAATCTATCTCATCCCTGTCTGAAATCCTCAGAGTTTTCAAAAAATGTTATTCATAGTATTGTTTCTCAGCTCATTCATTTCCTGTATTTTATTTATTTATTTATTTACATTTTTGTAGACCTATAAACAGCTGCAGCTAAGCCTTGACTATTTTCTTTTCTTTTTTTTTCCCAACAAATTAAAAAAATTACAAACATTATACCTTTAAAATTAAAGTAGATAATTTCCTCAGAATGAATTAATGCCAATGCAACGTTTTCTATGTTGAAATGTGTGTAGGACCACATAAAAAAGATTGGTAACTATTTAAGGGGTCAGGTACCTTTGGGCGTTGAAAATCTCCACGAAAATTGACCATAACTGCATTTGCAATAGCTCTACAAGTAACAATACAGTAAACTTGCATTTTTTACCAGTTATTTAGAAAGCTTTTATGAACCTTTTACAGCTCTTGGAATATTTCTACATATTAAATTAAATTTTGTATAATTAAAAGTATTCGAGCTCATTTTTTGCTTATTTACAGTCTTGCACACAGCATTTCATAAAATATATTTAGCACAAAAACTTAAAAATTTCAGTACATGAAGAAAAATATCCTTAAATTAAAATGACGAAAAAGAATTTTGTTGGGATGCATGTAACTTTATAATTTTCGCATTTATTTGCATAATTATGCAAATGATAGTTATAAAAATTGCAATTATTCTTTTTTTTAGAGGAAAGAAGAATCCCAGCAAAATTATTTTTCGTCATTTTAATAATAAGCTATTTTTCTATGTCTACAACTTTTTTTAAGTTACTGAGATACATATATTTTATGAAATGCTGCGTGCAAGACTGTAAATAACAGAAAAATAAGCTCGAATATTTTTGGTTATACAAAATTTAATTTAATATGTAGAACTACTCCAAGAGCTTTAAAAGGTTCATAAAAGCTTTCTAAATAACTGGTAAAAATTGCAAGTTTACAGAATTGTTACTTGTAGAGCTATGACAAGTGCAGTTATGGTCAATTTTCGTGGAGATTTTCAATACTCAAAGGTACCTGACCCCTTAAATGCAAACAAAAAAAAAAAAAAATAAAGCAGAACAAAAAAAGTTGTTTATCTTAGAGTTAATAATTATTCAAGAAATATTTTGAATTGTTGGCCATATAACCTCCAGGCATGATTTTGAGCATCCTCCTGAAGTAGAGCTATTTTACCCTCTACCATTATGTGGTCAAATTTGCAAAATTACGAGAGACATACATTTCAGTAATGTGTGTTCATGCACCCATGATTTCAGTATAATGTTACAAAAACAGCATTGGCTAGATCAAAGCAAATAGTACCTAATTCCGCTTTGTCAAACAAGAACAAAAATTGAACAAAATATTCGCAGAAAATGAAACGGAAGGCATCTCGAAATGTTAGTGTGGACGACAGTCTGTTCCATCCTTTTCAATAAATAACTGAGCACTAAAATCATTCAAAAATAAGAAAAGGAAATTGAGACTTTAGAAGAAAGTGACACAAACCTTTATACCTTAGAAGCCTCGCCTCAGTCTCATTCAATTAACACCAAAGCGCCGACACTTTTTGATGAATGAGCATCTTTTTTCGTTCCAGAGACATACAAAGTGTTGTATATTAGGTGCTTGTAAACAGACAGACCTTGATGTTCTCTATTTACAATAAAAACAATTAAACCTATTCACTTCGGAATCCTAAAGTAATATTATTAGAACTATCTCAAAACATTTCCATAATGGGAATGAGTCTTTCACCTAACTCCTGTGTTATCTTTCCCGCGTGAACTTCTGATTGTAGCCAGCGGCTTTGTCTCAAATTCTCCGTCTTCCGGTACTCTTGGGCTAACATAGTATCATTGTATTCATACATTTTCCCATGGAGGACGAGGATTCTGGGATGAGGTCTGTTTGTGTGGGTCAGATCTATCTATGGGTCAGAAAGGGGGGGGGGGCACAGTGGGCAAAGGCATTGCCTGTGGGGCTGTAGGGAGTCGCACATCTCATTGTGAAAAAGCTTTGAATTTTAGAAAGACATTGTTTACATGGGCGCCAGATAGGAAGGCAAGTGGTAGTGGGGGATTGAGATTTGAGCCCGCCTAGTATAGTAAACATTTTTACAGCATACTGAACTTCTAAGTATTATTTTCGTGCTAAAATGTCTGAAAGTCAGGATGACCTCCATACACCTCTAAATTAGTACTCATATGAGAAACTATTATAATTATTATTATTAAGTAGACAAAAATATAACCTGTTTGGATTCCTTTTTTTTCATGCACTTTTTAAAATTTTAGAGTATGTGCTAAGTTACTACTTATTGGAATTTTATTATAATTACTCGAGTTCCGAGGCACATAATGGTGTATGCCGAAGAAACAAATTCTGCATAACGGTCTTAGTACACAAATTAAAGTAGACTATCGCACCAAGGATTCGAAAAAATTTAGGATGATTCTTTATAAGCTGCACTACATACCGAAATAAAGAATAACACTTCTTTAAAATTTTCCATTTATAAGAATTTTTTCTAAAAGTTTCGTAAATGATACAGGTTTATTGTTTATTTCAGTGTATAGTGCAGTTTCTAAAACATATATCCTAAAAATTTGAAATATTTGACATAATTTTTTTTGAATCTGTGTACCAAAATTTTATGGTTTTTTTTTTTTTTCCGAACTACAGCGATAAGCTGAAAGTAGCTGTCATTCAGTTGCCTTTAAACAGGGTATAATTTCTATTCAAAAAAGTGCAAGAGCCCTGATTTCTTGTATTGCAATTTACAAAATTAATTACCTAATTTAAGGTATTATTAAGTTAATTTTTGTTACCTCTGTATTAGTTTGCGATGTAATAAAATTAATATCAACAGAAACAATTACGATGGTAATTAAAAATTTAAATTTAGTGTAAAATTTCACCGAGAAAAAAGAAGTAGTGGAGCTGAGCTCCCTCCCATGCAAATTAAGCACTTCCTTTAAATACATGCAAGTATTTAGCACCCACGAAAACTTTTCTGTGGGTGCTTGAGATCAGACATACTACATAAAAAAAAAAAACTGTCCCTCACTAAAATTTTATTTTCGAATTATGCAGTTGCAAAGCACTCGTCGTCATCAGTGGCGTGACTATACCGTTAGGGCCCGTAATGAATTCACTGGATAGGGTCCTTCCTCATTGTACAGAATCTCAACCAACATGTTGCAGTTCACTTTTTCTAGCTTTCTATTTGGGAAAGGCTCCCCCTCCGTCCGGGGGACCGTGGCTTTTGCCCGTTCTACCGCCCTATAGTTACCCCAGTGATTGTCTCATCGAAGTTCCTCATGCGCATCTAAATTATAAAGGACATGGGTGCTCATATAGGGAAGTAGGTGGGGGCTCGGGTCCCTCCCTCTAGCAGCCGGTATAGTGAACATTTTTATATTAGCTAACCTTTTTTTCACTATTTCAGTACTAAAATGTTTGAAAGCGCGATTGCCGATGATCTTACAAATGCAAGAAATAAACCCTCCCCCCCCCCTCGTCTTAAAGTACACATATGGACGTCCATGCCGAAGCATCCACATACATTTGGCCTCATTAAAGATTTTCTTTTAAACTTTTAAAATATCACACAACTAATAAGCAAATAAAGCATTTTAGTACTGAAATAATGCAAAAAGTTCCGTATGCTTTACAAATATTCATATTACTTAGTGGCATAATTGGGGCGGGGGGGGCCCTCCTTGAGTGCACATCACTGTGTTGGGGTTATCAGACTATTGCTGGTGCTCAGCATCCAACGTAATTTTTTTTAGAAACCCAAAGCACCCACATAAACGTCTTTTCCTAGCCCTTTCTGGGAACTTCAAATTATGACTTGGCACTAAAATTTCTGTGGGTGCGGAGCACCCACAGAATTTTTTCAGTGGGTGCTTGAGCCCCGGAGCACCCACGTAGTCGGCGCCACTGCACTGTAGTGTAGAAAAGTCGGTTTATCTTGTTTACCAAAAACAAGCTCCAAGTTATTGGAGCACAAGAAATCCTCGACAGCATCCCCTGCCAAATTTCTATATAACCCCATTTTTGGGAGTGAGCGTTAAAGTCACCAATTACAATAGTGCTTCTGTTGACGTTAATTAAGTCAAGGTTGGGTTTATTATTGGGTTATCAAGGTTGGGTTATATACTGAATAAATTTTAAAATGGCAGTTATTCATCCAGCAATTTAGTAGAGTTATTTCTATCTTGTCGTTTGTCTCACCCATAGGTTTTATAATTTCGAATCTCGAAATAATGGTATTCTTGACTCCAAACAATATACCGCTGTCTATTTTCCTTCCCTTCTCCAAAAGAAAAACATTATATCCAGGGAAAGCAAATCTCTCCATATCTTTTTCTACCCTATTTGCTTCCATAATGGTGAAGACATCTACTTTCTTATCGTTCAAAATTTTTTATAAGTTCCGTCCTTTTAGATTGGGTAAGTCCACCTGCGTTCCACTGCAGAACATGCAACGAACCTTGCCTATGCTTCATATTAATTTCCAATAAAATCAAGTAAAATCAGATAAAATCAGAAAAAAGAAATCAAGCTTCCAATGATGATCTCGGCTGCAAAACTGCTACTCATTTAGCACCACCCGGGGAGCACGTGTAGCTTAAGGAATGCTACGGACGCGAGTAACGTTACCCCCCAGAAAAACTATTTTAAATGAATGAAACACAATTTTTCCTTCAAAGCCAGATAACCGTGACATCAATAAACGTAATTATCACTCAATACTCCTAATTTTGTCACGCAACTGATAAACTTTTTTTACTCTCGGAAATAAAATGGAATTGAAAATAGCAAGAAATCACTTAAAAATGAGGGAACGGGTGGGTTTTCAGATTTTTAAAGTAGCACAGATTGTTTTCAACATTTTTATGCATAATTATGAAAAATTTCGAGCGGATCGTACAAACGGTGTAGATGTTATTACGCTTTTTCTGCTTAACTTTGTAATCTTTTCGCAGTAGTGGCGGTAACTGTTTTATCTTCGAGCAGGTTGTCCGAAACTGTTAGAGAGTCAGTGAGTCAGGGATCAGCGTAACTATATAGTAGGATATTGAACATTCAAGGGCAGGTAGCGGCTCATTTTGAAGAACAGCCGGGACCTCAAAAGTCACAAACACAGCACTGCATTGCATTTACAATTTAAACCTAACTTGAAAATGACAAAACTAATTATATTGGTTGCCTAATAAACTCATCACATTTAATGAATATCAGATTTTCTGCTTTATCGATAAGATAACTGAATCAGTTATCTTATAGATAAGCAGAAAATCTGTTTGTTTACTAAAGTCGTTTAAAAATCCACACCGTTGGGCCGATCGGCTTGAAACTTTTATACATAATACGTGAAAATTGGAGAAAATATTCTATAAAAATTAAAAAACTAAATATACATATGTGTGTGTGTGTGTTTTCCATAAAGAAGTACACTGGAGGGGGGGGGGAGGGTAATTGCCATTGAGAGACATCTAGAAAATAATTGGTGGAACTAGAATTTATGAGTCTATATACTCTCTATATCATAGATCATGGAACGAAACACTTCTGAACCTACTTATCTAATTTTTATATCTCTCTTCTATAATCTGGTACCTGTACCTAGATGAAAACATCTATAAATCGCTACGCACGCTAGCGGATAGACTCTTAAACGGTAACTCTTGTGCTCCAAAAATTGAACGATAAATTCTCGTTACACAAACTAGTCATTCTGCCGTGATTAGCCAGAATACTGCGGACTTCTTGACCATTTCGAAAATGGCATGAACGAAATTCTTGACCATTTCGCCATACCAGTTGTGCGCATCACCTACACGCATAACTCTACGATCTATTCTTCTAGTTTTGAGACCCAGAAAAAAAAAACATCAATTCGTTCTAGAACAGAACGGTATTTTTTTTTTCGTCGTGTACGCAATATGGATCTTTTTTTTTTAAATCGATAACTTCTTGTCACGAACAAGTTGCTTTAGTAATGAGTTTTGTTGAGAAACTGCACTATTGGAAAACTAATTTCTCAAGTTTTGAGATTTCACGAATCTAACTAACTCTGTCACGAAAATTAAATCACGAGCAAAACAGTCTGGCAAACTTTCAGATTAGCTGAGAATAACCACCAAAATATTTTAATTAAATTTCACTGAACTGGGAAATTAATGTGGCTGCCGTTGCATTTTTTTATTTGCGAGATCCATGATAGGAGCATGGTGGAGTACGCTTATTATTTCAATAGTGTGGGTTATGTAAATAAAAAAGCTACTGAAAGAACAAAAAAGAAGAAAACAGCTGATGTAAAGCAACTGCATGATAAAACTTTTGATCATCATATTTTAAATTTACCAGTATAAAATAAAACGGATCGATGCGCTAGTGTGAGCATGTAAGGAAGGAGTGAACATGTCTAGACATTTACACTTAAAATAGGGGCTGAATGAAAACAGAAAAAACTGTATTTATAAAAGATTTTCGATTTTGTAAAACTTGTTAATGTGATAAACGCATTTAGAGTAGATGCACCCTCCCCCCTTCATTTTAAGATTTATTTATTTATTTTTCGATATACTGACTTTTTGCGAAGTGAAAATTTTAGTTTTCAGTGAATTCCATTGTTTTGAAACATTAACTATTTGCATTAATTTTTTTAATTACTTTATTAGTTACGTTGTTATTATTAAGTTACGTTGCATTGTCTAGTATTCTAGCTTGTTATACTCCATGACTAGATTGAAAAGAAGAAAAATCTTAACAGAGAAAATCTCTAGAAAAAGAAAAATCTTAAAAGATTATATAGCCACGTAATTTAAATATATGTATATTTTTTTTTTCCAATGGCACCGATTAAAAGATAACTGCAGCAGAAAAATAGTAAAAAAAGAGGAAGAATCAAAACGGTTAGCTGTAGTATGCACGAAGTTATTCAGATCAAATTCAGCTCAGATTCCAACCTTTATGCAAAAAGCAGATAGAAGCACTAACAACGATGCAACATGACAACTTGACAAGGCGCTGTGACGTGAGCTTTCCCTAGAAAACTGATGTCCGACAAAAATCTGAAAAACCCTTCACATCTAGAAAACATCGGTTATTTTTTTTAACTATATGACATTATATTTACCTTTCTTGCTGGATGGAGTCACTGAACATGGTAGATGGCTGAAGTGTGCAAGTCCACGGTTCTGGCCTACAGCGCGTTTGCCGATCTAACGGTCTGAAGTTTTGGGCGGTTTTTTCCAGATATAACGTAAATACGCATTAGAAACCCTTAAAATGTCTCCTCTCAAGGTATTCGCCCCATTCTGCACTCGTGCAACTTTGCCTTAACCATAAAATCTAATCAACTCAGTCGTGCTGAATGCCAAATTTTATGAAAGGGTTAAATGTTCCTCACTCTTGTAATAAGAAAACGTACATTTTCCTCTAGCTTTTATCACAGTTCTGAACTTCAACTTTTCGGAGGTGAAAACTTCTGTCAATCCATGACAGTTGTTTTGAGTAACCAACCATTCTCCCCCGCTGGACTGTTATCAACAGACGGTGGATATCTCAACCCCGCCTTTCTAAAGGTCGTAGGAGGACTGTGATTCTTATCTTGGAGGATGATTAAACTAAATTAAACAGGTTACAAATAGTCTGTAAACCTAAACCACCTGATATACAACGACTTTCTAGTTATGAGCTGTTTTCGTAGTTGATCCTGCAGCTGGCTGGGGCTGAAGCTCCAAGAACCTAGAAAACTTTCTCTACAGCTTCAACTAGTCTGGTTTTAAATTCCTGTAAAACAGATCATTTGTCCGAAGAATCTAATACAGTAATGCTACTTTAAGCATACTTTAAAACTGATAATACACAATACCAGCAACGGATTCAGGAGAGGGGCTTGGGGACTTTACATCCCCCCCCCCTCCAAAAAAAAAGAAAAAGAAAGAAAGGATTACTAAAGGGTAACATTCTGCTTTATTGTGCATTTTAAATAGGCAAAATGATCATTTTTAATAACTTAGCCCTAGCCCCTCCCAAAACATTTACATATAACACTAAATTTTTTATTTATTAACTGACTAAAATTTTTATTTATTGTTCATTTTCTTTGGGTGAAATCAGCTTTTTTCTAAATTTAGCCCCTCCCCAAATAAAAAAATTCTGGATTCGCCACTACACAATACACCTAGTTTTGCGATTTCTCTGGAGATTCAACAAAAATTTTGCATTTGGTGGCGCCATCTATTACTTTGCCTACAAAACTGTCATAATTGCCTTTAACGCCCAAGTATACGACAGTACTTTAGAATGAGAATGGAACTTGACCTTGAGAATGAAAAACTTAATTTGATCCAATTAAAAAATTAATTAAAATATATTTTGAAAGCATATTTTAAATAAATTCCTCCTCTTCTTAAGCGCTACAGCCTGTTGACTCTCCAAGCTTTCTCCATCTGACCCATCTTTTAAAGCCATCTTTCAAATAAATTACAAATTTTAAAAATGTAACTGCATAAAAAGTGTCAATTCCCCTTTATTCTTCTACTCTTCTTCGTTTAACTTAAAGTCTTAACTTTGCTGAAAACTACTCTAGAAAAAATATAAATATTGCTAAAATTAAAAACTTATTACTTGACACTGCCTTAATACTTACTTTAACAATAATAATTTTTTTTAAATTGCATAGTTTGCCTGGTTAAAAAAATCATTCTAAGTTCTAAAAGTATTAAAATATTTTTAAATTAATTTTGATGAAAATGGATCGATTTGCAACCAAATGAATATTTAAAATTTCTGAAGAATAATATCGAAATTTCTTAAAAGGCATGTTAAAAAGTGTGCCCGTCGAAAAGAAAACTGGGACAAACTATCAATAACTTTGAAAACGATTGAAACAGAACTAACCACAGAATAGCATAGGACTTCGCAGTTTCGTCTTCGATGTATGGATATAGCCTTAAACATATGAAATATATACTAAAAATCCATCGTGACATGCATGAAAGTTTATCATAAATCATTGGGGATGATAAGTTGAGATTGGCTATTTCATCAAGCTTACAAAACGTTTAACTATTAATTTACAAAATTTGTACAAACGCCTATTTTCTTTTAGCGGTCTTTGGCAACGGCGCGGAAGGGGGGTAGGGGGTCAAGAATAAATAGAAAAATGAAAGAAAAATGAACTACCCCTAAAACCTAGGCTGGATAAAGGGGAGGGGGGATAAATTTACTCAGCAAACTTCAATGGAAGCATGCTCCGTATTATTGCAGTTGGTATCTCAAAACTAAAAGATCAGTGTAAAAAGAAAATGATAGTAACAATTTTTTTACGAACTTCTTGGGATTCAATAATTAAGTATGCTAATCTCAGAGTCCTTTCTGTTTAATCAAAATGAATAACAAAACGGGTGTAAAACGTTTAATTATTTGAAAATAGTTTTAATGATTTTTGTACTTTTATATCATATGTTGTTTAGTTTATATTTGCTTTATCGTGTATCGTCAAGTAATGCCCAGGGATTCCTGACATTGTATGTCTGTTGCAGCATTTCATTTGACAGAAAATAGAATTTCTTATGTCTGGTTAAATTTTACCTTGGTCATTTATGTTAACGTAAATACACAACAGAACCAGAAGGGAAAACACAATCAGTTACTATGATTAAATTATAGATAATTATAATTTTTAATATAGTCTGATAATTATAAATTTTTTTAAATGTAGCCTGATAATTATATTTTTTTAAATATAGAAAATGTATTAACCCTTTTGAAATTTCTTATTTGCATAGAGTTTTACCTGCAAGGTTAACCTGGAAAAGACGTAAAATTCGGAGAATTCAAAAAATTGGACTTTGAACCTCAGAAATATAACACAGGATAAAGTTTTTTTTTTTTTTTTTAATCTGCAAAAGTAAAATTGTTCTCCCATACCCCCTCCCATTTTTTAAATTCAGTACAATCTAGCAGTCTCAAAACAGAATAACTAAAGAAAATTTGAAAAACAGGTCAAAACGAATGTATTGAAATTTTATTATTTATTCTCCCTTTAGCGCTCCCCAACCAGATTAATTCAGTTTTAGATAACGCACCGAAAATGACGCATTCAATAATAATTAAAAGAGTAAAAACATAAATAAACAGTAATAATTCAACTAAAAAATGTATCCCGTTGATGACATACAATTGTATATTTGAAACTCTGATTGCAAAACCAATTATATTACAATTACATTCAAACTGAAAATGTAATCTATTTTAAAATTTAAAACCTTATAAAAAATCAAATGCATTTCTAAATAAAAAGTGCAATATATTTGAGAAATCAATTTCATTAACAACCTTTTTCCTTTTTTTATTCTAGTCGAAAGTTAAATCTGTTTTAAAGCTGTATTATTTGCATTCATTCTTTGAGACAAGTCAGACCTCTTTTCAGAAAAAGGATTGAAAAAATAATAATATCAAAATCCATTTCACTTATTAACAGAAACACAAAAGTTTCTCATACACTGATTAGATATAAATTCATTCAAACTATTTCCGTATAAATGCGAAATAATGGAATTTTAAACATGCATATCTGACTCAGGTGTCAATCTAATGTGACTTCCTTGTTTGGTAGTATAAATCGAAATTTATTTCATCCAGTTTATAAACATAAAAAGCATACGATTCTTTTTATGATAAGAAGCTTTTAATTTTCAACAAATCAACTTTAATTAAAAACAGATAACTGATATTATAATCGGTTTCAGGTACAAAGACTTTTTACGATTCATACATAGCGTTTTCATAAATTTTACTGGAAAGCTTTTGATTGATTAAAATAAAAATGAAATTACTCAATTTTAAATCTGTCACATAAAGTTTTAAATTTAATAGGGACGAGACTCACAAAATATTTCCTCTAAAACTAAGCTTCAGGTATTCGGAAAAACACCGCCAGCTGTTTTTATATCATGTTACTTTTCAGTGGGTGCGTGGAATCAGGAGACTTCCCTTCAGTGGCACAGCAAGGAGGGGGGCGGTCCGCCCCGGGTGGCAATCTGAAGGCAAAAATGGGGGGGCGGCAGCAGCAGCCCCTTTGTTTTTCTTTTCTTTCACACAAGATTTAAAAGAATTGCACTCAAACAATTGCAAACATCTGATGGTAAACCATAAGCCCCCATAGGGGGCCCATGTGAGTCTTGACCTGAGGGCCGGCTGGGGATATCCCCAAGCCGGCAATCTGTAACTAGAGATAGGGGCCGCAGCAACAGACCCCCTTTTTGCCCTTTCGCATATTTTCCTTGCAGAATATCTAAAAGTATTACTCTCCATGTAATGCAAAACATTATACACTAAACCATGGGCACCCATACATTGGGCGGAAATGGTAGCTTCACCTAAAGGCGGTTGGGGATATCCCCAAGCCGGCAATCTGTAACTAGAGATAGGGGCCGCAGCAACAGACCCCCTTTTTGCCCTTTCGCATATTTTCCTTGCAGAATATCTAAAAGTATTACTCTCCATGTAATGCAAAACATTATACACTAAACCATGGGCACCCATACATTGGGCGGAAATGGTAGCTTCACCTAAAGGCGGTTGGGTTTTATAGCATACTGAACTTTTTTCTATTATTTTAGGACTAAAACGTTTGGAAGTCCGACATGAGCCGCCCCTTACAAATGCAAGATTCACTCTAAAAGTACTTATATGGGCGCCCATGCCTTGCCGAAGACACCAACTTGTTAGCTGTTGGTATTTGAATTTTTCAAAATAGATTAAGAGCAATAGTTTTGTTGAAAATTTTTTGAAATAGTTAAATGTCGCATCCTGCTTAAGCAATGCGAAAAGAAGCTATATTATAAAACTATGAGGACCAGGGTCATGAACAAAGGGTATTATGGGCATCGTGAACATGGGCGCCGGCAGCATAGGGCAAGGGGGGAGTAATGCCCCCCCTGGATTTTTGTATGCAGTGTTTTCCCTTGCTTTTTTGCTCTTTCCAACATGGTAACCATACGTTGAAGTACTTTGCCCCCCCATGAGTAGTCTTTCCCCCCCTGGGAAATTTTCTGCCGGCGCCCATGATCGTGAGAATTGGGTCTCAAACCAGCCAGACCCCCTCCCCCGTGGTAGTTCTATGGGTACAATGTGACTCTTTTTTATGTCCAAGTAAAAAAAGGAGTATTTCTCCCTTCTCTCAGGTCCGACTATTGGCTGAACGCATTTGCTCTCTGAACTGGGAGTCGGAAGGTGTCTGGTTCAAAACCAGGTACCGTCCGCCGACTTAACCGTTCGGTTTCCTCCGAATCTTAGCGTAAATACGGGTTAGGACACTTTTAAAAGATTCCCACGGAAGGCACCCCATCCACAGGCCTAGATCTCTCGTGCAGATAATTGGCTTTATCCCACTACACAACACAAGACAAACACACCCTTCTCTAAGCGCAGGGTTGGAACTAGCGGCTAGTGGTTGCCACGACTTCTTCTTCTTGAAATTCGGTTTGTGTGGAACGGACACCTCTGCTCAATAGCATTTTGTGCCATAGCCTTAAGCCCAAAGTTTCTTTCTTCCAATAAATTGGGTCGCCCACTTTGCCTATAAAGTCTGACAAACCTTTTATGGAACTAAGGTGTAACTCTTTAGTATTAATGATTCCTAAAGTAGTAAAACGAATGGAGGCAAGACAATCACAATCAAAAACGATGTGTTGTGTTGCGCCGATTCTTCATCCTTAAGACATTTCCTACATTTAGGGTCTTGAGTAAGTCCCATAGTATGGAGGTGTTTCCCGAAATAATAGTGTCCAGTAATGAAGCCTACAATAATACGTGTCTTCACTCTAGAACAAGTAAGAATTCGGAAGCAACTTTCGCTGATAATCCAGCTATCATACTTTTGGCGTGCTTCAGTCCAGAAGAATTACTCCAAGTTTTATTCATCGCCTGTTCCTCCCAGAGAAGGATGCCTTTTATAGTCTTCATATTGATGCCACAAAAAGGTTCCCCACCAATAGGATTAGAAGACGATCCCTGATTTGCCAGTTCATCTGCCTTTTCATTGCCTTCAATTCCAACGTGTACTTGCACCCAAAAAAGGGAAACCTTATTATTGGTTGTCAGTTCCCTAAGAAGGTTTTTACTTTCCAGAACAATCTTAGATTTAATTTGCAAAGAATTAAGAGCCTTTAAGGCATCTTGACTGTCGTTAAAAATCAAAATCCGCTTACCGTGGGAGCCTTTTCTAATATTTAGTAAAAGACAGTCAATAATAGCAAGAACTTCAGCTTGAGATACAGTGGCATACCTCCCAAGGCCCCTAAAGAGGTTGATTCATGGTGATACACCATGCACTCCGAGTCCAGAGTAGTTACATCTTTCTTAGATCCGTCCGTAAGGCAGACGAGATCATCATTGCTATCCAAATTAGTCGTGCTCTCTTTCCATTCATCCCTTGTTGTAAAAACAACCTCAAAAGGTCAATCAAACATGTCCCAGACAGCACAGCAAACTTGCAGCAAGCTTGATTATCAAGTCAATAAACTTGAATTAAGCTTGAAAATTTCAAGCGTGTAAGCTTAATGCAAGCTTGAATCAAGTAGTCTAGTTTACACTTTCCCAGCTTGCATTAAGCTTGAATCAAGCTTGACATAGCAAGCGTAATAAATTTTCCAAAAAAAAAAAAATTCCTAAATACACGGGGCGCCCGTCGGCGAACTCGCCCCACATATTTTATTTTTCCCTCTACGCTGGAATTTCAAGTTATTTTAATCTGTTCCCATCAAGCGTCCGCGGTAGAACTCGATAACTGAGGGTTGGAAAACCAGCGTCCTAACCACTCGGCCAACCTGAGTTGCGCTGATATGACTAGAGTTTGAAGTGACTGTTATGATTATCACGCCGTTTTCCGGCGAGATCGATCAGTGATCGATCAGTGATCTGTTTCTTTTATTTTTCCATGGGACGAATCAAACTTAAAATAATGTTGTGTGTGATTTAGAGACTCTACTAATAGGGAAATAAGCATAATATAAACTTAAAAGCAGCACACGTTTTAAAACTTTCAATATCGCGACACTCATGTTGGGCAATACTGGCCAAAATCGAGACAAACGGCTGCTTTTTAAATCAATTTCGTAGTATAATTGTATTTTATTTTGAAGAATTTCAATATTTGGAAATATAGAATCTTTTTCTTTAATTCTATGGTCAAGTACATTTATGACTGATGATAAATTATTTGTTATGTGGATGAGGCTTTCCAAATCAATCAGTAATCAAGTTGTAATCAAGCTTGACAGTTCAAATGACTTCTCCAAACTTGCTGCAAGCTTAAAATGAATTGAACTGTCAAGCTTGTATTAATACGTCAAATTCAAAGAAATGTCAAGCTTGATTTAAGCATATGTGCTGTCTGGGGTAGGTCATTCCTATGGTGTCAGATGGCATGATAAGAATAGGATTCCTTATTTTCTTGGTAATTCTGATGTGACCTTTAGCCATAGGCTTGTCATAGCATTGCTTTTGCAACATCATTCTATATGCAGTCATTCTTGCAGTGCTGCAAATGAAGATGTCCAGAGGAGTCAGATCAAAAATAATCTCCAAAGCTCTGGTGGGTGCAGACGACATGGCTCCTGCGATACACAGACAGGCCAGTCTTTGCAGACTTCCTAACCGTCCTTCACAGTTTTCTGTTCCACCTTGCACCACCAGACAATAGAGACATAAGTAATAATAGGTCTCATGATTGCTGTGTACATCCAAAACATCAGTTTCTGTTGAAGACCCCAGTTTGTACCAAGCATTCTTCTGCATATCATAATGCATTTCTTAGTTTGGTTAATTTTATAATCAATATGCTTGTTCCAGGTGAGGTTTTGCTCAAGAAATAAGCCTAAGTACTTCACATATGTAGCAACATCGATAGGAACGCCAAAGAGTTTAGGAATAACAAAACCATCCCATTTCCTTTTGCGCGTAAAAGGTACAAGATTGGTTTTCTGAGGACTCACCGTCAGATGCCTCTCTGTCACCACTTGCTAACATAACTTAAAGCATTTTGCATCAATGGAGAAGTTTTGTTGAAATCTTTACCAATGATGAGAATGACAATGTCATCTGCATAGTCTTGCGTATAGCAGCCCATGCCATTAAGATATTTAATGAAATTATTTACTACTAGGTTCCCAAGTGAAGGTGATAAAACGCCTCCTTGTGGACAGCATCTAGTAATCTTTTTTTCAAGTGATTCATCGAAGATGTTCATTTGCATAATTCTGTCCATGAGTAGGATCTCAATCCATTTAACAAGAATGTTGTTGATCCCTGTAGCTTCATTAAGAATGGAGAGATGTGAAGTGTTATCAAAAGCTCCTTGAATGTCTAGGAAAGCAGCCAAAGCTATTTCCTTCCTATACAGAGAGGCTTAAATCTTGTAGACAAGCTGATGTAAAGCTGTTTCCGTGGATTTACCAGGTTCATAGGTAAATTGTAGGTCATAAAAAGACAATTACTACTCAAATAGTCCCTAGGAAGCCTATCAATGATTTTCACCATAATTTTTAAGAAGAAAGAAGAAAGGCTAGTTGGTCTGAAGGAGCTTGAAAATTACTCTTGGTCATAATTACTCTTCCCAGACTTAGGAATGAAAACAATCCTAGTCCTCTACCATAGTTTCGGAATATATCCCATAGCTAGGCTAGCCCTATACATTCTAGTCAGCACCGGGATAATTAACTCATCAGCCTTTTGGATCATGATGGGCATAATTCCATCAGGACAAGGACTCTTGAGTGGTTTGGAAGTGAAAATAGCCCAAATAACATGACATTGAACGTAACAGAGTGAACATAATTGATAAATAGTTTGGGGAAATGTATTTTTTGAAATATTATGGGAAAATTATGATATTTGTTACCTGCTAGATTATGTCTATAATCACTAGAATGATTTCTTTATCGTCATTTTTTTTATTTATTGTCCCGTAACAGAGAATGGGCATTTTTCATTTTTCTATTAGGCAGAAAAAACAAATTTTGTTGCTTACAATGAAGAAAGTGCATGAATTAGTGTATGTGTGTTAGAAAAGTGTATGAATTTTTATATCTTTTATTAGAAGAATTAGTTTTCTGGCTAATAGTAAGTAAAAGTTATAGAGAAAATAACATAGTTTTTTAGCACACATTGAATAGGTAAATCGTAATACATTTTGTAAATTTCAAACTCTTCGCCCCTCTCTCTCTACACCACATCACTGATCAACAAAATGCTACAAATAACTACACTAGTGGGCAAAAATTCGAAATTGGAATTTTTATTTCTTTCAAGCTTTTGTTCACCTTTCCTTTATTCTTACAAGCTGAGGATTTTATGGTACGTTTTCTATTAATTTTATAGGCTGCTATGCTGCACTAGAAAAACCACCTAATCCATAATTTCTTGCACACCACGTAATATAAACATACTAATAATGCTAATACAATCTTGTATTACCAAACAAAATCCTGTAATGTAACAGAAATTGTTTTTTTCCATAAATTAAAAATAACGTGGCCAAAATTAATAAGAAAAGCAGTCATTCAAAAGGAATCAAAAATCACATAAGAACATGTCCGGGGACAATGGGAAGAAGTTATATTCATTGCCATGTTCGATTTTAGCAAAGACGGAGCTCCAGTACATTTCAGCAGACGAATCAAAACACATTCATAGCATAGGCCACCGTTCCTTCGTCGAGAAGAAACAATCGCATACCCATCGCGATCACCAGTTTTGTCTTCCTTTGACATTTTCTTATGGAGATTTGTTAAGACCTATTGTTAAATGACTGTTTCAACAGAGGAAAACTTAGTAGGGAGAATTGTTTAAACATAAAGATGTGTTCAAGATACATCTGGCATTTTTAACACGCTTTTATTAGCTTCACCTGTATGTATGTTTGTATGCTTGTATGTTTGTGTGTGTGTGTGTAGGATTACGACCGATTAGCTCCGAGTGGGCTCTAGGTCGAAGGGTGGGGTGCCCTCCGTGGGTGTCTTTCTAAGGGGTCCTAACCCGTATTTACGCTAAGTTTCGGAGAAAACCACGGAAAACTCCGAACGGTTAGGTCGACGGACGCGCGATGGGACCCGAACCCGGAACCTTCACACTTCGCCCGTCTACCATTTCCAGTGATATAACCACTGTGCCATGGTGAGGCGCTTGTATGTTTGTAACCGACTGCTTTGAACTCGATTTTGACCCACTTTAAACGGTCAAATTTAATTTAAACTTTGTAGATATATCAAGGATCGATGATAATAGAATAATTTGATAAGTTTATCCCATTATCCTGATTTTAACACGCTTTTATTTATTAGCTTCACCTGTATGTATGTTTGTAAACCACTCCTTTGAACTCAAATTTGGCACACTTTAAACGGTCAGATTTAATTTAAACTTTGTACATTTATGAAGAACCGGTGACAATACAATAATTTTATAAGTTTATCTCATTATCCTGATCAGGATCGACAGGATTAAATAATTTCCTCATTTCTTATCCTGATTGAAAGTAGAACACTTCCAAAGATTACAATCTTAAAAAAACTTTTTTTTTAAAGTGGCCGTGATCGTATAGTGGTTAGTACATTGCGTTGTGGCCGCAATAACCCAGGTTCGAATCCTGGACACGGCAATATTTTTATTTTTACAAAATATCGTGATCCATCACACTATGGAAGAGTTGAGTACAAGAACATGTTAAGGCCATTCTTTTTAACACGCTTTTATTTGTTGATTAGAGACCTATTTTTATTTTTACAAAATATCGTGATCCATCACACTATGGAAGAGTTGAGTATAAGAACATGTTAAGGCCATTCTTTTTAACACGCTTTTATTTGTTGATTAGAGACCTATTTTTCCTTTTTAATGAGGAAGGTATCATTTAACTGCAGGTTGATTAATACTTTGGTACACAGCAGGGGCGTAGCAAGAGTGGAGGCTCAGGGGGCTGCTCCCCCCCGAAATGGGACCCTTTACTTAGCGTACAATTTGATATTTAGCTTACAATTGAACTTTAGCTTTAAATTTGATACCCAGCCCACCCCGAAATAAAATCCTAGCTACGCCACTGGTGCACAGTGAAAATAAATTATCTCACATTTCGTACTTTCCAACTTAGTGTTCCTTAGTGTCTTATGAGAGATATTGAAAATTAAAAATAAATTTTAAATACATACAGTTTTAAAAAAACTTAAAAACACGCTTTTATAGCAAATCGAACTAGAAAGTGAAAAATAAAAATATAGTTTAAAAAACCCAAAAACACGCTTTAAATTGAAATAACTAAAAAGGGAAAAATATTTCTTAATATAGAAATAAATTAATGAACGAAAAATAGTATTATTGTGAAAAAAGCGTGGGGTGCTCCATATATCAGTTCTTGAGAATATTCGATCGGTACGATTAGTACAAAAATGATACAAAAAGTATAGCACAAAGCGCCCCACGCTTTTTTCACAAAAATACTATTTTTCGTTTATTAATTTATTTCTATATTAAGAATTATTTTTCCCTTTTTAGTTAGTTCAATTTAAAGCGTGTGTTTTGGTTTTTTAAACTATATTTTTTAGTGAGCCATTTTATGCAGCATCGATGTAATACGTGTCTCCTTGAGTCTTTGAAAAAGTTTCAGCATCCACTGTGGTTGTATGTAGCGTTGCCAGGCGTCCGGATAAAGCCGGACATAGTTAGGCTTTTTGATGGTGTGTCCGGCCAAACATAACGGTGTCCGGCTTTTGTTAGGCTTTTAACTGGTGACTTTGGCTGATTAGTAATAAAGTACTTGAACTGATTTGACATTCGATGTTATTTATATTTCATTAGAATTTAACAAGATTCATGGTAATAATCAAAAAAGCTTGATTTTACATACAATTTTTTTTGTTGTACTTATTAATACTGAGACAAAATCCTCAATATTGTAAGCTGTACGCCCTTTTTACCCAAATGTCCGGCCAAATTGGCTGGTCTGTCCGGCTATTTGGTTTGGCGACCTGGCAACCCTAGTTGTATGGGTTGTAAAAATGTAACATATGTAGAAATATAGAATAAATAAAATGCAGAGGGATTTTTGTTTGTGTTCTTTTATTAAGCATAGCTTGAAACCCTCATCAAGTGGCTCTGGATAGCATTCGCGACCCCATGTTCTTGTGTGATCCTTTTTTTTTTTTTTTTTTTTTTTTTTTGGTACACCTATTAAATTTACACAGGATGTCCAAAAACACTGATTTAAGCTTTTATTCTTTAAATATTGATCATAGATATATACAATAAATTGCAAATTTATGCAAAAGGTAAAGAATTTTATGGTACTGATTAAATTTCTCAGGAGATTAAATATAAAAGAAAAATACAAAATTTAAATTTTTATACACCCTCCCCCTTACAAAAGATTTCCCAGTTATTAAAAAGTGTCCCATGCATCAATTGAGGCACAAAATGTTACCTTTCATCATTAAAGGATTTAGAGATATGAAAATATATATGCGTCGACTTGAACTACTTTTCAACCGCTCTCTAAGAAAAAAATAATCATATCGGAAGATAACGTTTCTCTAGCGATTTACACAAATTTAATCCCCTGAAATTTTTAATCGATACCACGAAATTCTGTACCTTTTGTTTTACGTAACTTTGTGATTTATTTTATAAGTCTATAATCAATGTGTAAGGAATAAAACCCTAGGTTAGTGTTTTGGGACACCCTGTATATGGACTCTACACGCGATGTGCTCAAAAATTTAAAAAAGAAAAAAGAAAGGAAGGGAGACAGAAAAAATTGTCCAAAAATTTCCTTTTAGAGACGCGCATGGAAAAACTGCTAATGAATCAAAGGAAATGGCCCAAACTAGCCAACAAATGATCAAAAACTAGTTATTGAATGTTGTTATAGTCTATGCATACCGTGCTGGGTCATTGACTTTTAAATTAATTCTTCCCTTTCAAGTTTAAAACAATCAGCATTATGCATAACGATTAAGTTTTAGGTAGTGGCACTTTTTTTTTTCGTTTTCTTTCCTTTAACCAGACTCGGGCAGATCTGCACTTACCACTAACTCGGGGTCTTATTTTTCAAAGATGTCAAGCGGGATCATGATGTAAAAATGTCTCTATAAGTGTATAAAGTGTGAATCGTTGATAAAAATTTATTTGATTTTGTGTGTGTGTTTATGTATGTGATAAGATGCTTTTTTTAAAACTTATTGAAAGTTTGTTAAGCAAGCAGTTTTCGTCATAGGATATAACATTTTCATAAAACGGAAACCTGGAGTATCACTATTCATAACCCAGTGAAATAATGCAGAAAATGTAAAAACTCTGTTTCTTTTAACCGTAAGACCAAACAATTAAAAAGAAATTTTACAGACAGTGCTAAAGAAGAGAAATTAATGGTGATAATTTGAAATTTATGGCATTCTAATGCGGATAAGAAATCAGAAACAGTTCCAGATATTTTTAAAATCGTATTTTCTAGAATTTATTAAAGATTGCAGTTAATTTTTTTTATCTGAATTCATATAGAATAAAGATATTACATTACTTAATACAAATTCTTTTACTTTTTTGGTGATTTTTAAAATTGAATATTCTTCCTTGTATTTTTTAAAAAAAGAGTGATTTTCCACACATCCCTTGGCAGCAAGAGAGTACGATTGGATGAATAAAAATTATAATCTTATTTCTCGATTTGTATTCATTATTTACACACCGGGGTAACTACAACCCCTAACACAATAAGAATAATAGTCTTAATTCCTCCAATAAAATCTGTACGTGTTATATATATAATCAAGTAGTCATAATTGCCCCAATTTTTTTCAATTTTATGATTTTTTTGTGGTATTTATGACTACCCTCTTAAATTATAAGCAAATAAGACTACTGAAACAAAAAATTTTAATTCTTTCAGTAATCCTTGTAACTATTTATACATTTATCCCACTGTGAGGCAAGACGGCCAGTGTATACATGGAAAAATATTTTCGGTTGCCTTTGGAACCAAAGCGTGCACCTCTTCTTCCGAAGAAAATAGACGAATGTCTTTCTTGAGGGCTTTAAAAATATGGAAACTGGGGAGAGATTTTGACTTTATAAGGGCTTCCCAAGCGAAATTTACGCAGTATTGACAAGGCCTCCAGTCAGTAAGCCTTGGAAACATGTGGACAAGCATTAACATGAAACAGAATGATGGCCGTCCGTCTACATTTCTGTCCATTTTGAACAGATTTCTTCTATTTCCTTCGAACGAAGAGGTGCACGCCTGCGTACAATTATGGTTTCATGGGAAACCAGAAGCATTTTTCCATGAAGACAGATCGTTTTGTCTTACCGTGGGATAAATGTATTAACAGCTACAGCGATTACTTTTAAAACAATTATTAGTGGGTTTTTTTCCGTCACTTTCATTTTCCTTTGACTACCCCTTATACAGAAAGGTCCTAATTACCCCCACCTGATCCTATACAGGTTGAGTAGGAATATTTCTCAGACCAATTTTATGACAGAGCGTGTGTTTTAAATCTAAAGGATTCGAAGTATCTTGCAATTATCCTAAGTACTATAGTTGAAGGGTTCTCGAATTATCTTTTAAAATAAAAATCTAATTTAATTTTCCCAGAATAAAACAATTCTCTGCACACATAATTCTGATTAATTTATCTATTTATATTTATTAAATAAATGAAATGTTTGTTTAACACATTTATGACTGGCGTTTCTTTTATGGAACGCTCAAATTTTAGCACTGAACTTTTTTTAGGCACAGCAATGTAATAATTTTCATTTACAAAAATTGTATAAAAATATTTTTTTTAAATATTATTTTTTTCCTCTCACGTATAGAACAATTTTATCTTAATATGAATAATTTTCTAATTTGCGCCGTCTTATTTATGCATCCAGTTCAAACGTGAAGCAATTTAGAGTTGTACTTTTTCAACCTCCGATGAACCATAAAATAAACTGATAAGAGTGAAAAATGACTTTGTTAGCAAAAGTATGGTTCGTATATGGTTACTTTTCGCCGTTATCATCATGAAGATTTGGTATTTGTCATACATCGGTAGACATTCTTTCCGTTACTATCTTCGACTAATACTGCCGCAAGTGATGCGAGATGAGCTTGAACGTTGTTTGAAAGTTTTTTATTGGTCTGTAAGTTTTGGTTTCGAAGCTATTTCTTCAGTTCAAGATTGATATGGAACTTAGCGCTCCTGATAATGCTTGTTTATATAATTATAGCATGCTGTTGGCGTTTACTCTACATAAAAGATTGCGTTATTCTCCTTCTAACGCATTTATAAGCCAGTGGTGGATCCAGAAAATTTTTAAGGGGAGGAGGGGAATAAGTATGACAAAGCATGCTGTCGCATATACGTCACTCTTTTTCTTTACTTTTTCATTTTTAATCTTAGATTAATATTTAACCCTGAGTAAAACTCGTGAGAGGAGGAAACTCAACTTAAGCTTTATAAAGTCACGACTACACCTGTCTTGCTCTACGGCTCAGACACATAGACTTTGAGGAGCCAGAATCTGAGTAGAATCCAAGCAACAGAAATGAGACATCTAAGATCAATAAAGGGCTACACAATCACCGACAAGATCCGAAATGAAGACATCAGGATGAATTGAAGATATTCAACTTACGTGAAAGTGTACAAGTATATCGTACTAAATGAAGACCATGTACAACGCATGCCAGTGACAAGATTCCCCAGATCTGCCCTTGACTATACCCCGAAGGGCAGAAGAGACCGAGGGCGTCCGAGAAAGCGGTGGAATGACTAATGAAGCTGGAACAGGCACCCTGCCTACTGTACTTAATCCTTGAAGAAGATGATGATGATGATGAATTAATATTTAACCTGTTCGCTCTCATCACTAAAAAGACGTTACGAAGAATACTCCTTGACCACTTAATTTATTTTGATACACACGCTTACAACTTTTGTTAGAGCAATTGAGAGTGCAATCCTTGTTTTTATTGGTGATAATATAATTTAAACAAATTGAGTAATAAAGTTATAATTTCTACTTATTCAATCAAAATAGCATCTTTGTGTGAAGATGTGTTGAAAGTCTCTTTTTATAAAAAAAAATGAGTATTTACTCAAAGCGTTTCCATTGGGTTTCCCTTGGTATTTACGCAATCCCATTGGTATTGCGTATTGGTATTGCATTGGTATTGGTATTGCATTGGTATTGGTATCCCATTGGTATCCCATTGGTATTTACGCAAAGCGTTTCCATTGGGTTTCTCCTCTCTCCCGCGGCGCGGGAGAGAGGAGAAACCCAATGGAAACGCTTTGCTTTGCCTACTCGGTGTGACGTCACAAGAAAGCGCCGCGGCTTTCCTCTCTAGGGGGCGTTGGCAGGGCTCAGTGTCCGGATTGCGCAATCGCTAGGTCCCAGTGGGGCATTCGAACAGCCACAAGGACAGATACAACCCATCCCACTGATCCGGGAAATTCATGTCTACGGCGGCCCACTTACATTTTCTTTTAACACATTTACACATCGTACATAAATGTATATATAAATACAATATATATTAAAGTGACTGGCCCATCGGGAAAATTCCCGGGTTCCCGGTGGGGGTACCCGTGCCTCAACAACCATGCTGTGAAGCAGCATCTTTCAAAAAGGAAAGTCTTCTTCGGTGCGTCTTTTTATGATGAGACCGAACAGGTTAAACATGGACTCAATGGTATGCTTAAATGAGCTCAGGGAGGCCATCACTCCCTCCGCCACCTTGGATCCGCACACTGTTGTAAGCCTGCTTCGAAACCCCTTGCCTCTTTTAATGAGAGTTTAATTTCTGAAAGAACGGCTGAATACTAACCTCCCTCAAAAACTACCAACTCTCATCCTAGAGCAGCGATTCCCAGCCGGTGGGACGCGCCCCCCTTGGAGAAGTAGAACGTCTGCAGAGAGGGGGGGGCGCTAGAAAAACAAAAGAGCAAATGATAGTGCATGTTCTGAAAATTCATGTTATTTATTGTTAGTTTTGCTCCAGAGTATATTTATTCTCAATTAAAATATTTATTCAAACTTTACCGATAACATTATATTGTTGGAAAGGCGACTAAATATGTTCATTCTTAAAGAATAAAAAAACTGTATGTATGTTGAGGAATATGAGGGGGGCGGGGGGCGCCATCGTAAGTTATCCTTTGTTCGGGGGGGGGCGCAATGTTAAAAGGTTGGGAACCGCTGCCCTAGAAGATATTCGTCGTCGCATATTCACCAAACCCTTTCGTCACGTGTACGCAGCGATTTTTTATTAATCTGAAACCCCACTCGCGTATTCTCGTATCCGAAATCCCATTTTCTACTAAACATGCTAACCACTCTTTTTAAAAAGCTCACGTCAAATTCTCAAATATATGTTAGTGCGACTACGAAAAGACATTAGTCTCCGGTCAAAGACCTTGAGTCGAAAAACAGATAAAAGACTAAATAAATAGATAAAGTGTTTGCCTTTGAGACTCATCTTTTGAGGAGATTCAAATCAGTCTTTATTGAATTAGCAGTTTATAAGTTCTTCGTTTGAACGGTATGCAACCTTTACTTCGCATCTGCACATTCTTTTAAAAGCTATCATTGTAACATTCTTTTATGATGAAACGTAAAGAAAAATTCCCCCAAACAAAAGAAAAAAGAACAAGGATTTTATGCACCGCGTATCATAAAAAATGAGCTATCTGTACAGTAAAGAATGAAATTCATGATTGTATGTGGGGGCTGTTTTTTAAGACATTAAACAGACGCAAGGTTATAATGGAGTAACATGATCTTCCACACTTTCTTCTGTCTATTTATTTTCATTATTTCTTCCCCTTAATATCTGGAACTCAATGGCCTTTCAAAACTCTGGTCTATGTGTACGAGGAAAAGTAAGAGAAACAATGCAATGAGTATTTACTCTATAGCGCTTTCAGTCTAATATTTTACACTAAATTCAAGCATGAGATATTTTAGATGAATTTTTTAAATCTTAAGATGAAGCTCCAGTGATAACGAAAGGTTTGACAAAACTCATCCCTTCCACTTCTTTGTTGCCCAATTTTAACTAGTCATTTAGTGTTAATACGATGATTTTAAATAAATTTCTTCCGTAAAATTTTACTTTGGAAGCCTTTTTAATGCCATATGTATGTAATATAATACATATACTTTTTGGGGGTGATTATATATATGTAATATATAAAGGGATCGGATTGTAAAAGGTAGTTTGGATTTCGTTTGTTTCTAATGTATTTTTCAGGATAGGTATCTTTCATCATGAATATTAAGTACTTTCAAGTTACCAATAATTGAAAAACAAACATCATGTCAAAATTTTCAATAAACAGATTTGAGGGATAGGTGTTTAAAGTTATTTTGCGCAAAAAGAAAAAGTTTTAGGTAAGATAATTCATATTAAAAGCATGTGTTTAAGAGTTTGCAAAATGTTGTTATTTTTTTTCTAATATAGTTAAATATTTTACTATCATAGTTAAATAATTACCCCACAGTTTTTTTTTTAAAAAGCGCTGTAATTACGACCATTTTTAAAAAGATACTAGAAAAAGTTATTCTGACCTGAAAAAGCATATAGTACTTGTCTCATATCACTTTAAAAGTATTAAGGAAAAAATAATTTAAAGTATTTTATTTATTTGTTATATTGAACTAAAAAAAAATTATAAAATGGAAATTTTGCTATTGACTATTTCTTTTTAAATTTCAAATGCTTAAAACTTACTGTCATGTTCTGCAAATAGAGCCAGAAGTAGATTCCAGTAGGTTAAAATTATACTAAATAAGAGTTTGTAGTAAAAATAAATGAGACACATTAATACAACAACAATAAAAAAAATTAAAAAAAAAAATCATGAAGTATTAGCAAATTCATGATCTAAATGTTCGACCATGCAAATTTCTTTAAAACAAGTAAGAACTTTTTATGATTATTTGATATTATAATCAAATAATCATAAAAACAGTAGACATACTGAAAACAGTAACATATATCCGGACATTATTTTTCTTTACTTTTATTTTATTTTGTTATTAAATGGTCAACATTATTTAATACAATTTCTTTCAATTTTTTCAACATTTCTTTCAGTCAATATTTTTTTTCTTTTATAAAAAGAGACTTTCAACACATCTTGACACAAAGATGCTATTTTGATTGAATAAGTAGAAATTATAACTTTATTACTCAATTTGTTTAAATTATATTATCACCAATAAAAACAAGGATTGCACTCTCAATTGCTCTAACAAAAGTTGTAAGCGTGTGTATCAAAATAAATTAAGTGGTCATAATTATCCCAATATTGGTCGTAATTACCCTTTCTCTTTTCTTTTTTTCAGTTTTGCGATTTTGTTTGGATAATTAAAACCACCCCCCTTAAATTTTAAAGAAGTATTTCTACGGAAACAAAATTTTTACTAAGTGTTCATAAAAAGTCAAAGTTTTTTCCTAATTAATGGAACCAATAACTTTCCTATTATAATTAAATTTTAAAACTGTGAAAAGTTGCATTTTTTATAGAATCTCTTTAAGGGGTCTGAAGTTAGTTATTATTTATCTATTTAATTTTTTTTTAATGTTTATTTGCTTTTTAGGTTTTTTTGGAATTTTTGCAAAGTTTTCTGGAGGCATAATATTAAAATACTACTGGTGCACCTAACCTAGTCTTTTTCCATACCTAGTTCTGAATATTTTTTCAGTTTGCATTGCCCACTTAACTCTAATACATAAAGAATTAAAGTGTATTACCAACTTTATGGGAGACCTACCCCCCCCCCCCCGTATATTCAAAAATTATCTGAAGATAATCTTCTGAATAACTATTAAATGCATTTCCTAGAAAGTTGATGCGTTTACCATGAACTTGACTGCAACACCAATAACTAGCGTTAAGTGTCAATTACTGGTGATTTACATTTTTTTCACCCAGTAATTGACACTCCATTTTTAAAAATAAATTTATTTATTTGTTAAAAATAAACTGTACAGACTTGTTTAATCTACTATTATCTGATACAATTCAGTTTATATTGATTTCTAAAAAGAAATATGCTTAGAATAGAAGCATGCTGATAATGACTAATCTTAATTTCAGGATGAAGCAGCTGCTGAGAATCAGACTTTTTTTAGGACTGGTTTAAAATCTCAATTTATGATTTCTAAAGCCCTCTGAAGGTAAAAAAAAGCATAAAATTGAAGACAAATGTCTAAATAAGTACTAGATAGCACCACTTGATCACAATTTATAAATAAAAGCTGAATATAATAAATTATCTGCCGAAGTGTCAATTACTGGTGCATCTACTCTATAACAAGTTCTGTTTTAAGATGGTGCTTTACACTTCGTTTAAAATTTTCTTATTATTGGCGTTATATGCCAATCGGAAATGTTATGTACATTTTTCGGCACGGTTTTTAAGTTGACTTCCTAATGATGCAAGAATTACGTTATAGCTTTTGCGATTTGTAATTTTCTTCCAACTATTCATCATGGCATTTACCTAAAATCATATTATTATCTTTATATAATTCCACTTTAAATATTTTATAGAAACTAGCTATTTTTTTAGACTTCCAGTTTTAAATAATAATAGTAGGTTTAATTATATAGCATTATTACTGTATGACATTTTAAAAGTAATGTTTGTATAGTGCAATTTTTAAATATATCTACTCTCCTCCACCTACTCTCAAAAAAAAAAAAAAAAAAAAAAAAAAAAGTGATAACATTGCTTTTTAAACTCAAATATTGAATTTTTTATCGTACAGAATCTAAGAATTTAAAATAAAATATTTTGGAATGAGTGTGTATCAGAGATTATTTTTTATTCACAGGCTACTCCTGATAAGAATTTTCTTAAAATCGTCAAGAAATCTCTTATCAGTATCTTCTATTCCGACATAGGTTATCCGCTGTTATTATATATTTTACTGGGTCAAGTTAAGACTAATCGCTCCCTCTGTCAATGTCTTCAGTTTATTCAAAAGATACTAAGAAAAATAAATTTCGTTTAACTTTGGGATAGTTGTAAACCTAGTTTCGAGTTTAGTTGACACATACATGTATATTAAAAAAAAAAGCATTATGTTCCTTTTTTTTTAAATCAATAGAACTAATTTTGCATATTCTCGGTAACTGAACTGCTAAGCTAATATGGCTTCAACGAGTGGATAAGCTACTAAACATGGTAGATGTCTGAAGTATGAAGGCCCCGCGTTCGAGCCTACCGCGCAGCTGTCGATCTACTGGTCTGAAGTTTTGGGCGGTTTCCTCCAGATGTAATGGGAATATGCATTTGAACCTCTAAAAGCCCTCTGACTAAGGCACCCCCCCGTAGGCAGATGCCACTCTCGTGTAGGCTTGCCACAACACAGACACAATAAGGCTTCAAAAGGGAGCCTCGTAGCTATGAGAGCTAGCGCACCTGTCGCAACTACCCCTACGTGCGACGAGGTCTTGAGTTCGATTCCCATTCACCCCTGAATGTTTGAGTTTCTCCAAATATTGTGCTTAGTGTACTTTAAATTTAAGATCAACTTGCACTTAGGGACAATTAAGATGAAGGCACTAAGCGTGTCATAACTTTCCATAAACTCTCGGGGGGAAAAGGGGGCTTCAAAATTGTAGTATTTGTGCTATAAAATAATAACATATCATTTCGGGGGAAAAAAACTGCGAAGTTAGTTTTAAATGTTTATATACTAACTGTTCTAACATTTACATGATAGTTTTATTGAACATACTGAGGAAAATTGGGACCATTCAGTAAGAATTAGGAACAAGGGAATTTGAGCAGGTTAGTACCTTAAATCTTCTCTTAATAAAATGGAACTAATCTGTTAGCCGTTCTAATATTCTAATAAAGCCGTAATAAAGACTTAAACTACACTAAAGAATAGCTATGTTTTTATAAATAATGTATTACAAGAGATTATCCCTATTTTCGAGAGACGTTCGGATTTTCAGAATTATTAGTATCAGTAACAACAGCATCTACGACATTTATTTCTGATTTTTGCAAAAGAGTAATGTAATCAAGAGATTTAACTTAAATTCATATACAGTCGAACCTCGATTTAACGTACTTTGATTTAACGAATTCTCCGATTTAACGAATATTTATTTATTTATTTATTTATTTTGCCCCGACCAAAAGGGTGCTAAAATGCTCTGATTTAACGAATTTTTAGCTTTGATTTAACGAACAACAATCGCTGAAATAAAATTCCCACATAAAACTAAATTTTGAATTTTTCGCAAACAAAATTTTAATCTTTCACACGCTAATCCAAGTGTGTAATACAATATTTTTTTTTTCTCATTTCTCCAAACGAAGCAAGTGCCCACGAAAACAGCGATACAGAAATAGTCATTTACAATTATTCTGTGGATAACGATGATCAAATGCCTGGATGGGAAGATTTTCCTAGAAATGGAAATTTTACAGAATATGTGTCTTGCGATGTACATCTAAGTACCTGCGTAAGTGAACAGAAAGAGAATGAAGATTCTGAAAGCAGCGAAGAGATGACGGAGAAACGGAAATTGAATTAAAAAAGGTGACATTCTAAGAAGCAGTTTGCAGCTTGAACGCTTTAACTTTTTTTTTTTTTTTTGTCTCACGAAATTGATGATGTTGTTCTTACGAAGTTAAAATATATCGACAAAGAACTTTGGAAAGTCAAAACAAAGCACTGTCAAGGATTTCTTTCCAAAGTGCCAATAACTATGTATGTATTATGTATTAAATTTTAAGAGCGAGTAGCATTAAAGAATTTAGATAATTTTAAAGTTGATCGCCTAATGTATAACTAATAATTTTTAAGCTCGTAGTAAACAATAGTCATTCTTTTTTTCATATCTATATCTAAGGGTATTTTGCATTGATATTTTTATACCATATTCTTTACAAAAATTGATATTCGATTTAAAGAATTGCTTCGATTTAACGAACGGATTTGTCGGTCCCAATCATTTCGTTAAATCGAGGTTCGACTGTATATTTGTGCAACAAATAATTTTAAAATGTGCTACTACACACGACACACGTTTAATCTAATAAATTTTTAATTGAATTGAATGATTGAGTAAAAATTAAATATGATATTGATTGATATGATATGATATTGATATGATGTTGAAAATATTAAAATGAATTAAATTAAAATAGAATTAATTATTTCAAATTACTTCGAAATGAAATGAAAATTAAAGTTTTCATTGAAAGATATTAATAATGACACACACGCAGTCCCGGATAAGCCCACCGGGAAGTCGGGAAAATTTTCCGGTAAGTCGGTCACTGTCACATGTATGTCGTAGAATATACTGTGTATGTTTGTTCAGAATAAAATGTAAGTGGTCTGATATTTGCATATATTTCCCATGCTCATGTGATCAGCTGTATCTGGCCCTGGACTTCAAACGAATTTTAAAGATTGATTTTTAATTAGTAATATTTTTATGAAAAAATCATTAATATATAAATGAAACCAATATCTGAATATTGGACCTTTGTAAAATATATAAACAGTAATAAAAAACAAACCGCATACAAAACTTAAGCGCAGCAATTTAAGTAATGCATATTGAACAGAATATCAATATTAAGAACACTTGAAAAGTACTTTTCTTGTATGAATTATTTTACAAAATTTTTATTAGTTGAAGAATATCAATATGCTTAAAGTTGCATAAACTTAAGATGTTTCGAAGAATTTTTGCAATATTGAAGTATTTTAGGTACATCAAAATTTCATTTTTAAAAAGATTGAATATAATAAATTTGTAAAATAAACCAAATATATTCAGTTATTATATATTTCGTATTTGTAACTTTATTTTTCTTCACCATTGTAGAAAAATAAGCGGGATTGTATGGAAAATCACAAGAATTATCCGTTTTCTTGTAAGGTCGATTACTCTATCACAACATTCCTTTTATTTTAGTTTCTCCTTCAGAGAGACAGCTAAGCTCAAGAAATGAGTTTTCAGAACACATCTTGTTTTAAATTAATAGGTCCAACATGCTGAAAGTGAATCAGTGATGGTTTAGCTGGTTTCGAAAGAGTTTTTCAGGCTTTTCATGTAGAAAACAAAATCTGGAATTATTTTCATAGTAAATAAAAAAGTACGAATTATATTTACGTTATTTACCAACGTTGGTTACAAGAAAGAAACTTTTCTTCAAAGTTGGTTACACTGCTAAATGGTAATGGTTGCATTTAAGAAATAATGCTTATTCGTTAATTTTTTAATAAGCACGTACTTATTCTTTCTGAAAATCACAATTTGCGTAAAAAAGATGTCTGCATTACAAAGTGTACAAAGATGCCTTCATGTTATAAACAGAGGGGCATGAATGTTTTTAATTATCAACTGAATTGGGTAATTTAAACCATTGCAAATTCGTAGGTAGTTTTATGAGATAATTATTAGCAGGGGCGGCTGACGCCCCCTACAAACGTAAAAAAGGAGCCCTCTTTTATAATTTGTTCAAGCTTTTGAATTCGAATGGCGCCCTTTCGATGCGATGCCTACCTTGCTTACCGTGTCGGGCCTCCCCTGGTTATTATTAATTACATTCGCTATAATAAAATAAAAATGTTGGGTTTAATTTTTAATAATATATTACTTTTCACTTTTACATATGCATAATTCTCATATTTTATGCAAGCACATCTTAAAGCTAATTTAAAATGCTTTTTTTTCTTGAGAGGGAGGAGGGTTAGAGGAGGTAGGCCAAAAGCTGTAAGGCTTTTCTTCACATTATGATTAGAAATACTTTTTTTAAAAGTAAACTAAAAATTAATGGACAAAAATATTTATTGAGTTTTTGAAACCCGCACAACTTGACAGAAATATGGAAAGTTATAATTATACATAGCCTAATTGATATTCTATAATAAATAATTTTTAATATACGAAACCAACGTAGGAAATTTATCTCTTACTCGAATACTTTTTTGGGAGGGTGTATGTATTTCTAAAAGGAAAACTTTAAAGTTTAATTTACTGATTTCCGTAAGAGAACACAAGTACGTTAATATTGAACAGATAATTTCAGCAATTTTAAATACATAAGGGATTGAAAAAGGTAACGATGTAGAAAACTATAATTTCTAGAAAAAAATTATAAGAAAAATAACTTTTAGGCATATTTACCGTGTTTACTCGCGTAATAGTCACCCTCGCATAATAGTCGCACCCTCGTTTTGAAGCAGAAAAAGTCGACAAAATATTTTTCCCGTATAAATGCCACGGTCATGTATTTGACCTTCACTTATATCTATAAAAAATATTACTATTGTTATCATTTTCATTTAACTCGCCAATAAAGAGGGCGTCACCATGCAGAGGATGATTCGGGAATAAGTAAATAAGAAAAATAGGGAAGCACTCAAAGGGGGAAAAATAAGGGACTCATGAACTATTGACTGCTCGTCGCACAGTGGAGTATTTGTGTCAAAATCCTGGCCAAAAATATTTTTCATGTGTTTTAGCGTTAAAATCATTACTGTGGACTTTTGACTTACTTTTTAGTATTATGTATTTCTTAAATTATATAAAAAAGCGTGTTGTCGCCAAATTTGGCGATATATCGCCAAACGACACGAAGTTGGTTTCTAACAAATGTCTTGTCCGGGGAGTGTCCCTTACTGGGAAGTACTGCTATTGTATAATCCCACTTATAAATGTAATAACACGTGGCTGTCGATCTAAGGGTCTGGAGTTTTGGGCGATTTTCTCCAGATGTCACGTGAATACGCATTAGAACCCCTTAAAAAGCCCTACGCCCAAGGCAACCTTCCCGTTAGGCAAATAGCCGTGTAGCTGTGCCTTAACCACAATAAAAATATATAAATGTAATACTTTAATAATACATATAAATATAATACTACTTATCTATAAATCAATTTTTACCATAAAAATCTGGAGTGACTCCACTCGACTTTCCGAACACTTACGATTAAGTTCATTACCAAGCATTTAAATTAATTTTAATCGATGAATAATTCTAATATATATACGTTTATAGTCTTTGTTTTAGCCCTGTAGAAAAACTATAAGTCCTATACACATCAAAATCAATACTGGTCTTACGATGGTGGTTTATAACATCTATTCCCAATTTGAGCTCAATCGAATGCACTGTTTAAACGCTAGCGCATTTTCCAGAATTTTCCCCCATAGGCCATAATGTAAAAGAAATCTTGGTCGTAGTCCTGTAGAAAAACTATAAGTCCTATACACACCAAAATCAATACCGGTCTTGCGACGGTGGTTTATAACATATATACCCAATTTGAGCTCAATCGCATGCCCCGTTCAGGAGCTATCATGTTCACTCACAAACACACACTCATACACACACACACATACATACTAGAGATGAGTTCGGGCTCATTTTTTGAAGCCCGAGCCCGAAATTTCAGCTAAAGATAAAAAAAAATGCAATTACTTCATTGATAGAATACAATAAATTTTTCCGTTTGTGCAAATTAAAGACAAATAGAGTTGCAAACTCCCAATGCACTTTCTAATTCTTTGTATCCATCCTTTATCAAAAAAAGTCGGATCTCATGACTAAAGAATATAAACCGCCGTTCTAAAATACCAAAAGAGCTTCACGCACCTTCTAGGCGCCCGTGCCACTATATTTATTTGTTTATTTATTTACTTATTTTTTATAAGTACTTTTATTTTCCTCATGAATCATTTTTTAAATCTATTTCAAGCAGTATATTCAATAAAGGGGAAATTTTTCACGAGCCCGAGCCGGAACAGAATTGTGAATTACAGAGCCCGAGCCCGGTTCGGGCCCGGGCTCGGGCTCGGGCTTTCGGGCTCAGGCTGAGCCCGTCTCATCTCTAATACATACATGTCGTAAAAATAGCATAAATGAATTCAGAAGACCTCAAAACGTGTCAATACACCAAAATCTCGAATTCGAATTTTTTCATGATTACAATACTTTCCTTACATGGTACATGTTCGGAAAGTAAAAATTTACTAAATGTAGTTACTATAGGGATCTTAATTTTCTAATGACTTCTGAAGATTAACTTTTTCATTCTGATTCTTTTGAACTCTGATATTCGTCTTCACTCAGAATCACTTTTTTTCTTTTCTTTTTTTGGAGGGAGAGAGAGAGAGAGGGGGGGGGGGGACCACCATCGGGCCCCTCTGTTGTAGGTTCTAGCTGTAGCGAAGTTGTAGGGTCTCGCTGTAATAAGGCTTGCTCTTTTTCGTTGGCCTTTGTCTAGAGCAGCTAAAAGGACACTGCTTAAAAGAAGCCTACTTGAAACCCATAAAATCTCATTCCAAGCTGGAGCAGAAAGTAATTTATTTCAAGTCAGCACTTAAATGACTGAGCTAGCACGTGTTTCTGTTTACACACTCACACTCCAATGACCCGAAGTCACAGTTGCCAACCTTTGAGATCCAAAAATGGGGAACTTTTGCTTTGGACACAATTTACGACATAAATGGAAAACTAAGCTGTAAATAGATGGGACTATTTACAGGACTAAGAAAGGGCAATTTTGGAATATATAGAAATTTTCTTCTTATAGCCAATTTACATCAGAAAAATAAGAAGTTAAATACTGAATTTAAAATGCCGATGTTAAATCTTAACTGAAATGAAATTTTATATACCTTTATCCAAACACTTGCACATAATTTATAGTTTATGAGAAATACAAGCGCGTATGTTTGTATCCCTTTTGCGATCACCCGTCGAAAAAGTATCGAAAAAATAAAAATGGCACTATATAAATAATTTTTTTTTAAGAAATGGTGGATGTTGGGGGAACATTTTTTTCTTGGAATAGACACTCAATAATGTAATAATTACGATTATAGTTGAAATTAGGCGCGACAAGCCGCGACACCCCTTCAAAAAGCTTTTTGAAATGTGGATCTTTGAAAAAAAATAAGAAAAAAAAGTTTACAATTTTTTAAAATAAAGTCATATTATTTTTTCACGCTAATAGATACATATAATTAAAATACATATATTTTACTACAATTATACTTAGTATCAAATCAGTAAATTAATTTAAAGAGCCCGTAAAAAATGCACGACGAAGTAATAGGAAACGCTAAAATCTCTTGCCGTAAAGGAAGAAACTTGCTTTTAAACCGAGTGTTGCATCTTTTGGATATGAATTATGGTCGAAAAACATGCATTACATGATGCATCCGTTACTAGGCTATCCGAAAACATATATATTACTGTTTCTAAACAAATTTAAAATTTTCGACTTTTGGCCAGGATTTTGATACGAATACTCCACTGTGCGTCGGGAAAAAAAGAAATACAATGTAACTTACTGCGCAGTTATGTAGAATGTAGCTGTGAAATGATGTTGGAATGATTAATAAATGTTGTGCTGTTAAATAATGTTTCTTCTATTAAGTATGGTTAATCTTTGTAAGTTTCTTTAATTTAAATTACTACTCAGAAAGCAAAGCGAAAAAGCTAAAAAATCAGAAGTGCGATATGCCTTATTTTATGCGCCCAAGATGTTTTGTTCTCAGGTATGAATATTATATTGAAATATTATGCTGATGCATAGCTGGAAATTTTAATTTTGAAGTATATTAAAATACACGAAAGTATTATATTGCGGTATTGATTTCAAGTATTATGTATTAATTTTGAAGATATTGAATCATTATAATAAAGTAGTGTTTTGACGTATAAATTTGGAAGTAATTTGAAACACAAAAGTATTAGTTTGAAGTATTATTTTTGATTTTGAAGTATATTGAATTGAAGTATATTGCAGTGAAGTATTATTTCTAATTTTGAAATATTAATTTTGAAGTATATTGAAGTGAAGTATTATTCTGATTGATTTTGAAGTAAATTGAGATATTATTTTGATTTTGAAATATTCATTTTGAAGTATATTGAATTATTATTTTGATTTTGAAATACTGATTTTGAAGAATTATTTTTGATTTTGAAGAATTAATTTTGATGTATATTGAAGTGAAATATTATTTCCATTCTGAAGTATTCATTTTAAAGTATATTGAAACATTATTTTTATTTTGAAGTATTCTCTTGATTTTGAAGTATAGTGAAGTATTATATTGAAGTATAGTGAAGTACTATATTGAATTATATAGAGGTATCAGGTTGTAACGAAAGTTTTCCGCCATATCTGCCTGAAAAACTAACTTCTAACTCCTTAGATAACTGTTTTTGAACTTTCGGTACCAAACCGGCACAGTGTCACATGATACAACAATAGTACTTAAAGCTGTACTCATAATTCGTTGATATTATGTAGCTGACTTTTTGCAACACAACTGGAAGTAAATGATGGTTCTAATCCTCTAGAGTGATAGTTCCATTTGAGACACCTTATACTTAATGATAACTATATTTTTTACAGATTTCACAACACAGTGTTATTAAGTAAGTTTCTTTCTTTCAAATGCCAAAAATTGTTTGACAAAATATGAGCAAATACGCCAACGAGAACTGTGTGCTGACGATGTTTGCGGTAGCGGGAAACTTTCGTTACAACCTAATATTATTTAAAATATATTGCTTTATTCTTTAGAATACATTAAAGTATTATTTAAAGCAAGATTCTATAAATATGCTCTATGAGTTATACGGTATTTTTGCATAAGTTCGAAAATAAGTAAGACAAGATTAAACTTATTAGGAAATCAAATCAGGTATGGCATTTTTAGCAAGAGGGAGGAAGTGTGATTTAGAAGAATTAGCCTCAGAGCTTGGTATCGAGGTAAAAACAGAACATCGTATAATTGATTTAAAAGACTTAATAACTAAAAGTAAGGGTTACGATGAAGAATTTGTAAAGGGGATGTTAGAAAGAATTATCGCTGAAAGAACTGAAACGGAGAAAAGGGCTGAAGAAGCTAAGGAGAGAGCTGGGGCTGATGCAGCTAAGCGTGAGGAAAGCGATAAAGTACGAAAGCATGAATTGGAACTAGAAAAATTGAGAATACAAAGTGTTCGTCCTGTTGGGCTAGTAACCAGTACGACTTTGACAGATTCAGTTAAGACTAACGAATTTTCCCGTATTATGCAAAAGTATAGAATCGAAGATGGGGATATTTCATCATATCTGGTATTATTGGAACGA